>WFKH01011925.1:35286828-35302372 GCA_016163765.1 Magallana hongkongensis | reverse complement strand
CCGTCGCGCTAACACACAACACGCCGTCGCGCTAACGCAACTTTGCACAACACGCCGTCGCGCTAACACACAACACGCCGTCGCGCTAACACACAACACGCCGTCGCGCTAACACAACTTTGCACAACACGCCGTCGCGCTAACGCAACTTTGCAAGTTTCAAAGTCTAGTAGGAAGTCGTGTCCGGAAATATTAGACTGCGCATGCTGAAATATGTAGGCCTGCACGCAAGCATGGATGAAAAATAAATAAAATGTACTTTGAAATATATATATATTATTTTCATTTATTATCAATGCATATGAATAAAAATATAGTTACTAGTGTGTTACTGTATAAGGATATGCTAGCATGCATGTAAATTATCATAAAATCTACCAATTGATAAATTTACCTTAAATATTTAATATAATTCATTAAATCAACAATAATATATTCATGACATGTTATATACCTGTAATTTTACATTTTAAAATTTCTTTGCTCTGGTAATATACAGAGCACCTAATATGAATTTGTGACGTGTACATGTTATAAATATATTATTGCTGAATTAATTAATTATATTAAATATTTAAGGTTAATTTATCAATTGGTAGATTTATGAATAATTTATATGCACGCTAGCATATCCTTATACAGTGACATACTAGTAACTATATTTTTATTCATATGTATTGATAATAATTGAAAATAATATGTGTATTTCAAAGTACATTTTATTTATTTTTCATCCATGCTTGCATGCAGGCCTACAAATTTCAGCATGCGCAGTCTAATATTTTTGGACACGACTTCCTACTAGACTGTGAAACTTGCAAAGTTGCGTTAGCGCGACGGCGTGTTGTGCAAAGTTGTGTTAGCGCGACGGCGTGTTGTGCAAAGTTGTGTTAGCGCGACGGCGTGTTTTGTGTTAGCGCGATAGTGTGTTGTGTGTTAGCGCGATGGCATGTTGTGCAAAGTTGTGTTAGCGCGACGGCGTGTTGTGTGTTAGCGCGACGGCGTGTTGTGCAAAGTTGCGTTAGCGCGACGGCGTGTTGTGCGTTAGCGCGACGGCGTGTTGTGCAAAGTTGCGTTAGCGCGACGGCGTGTTGTGTGTTAGCGCGATGTCTCGTTTATCTGAAGGCGATGTCGCGCTAACGCAAATGGCCCTATCCGGACACCATAAATGTAAATAAAATTTTCATTCGATGGACTTATCGTAAACACGTTCATACTAAGATTTCAACACCTCTAGAAACCCTGGTGTGCACCTGGGCACAAGACACACCTGTTGTGTATATCTTGTATATTCTGTGTTAATTCCAGGTGTTTTCTCTAGTTAAATTAACAATATACTTTAAATAAATATACACAAACGAATAAAACCATGTCTAGACAAACAAACCAGCAATATCCCGCCCGATATAACAAGGGCAGTTGAGAGTTTTCATCTTTAACATGTATCTAGCAGATCTAGAATTAGACCTAGAAATAATTAACATTTATTTTTAAAAAAATGCATATCTTAAACTAATTATTAAACTAAATCATGTTTATTTTCATATTTATTTTTTTATATTGTTTAATAACCGGATAAACTTAAAAAAGACAAGAAAAGAAACCTGTTGTCGTACTTAGTGTGAACGCGTGTTCTTTTACGAAAACAAATTCTAAATACATGTAAAAACGAATTGATGTAGATGTGTATTATTGAACTTTGAATCCGGTTCAATGACAATTATGAATTTAACATCATGTGTTAACAGTCAAACAGTTGATGGTTTTCGACTAAGTATTTTTAGTCAAATATTAAATTATATTATTACTAATGAGAGAGAGAGAGAGAGAGAGAGAGAGAGAGAGAGAGCTTTCACCAACTAGTTTATAATAAGAAACAAACATACTTTAATGTAATTTCATGCGCGGATTAAGAGACAGGACCTGCGCTCACCGCTACAATAATTTTGAAACAAAAACATAAAATATTTTAACGGCGATCTGTGTTTATTGGAGCGGTGTTGATAATTATATTAGCGATCTGTGTTCAATAGAGCGACTACATGCATGTGGTGTTTACACAAGCAAAATTTGGATGTAGATACCTGTTTCTGCATGGTGTGTGTTGACAATTAAAACCGCCTGAACACCCCCACCCCACTCCTTGAAAACTTTATCATCACTCGGATTACCCCCTCCCACCTCTAGAAAGGAATTTTTGCATTTCATTTATGTATTTAATATGAAACTGTTCAGCTTGATCAAAGTTGACTTAAAGGTAACTTAAAGTTGGTGTAAAGACAACTTGAAAGGAGCGTAAATGTCACTTAAAGATGCTTAAAGGTGGCTTAAAAATGGCTGAAAAGGTGGCTTAAAGAAGTTTGGATATTAAGGATCTATACGCTCTAGCTTAAAGGTGACTTAAATGTGGCTTAAAGATCGTATATCCTTTAAGCCACCTTTACGCCACATTTAAGCCACCTTTAAGGACTAGCTTAAAGATGGTTTTTCGCCCTGTTTGTGTTTAACGTCTTTTAAATAGTGCGACCACGCCCCCGTGAAGCCATCGTCTACGTAGTAGTTACCCCATATAATATTGCTGGTTATGTGCATATACCCAAATATCCAAAATGGCTTTCTATCACCGACAAACATTAATTATTCTTCATTTTTTAATCCATAGCCATTAGGAATAAATCGACTACTTATTGTCACATTTTGTTTTATTCCATATTCATTCATTTTCTGACTTATATATAGTATCGTATTTGCCTCGAAGAATGAAAATTCTTAACACAATTACATGTTTACGAACCCTAAGTTGTGCAATGCTTCTGTTTAAACAACTGAAATTAGATTCAAACTGATGCGGGTAATTACTCTTTTTAAGATCCTATTTGATACTCTGTATCAATATACATGTATGCGGTTTTTTTTAAATGGCTGAAAAAAGCATGTACATATATACCCTTGAAGATCAATAAATAAGAATTTTTTTTTTATTTGAGAAATACGTGTCGCGAAAACGTGAATAGTAAATGTCAAATCCGATTGGCTACCGCTATTCACTGTGTCCACAAAACAAGTTTACTATTCAAACGCGTTCCTATCACGTGGTTGACTTTCTATAAAACATTTATATAGGATACCCTTATTTCATTTTACACGGGTTTCTCTACTTGTTCGCATACTTGGAGGAAAATATTTAAACGGAGTCTTTCCTACAAGGCCATTGCCGATATTTTTCGTCTCGAGCGACAAATGAGATTTATTCGACGAACTAAGTTTAAGTCAGTTATCCGTGCATCTTCGCTAGCCAAGGGTTTTCGGTCCACTTCGTTCCCCATAAACCCTGGGGTTTATGGGGAGCGAAGTGGACCGAAAACCCTTGGCTAGCGAAGATGTTATCCGTGTTGAGTTTTGGCAATTTTGATCTGGAGGAATCTCTTACTTTGGAGCATTATGTACGTGTTAAAAACAACTTTGTTGATGTTGTTTTTACCTGAGATAGTAGGCGGAGTTAATAAAAAAAAGTGTGGGATATGTACATATAACCCACACTTTTAACAATAGAAAACACACCAAGCTATGGTACAATAGGTTGCCACCACATATATCACGAAACCATTTCTCCATCTTTGACTGATTATACAGACACCTTCAACAAATTCGGTGACATTATAATATAGAACTTGTCAACAAATGGATTTGGTACAACACATAAGTGCATAAGTGCATAAACAAATCGCCACTTAATGCCTACATCTGTAACTGCTACAGATTAGACCGTTTCATACGGCAAACATGAGACAAATATACAAAGAACAAATTACTAAACACTAAAAACACTTAAACTCAAGGCATGTGTACTTGGTTACATTTATCATATACATGTATGCGATCAATAAATAAATTAGTTAAAAGGAAGATGTTAACATAGACAATAACATTCATTTTTTATGATTTATGAAGGTAGCGATCATTGCAGAAAAAAACAGATAAAGGTAGTAAAACATGCAGCTTTGAGGGAAATTCCTAGCACCGATATTTTAGTTTAAAAATGCCGTATCGAAAGTCTTTCAAATTAGAAGTCTTAAATAGATGATTTAGTAATCATTGACCATTGCTAGACTATTAAATATTTTATTTTGCCCGAGAAAAATGTTTTTTAGTTTCTTCTTTGCACAGAATAAAATGGCGAAAACTATTACCGGTGTAACAGATTTATATTTGTAAACGATATCTGCAGAATATCATCGCTTTTTTTCTTTAAATTAAATTTGTTTGTTTATTTTTTTCTCTTTTTTTTTGGAATATTTACCCATATTCTAATTTCTGAGGTCGGGGTAAAATACAATGTACACAATATGATCAGCGTTCACAATAACAACCCAAAGTTCTGTATCATTCCAAAGCATTCCAATTTTGTGGTAGTTTAGATAGGCGTTTAATGCGTTATGCATTCAATCTCCATAACAGAATTTACAAACTATGGATCGGCCGTTTTTTAATTTACAGAAATGACAGCGTATAAGATAAACCTTGCGATGTCATATTTCCTTTTCGTTTGCGTGAAAATTGAATGTGTTTTTATGATGTTCAAATGCAATCAGAAAATCTTCTTCCAATTATAGACAGACAAAGAGATATAAAGAGAGGGAGAGAATTATCTTTGTTATTGAATAAGTCATTGTAATTAAAAATATTATTTTATTAAAATAGCAAAATATTAACCTGCTTTTATTTCTCGTTGATAGTATAAATTTAAATTCGTCTTAAAGTATAGTTAAGCGTCACCTGAAATTCAAAGAACGACATTAAAGATATCATAAATAGCAACTTTTTTCCTTCATATGTAAATGCATGTAAAATGTTACAACAACCAAAGTCTAATAAAGTTTGTGTAAAGCGTTCATACAATTTATTTTAATCCGGAAATTTAAATGGGTATCAATGTAACTCTCATTTAAAATGAAATTATTATGCATAATACCTATCTGTGATTTAAGATTTAAAAAAATGCTTCAATTGATATATTGATAGCAGTTGAGCCTGTTTGTGTAATAAAAAAAATACGTTATACATTGTACTACATTCAACAATATATTTTACTCCGAAATACTTTAAACACTTTCTTTTGTAATAACTTACCTACAATATAACATTGTACATTCTTTTCTTTGTTTATATTTATATTGTATTATATCTGCATTAACAGCCTCAAAACACAGCTCTCCATTCGTTTCACAACACGAACCCTTTTAAAGTATTCATTAATTATCCTTTAGTTAGTGTAAAATAGTTGACCTGTATATATATATGTTATAATAATTTCCTTGACAGTTTATGACGGAAGGTTTACCATGAAGGATCTTGTCGTTTATCTTGGTTTTGTTTATGAATGTCTGCTTGCTGATTTTACTATAACTTTGCAATGTGGGTAAGTTTCAAACATTGATTTATTGATTTCTCTTGTCGGTTTCAGTACAGTTTTAGACATAAAACGTTAGCTACAGTATAATGTGTTGTAAAAATTAACTATTTAGGTCAAAGTGCTGCTCTGGTTACATGTATGACGAAAATAAAGCTATTTGTGTCGGTAGGTTATTTGTAACTTGACAGTTCTTATTTTATAAATTATAAATTTAGGACAATAAAAAAAACAATGAAAATTTACTAGCGCATAAGAAATGCTAATTACAATAATGATTTATTGACTAGGTAAATGTGTTATCAAGAAAAGAAAATATAATTGTTTTCCACATTTCAAGTGTGTCCTGACGGGTATCATGGTCCTCACTGTAATGAATCATGTCCATTTCCTTCCTATGGGGTTTTATGTCGCTTTCACTGTTCATGCGAAATACGTCAGTGCAATAACATAAAAGGATGCTCCTCAGAAACAAGCATTGGTAAGAAATCAATGTGCGTGTAAGCAACATGATTGTCAGAACGTGTACGGATATTATATAAAGAAAACCACAGGTACATGAATATAAGACAAGTGTTAAAATGTAAGTTTGACATGCTTCAGAAACTGTAATATGTCTGGATGAGTGTGTAGTATAGCTATCATTGAACAATACTATCCATTTGAGACCTTAAAGTAGGTTTGTTTTATTTCATATACATAAATTTGTAATTCTACGGCTAAACATAAATACATGAGCTTATTATGATAATCTTATTTCTCAATTAATGGAGGGATGTCACCATCTAAAACCAGTTCTCGAAACCAGAATATTCTAACAACACCAAATAGTAAAAGCTCAAAGAACAAGATCAACTCGACTACATTTAATTCAAAAATGACTGGAGTTTTAGGTAGGAAACTTTATGATTTATAACGATCATACCTTTTCAGCATTGCTTCTTTAATTTCATTTTGCAAAATATGGGGTGTATAAATGAAGACTTTAGAAAAGCACTTTAATTGTTTATACTCACATGAATAAAAAAACCCCGCAAGTACAGTCCACACCTAACCCCAACATTGGACCTTGCTTAAGCTTTGGTTTTGCTCAGCTCTGGGAAAAATATGTTTTGTTAATATATCTGAGCTAATTTTGAAGTATATATAATTTATGGATATAATCTCCTCACATCAATATAAAACTGGTTTTAGTCTCACTAGTATTTGACTGCAAAAATAAAACTAAGGGTCAATTTCATTTTATCAATTTTAGTTTGGCCTGACAAGAAATATTGAAAACAATATTACAATAATATTATACAATATCACATTTCTAAAGTTAAAGTGGAAATATAAGTAAAAAGCAAAGTTAACTTGACTTTATGAAATTAAAAAAAAGTTCAAAATATTGTGAACGCAAGGTTGTTTGGGTTTGAAATAAAATGGTATGAATGATATAACTACAAATAAACGTAATATATCCACACAAATAATAAAGGGGTGCTAAATACAACAAGACTGCTGGTAAATATCGTCTAACATACGTTAAAAAGCGCATACATGTATACATTTACATTTGCGGCGTTTTAGATGAGATGCTCGTTCATACAACATTTTAATTGATCACGTCTACGACATCAACGGTAATGAAGCGTTTGGCAATACTCTGTCGAATGGTATACAGCTAAGGGTAAGTGAAATTTCAACTAATTACAACGTGAATGGATTCTGACAAGCAGATAGTCGGAGAGATATAATAAGAAAATTTGTAACAAACAAATTGCATATCGTTTACTTGTCTCATTCTACAGCTGTATTACACAACTAGACGTCATTCAATTGATATCTCCTACCGACAACGAGAGGTCAGGATATTAATTCATAACGCGTCTTGTGATTGACCCCATTGCACTTGATTGCTTTTTTGAAATCCAGTTTCTTTTACACTTTTACATTTAATTTCTGCTTTTAAATGCTACTTCTGCATTGTTAATACACTTAAGAATACAACATCGTTCTCCACTGTTTTTTTTAATAACAACATGAAATCTTCAGTTTGTTTTTGCTGTCAATACTTCCTGAGATATTCACTAACACTTAGAATAAATAAAATAGTGGAGAACAGGTACACCATGCAATACAACGTTTTGTTTTTATTTCTGACGTACGCCAAGTTTTAATATAAAATGCGCCAAAATATATGTAAAACTAATAATTTATTTACTAATATTCAGGACCCGGTTTTACAAAAGGTGGTTAAATTTAAGACCGTGTTAAGGATAACATTGTGTTAAATCTTTATCAAGTAAATAGCTAACGCAGTTGTTAAATTATCTTGATCAAAAGCAATTTAACGCATTAGATAGCTAAAACTGTGTAAAATAAGTTTACCACTTGGAAGTCACATGGGAACCCATAATGATTTCTAATTCCCACATGAACCGGTGTAAAATAAAGGACATATCTTTAAATGTTAGAAGGAAAATAAGTCAAAATTTTTAAATTTCACAAATCCTCTCTTTTGTTCATGATATACATGATGTAAAGTTTGTACATTTATCTCATACGTGTGGTGTATACTGCCTGTGTAATAAACCATTGCTTTATCGAATGGGTGGTTTTTATCAAATACTTCCTGTCCGAACTATTTTTGACGTCCAAAGTACTTTTAAAACAGCCCCTCGCTTCATCGCTTTTGTAATATTTTCCACTTAAATATATTTACTACAAAATAATTATTTAAATAATATTTTGTCGAACTATGAAGGAAAACATATAACTGGGTAGTTTATGAAACTGCAAATCACGTTAGGCCTAGCTATAAAGGAGCTCAGTCGGACGTCGCAATGAAAACATAACGCTTTGGTTGTGTTTCTTTACAAGAACTTCCCGAAATGTTTCCCAAGTTTGTTTAAAAAACATCAACAACTGTTCCTCTTTCGAGTCAATTTAAACTTAAATGCAACTTTGTGTATGTCAACAACAGTTGTGTATGTTTTCTATTCAGTATTTCCAGTTAATTAAACAATTAAGCTCTAGGAAAAAGTATTTAGAGATAAAAATATTAAGGTTTATATGTATTTTAATGAAACTTTACATTAAAACAGTAAGATTTATCTCCGAAAGGACGTACTGAATCGAATAACGCAAGGTCACAATAACTTCAAAGCACAACACTGCATCATCGTTTAATCTTCAAAAAAAAATTCAATTCGGGCCATATAAGGCACTGGCTCAAAAGCTTTACGATATAAATCAAATTGTATGAAATAAATAGAACATTTATAACTGTGTGATTTTATATTTGCTTTATCCAACGAGTTGAAACGGTAACTAAGTATATTTGCTAGGCAAGCCTCGCGAATATATACATCATTTTAACTCGTTAGATAAAGCAAATATAAAATCACACAATAAAGATATCCTCTTTGCATACATTTTATATCATTTGAAAGTCCGATGTCCTATTTAATACTCTTCTCTTTTGGTGAGGTTGATTCGATCTCCTTCAGTATCTGCAAGTCCTGTAAAAGGAATTGAGCAATTAGAATTCCCATTCTCTTGTCAGTTTTCCTGGAAATCTGTGATAAAATGCGAGATGGCGCTATGTAAAAAAAAAAGACAACAAAACATGAAAGTGAGAAAAAAAATGAAATATTCATATGTCTTTCCATTAAACTTTATAATGATTTTAAATACAATAATATGTTAATTCAACAGTTCTACGTTTTGTTTGTAAATTGGCGTATACAATTATCATGTATAAATGTGTTTTGAATTGAAATGTGCCTTTACATAAAATGTAACTTAAATGATTTAATTAATAGCTAAATTATTAACTTTCAATCGGAATATGTTTTATTCAGTTATTATTAATGGTTATCAGATTATTTCGATGATAGTGCAGAAACTATTCAAACTTAAAGTGCATTACTGGTAAACCGGTATGATACTGTCCTTGACATTTTCAGTTGTTTATTTTATTTTAATCTTAAATTATATACATTGATATGTTGATCAATATAATATTAAAATATGTAACTGCAACTGCATTATATCCAAACCTTAGAATATGATAAATAGAACCATATGCAAGCACATTAATCACATAATTTGAGTTCTACTCTTGTTACGAACATGTGATTTATTTGCATGAACGTTTTTTCTTAGCGCCAGCTTTTTGGCATATATATAAGAATTGACTTTATAAAAATTAGGCAGGAAAATACTAATCTCATACCATCTTTTTACTCCATTCTCTTCAATTGAATTATATTCTTACAATTAATATGGAGAAACACTTTTTCCTAAATAACGAAGATTTTTTCAAACATGTCGAAAATATATGAATATATAAAATACATTTTATACAATTATAATACGTGGGTCAATCAAAAAATACGAAGACAATGTCTCTGTCATATATTTTTCATAATAGTCATAACTTACAAATTAATTTATGCACCAACGCTTATTGTATTGATATACAAAATTTCATTCCATTTGATTAAAAAGTAATTTCTTTACCCGATTTATAAAACAACAAGTTTCGTCGTCACCACGGCGCACGGTAACGTTAAAAAAAATGACGTCAGGATGACGCGCGTACAGTTAATATAAATATCCAATCTTTGTATCACCCTGATTATGTTATGCTTTTCGCCATACAATTGAAATCGGCACTATATCACTTGACATCTAATTTGTTCACATTTGTTTGAGAATCATAAGTTAGTTCCTCGAAGTTTGCATTTTTTTTTTTACTACATGTCTCTTCGTTTACTGTAAGGAAAGACCTGGAGCAATTAGCAAAATTAAGCACAATGTATAAAATTCATAATTATTTGGTACCGGACTATCTAAAAAATATTTTTCCTTCTACCAGGTCCTTAGAATTGAATTACAATACACGCAATCGAGAAGACTATACTATTCCAAAATGTAGACTAGAAATATTCAAGAAATCGTTTGTTCCTGACACGATCAATAAATGGAACAGTTTAAGTTTCATCACCAGAAATAATTCCTCGTTTACAAGTTTCAAAAGCAGTATTCAATTAAACCAAATTAAACCAAATTAAACCCCCGTCCTATTTTTGCTTCGGCAAGAGACGACTTAACATTATACACACACAACTTAGACATTACTATATCTTAAACTTCGACCTTTTCAGAAAAAATATTATCGAAAGCCCTAATTGCCAATGTGGAATACCAGAAGATTCTTATCATTTGTTTTTGTATGTAAGAAATATACCAATGCACGAAATGAACTGTTTTCAAACCTTTTAAATTTAAATCAAATTAACATTATTAATTGTCACTTACTTCTGTGGGGAGACGAATCTCTGTCAATTTAAACCAACGTATTTGTTTAGTTGTTCAAAAATTTATCAGAGATTGTGGTAGATTCTCGTAATTTTAGTCTTACTGCCTAGACCAAATTCAAACAGAACTGATTATAAATACATGTACGTTTGTTCAATAATTTAATCATTTTAATATTATCCATTTCTATGTACCTTCCATTCTAAACTACTACACAGTTGTAAATTTTTTATACTTGTTAAGAACCTCGTAAGTTGTTAGAACTTGTGTTCGAACCATTTGTATATGTTTATGCAATAAAATGTGTTCAAATCAAATTAGGCCTGGAGTCAGATGACGCTGTTTATTCTTTTGACCAAATATTACAGATATTCTACTCTCTCTTTCGTACTTTTGATGTTCAAACTACAAATACCATCACCCCCAAAAATGTTATACAATTAAACACAAACGTTAAAACAATTTTTGACTTATTTTTTCCACCATTGAGCATTTTCACCTTTTGTGTTGGCTTTTCCCCGAGTTAAATCCACACTGTTTATACTTTTCGTTGCGTCGTGACGTCCGGCGACGTCAATGTTTTTAGTCAATTTTAAAGAGGAGTATCTGTCTTAAGTTACTGATATCTGTTCAAGAAAACAATATATCCCGTCTATATTTAGTACATAAAATATCATGACAGTTCTTTATTCGAGGATTCAATATTATTTGGTTTTAAGCCCAATTTTTAGAGATATTACTTTCAACATAATATGGATTATTGTTGACAAAATACAACTTTTGACCTTGCGCCGTGACCTCAATTTTGGAGGATTAGATTCTAGATAATTCTTAGAAATAAAAAATATATTAACTTATTTCATTTCAAATTGTTTGAAAATATTGCTAAATTATGTCTACTAAATTTAATATTAATATGACGTTAAGTAACAAAACAATGGCAAAAGTCTTCGTATTTTCTTATTGAACCTCGTACATGCATTATGAACACGATCTTTCCGGTCAGAAAAAAAGTATTGGATTAAATGTAAATATCACTTCATCTATTTTAACAAAAATTACCCACAATATAGAAATATAACAAAAAAGGTAACCCTTTTCACGTCATTTTTGCATCTGTAGCATAAAACAGCTTGTTTTAAGCAGTTTTTCTTTCAGAAATCATTGATTGAATGCTTGATCAAACTAAATATTTTTATCCAAGATGTATCTATCCAAGACTTACATGTGACAAAAAGTTTGGTCTTGTTTAAAGTGTCGCTCTATCTTTCCCATTCAAAAAAGATAAGGAAAATGTATTTTTTTTACTGATTTTGATAAAATTACAAAAATAGCGTCACATCTGACGTTATATACTGCCATTGAGTGTCATGAAACAAATTTATAGGTGAAAAACATATACAATATGAATTGTTCTTATAAATAACATAACAGTATAACATATAATGAACATGACACACTTTTAAAATTTCAATACAATTAAACAAAATTTTCGCTTCATGGAGTTCATGTTTGTTTGCTTTCCAACTTCTGCTTATTTAAGTTGAAAAAAATAAAACATCTTCATATGACTTTTCACAATTTCATTATTAAAATTACGATCTTCATTTCTAACTATTAGACCACATTTCCCGAGGGAGATTACACACAAAAAAATCAGAAATAGAACAAATGGTGTAAAATACGACCTAAAATGAATTTCATACTTTTCGAATATACGTGTGTATCTCTTTCCATTTTGCATGCATTTTGTTTTTTATATCGTACTCTTAAATAATGTCATGCTTACCCTTTATAAAACAATTGCATGTAAGTTATACAGCCATCAGTATTTATGGTTTAGATTCAATGTTTTTATTAAATTCCCGTAGACTTTTGGCGCAACCCTATATTTAAAAGCCTCTAAAATACATGAGCGGAATAAGGTATATAATTTTCAATTGGATGTTTAAAAGAACTTATTTTTTGGCATTTTTTAAAAAAATGTAAATTGATAAAAAAAAAATCCCTGACTGCGCTTATATGTTACTTTTGAAATAAAATGCAAAAGTCCAATGGGTCTTCCCCATTATTAACTGATGTAGGTTACCTGGTGTGAACTTGCTTATATTTTCATAGTGTTACTTGTCTATGCCACGCGTGTCACGTGACATAGATATCAGTAAATATAATCGACGTTACTTCATAATCAAAAAACCTCATTTATATGAATAGAGCATTAATTTTGTTATTTGTATTATCAAAGGATTTCATCTCCTATCGTTAAGTTGTTTTTTTTCTCAACTGGTGAAAATGTTGCGATAACTAAAGTCACGGGATATGTAAAGTCCAATATGTCTAATTCCTTCAGATATATTTCATATACATATCGTCTATTGCACAAACATTAATCCATTCTATTCATGTCTATATATTGGAAGGACAAGATCACAAACAAGAACACTGTTACATAGTATGCAGTCATTGTTAATGCGTCAATCATGATGATAAAAAAACGACCAAAGCTTTTAACACTAATCAGATTGTGTCATTTGTAATCACTCTGCTATAAAATAGTGAAAATCATGGCAGTTTTCTATAATTTATTGTATAAAAAAGTGTTTACATATGTTAGGGATATCATCCTTTGATAACGTTTAAAAATTTGTAATGATATTATGTATGTCACAACACACTTTGTGATACTTCCTTTTTTATCGATTGTTTTGTTTATTTAATGCCCGTACATGTATTCCATACAATGAAAAAAACGTAGAGTTCAATTACTTTTAACAAGACTGTTAATTTTTCTTAAAGCTGAACACCGCTCGTAAATAGGCACTGTCCGCCATATTTCTCTTTCATCACTGCTGTCCGTACAACCCTTATATAAGGGGCAGACCTCTAAACAGTTCAAAGTTCTTCGCTGTAGAGGTCTCACCTGTGTGGACGTACATTTTGCCTCGCCGTGTTTCTCGCGATGAAATTATCAAATTTTACGCACTTTTTTCAAGATAAGAGGATACTAACATCAAATAAATTGGTCAATTAATTATTTACAAACAGAATATGCACATAGTTTAAGAAATAAATGCATAAAATCCAAAGACGACTAAGAGGAATACTACATGTCGGCCATGAGTTTCAGGTGTGCAATCGGGTGTAATGAAATCGAAGGGTTTATATACCAGCTACCTGAGTGACGGTGCCTATTTACGAGCGGTATTCAGCTTTAAAATGTTACTTCGTATTGAGTCTGCAATGTTATTTTTTGGTTTATACTGGTCCAATTGCTGTGGAGGGTATATGCTAGAGACATACAAAACCATATGTGTTGGTAAGTACCATATTTATTTTAACTCAAATATATCTTATGAATTAATAATATTTCTACATTCCAATGCATTTCAATATTTAGAGTGTGAAGTCGATTGTATTGTATTGGTCCCCGCTGCAAGACACCATGTCCTTCTCCCTCTTATGGACTTTTTTGTCGGTTGCTGTGTTATTGTAATCAAAGTGAATGTGATAATATCAAAGGATGTGTAACAAGTAAGATCTTTGATTTCCAACTTCATCTTTAAATAAGGAGGCTTTGTATGAAATGGTTTTTTGTTTGTTTGTTTGTTTGTTTGTTTTGGGGGGTTTTTGATAACTTTTGCTGTGGTTATCAGTTTCTCCTTTGAATTAAAAAAAGATAATTGTGATACTCAGTATTCGATTTAACAAGGCCGGGTCTAATTGATTCTGCCCTAGATTTTTTAATGAAATTTTTTACATGAATTTCTACTGATATAATTACTATTTCAAGAAAAAAATGTAAACATTTACCACATCGTTTGTTAAGGGGTCATCTCAAAGTTTGTTATTTTTTAACATAGGACCCTATGGGATTTTGCTTGAATGTCCGTTTCCAGTCCCACGACAAAGAAACCTTGTTTCCTCGAGATCTCAGAAACGACAAGGACTTGAACATCCAAACTTTGTAGAATGATAGATCAATGTCTGTAGATGTGTGTTTCAACTATTTTGTTTTGTTCTTCCTAACTTCCGGTCGTCACCTGAAGTAATTAAAATATTTTTTTTTTACGTCTTTAAGTTATTTTACTCGACTTAAACAACTAAACTTTGTGGGATGATAGCCTTAAGTATATATCTGTGTTTACATTATTTGTTTGATTCGTCGTAACTTGCGGTCGTCACTGAAGGCACTTCAAATTCTATTTTTCTCTTATATCATTTATTTTATTAAGGAACCAAGAAACTCGAAAACTCTATTACAAATAACCTAAAAACGATAAAGAATTTGTTATGCTTTATAGAATCAAAGTTGATGATCCTAACAATATCTGCTTGAAAAAACAATATTATCACGCTCATTTATTACGTAATCAGGGATTTTTTTGGGACCAAAGTACTTAAACTTTAACCCAATTTATCTATAACAGGAGACATATTTCGTTAAGCATTGTAGAAGAGAAAATGTATGCATTGATGATTCTAATCGATTCACTGAACAAGACAAAAATGTCTGTCCCCATTTTGGATCTACAGGGCTGGCCCCTAAAATACTCAATTATTTGTATCTAAAATTTTATCGATAATTCATCGTATCGTTTAAAAAAATCGAACGGATAACCTACTCGTAACGAGATAGTATCTAGATTCTATAATTTTCGTCTAAAAAAACCTTCCGCACAAAAATATAGTTCCTCCCAAACTTTTGTTGTGTAATTATGAAGTAGTAATATTTCTGTAATGAATAAGTAATTAAGGTCTTCCGTTTCCAACGGAAGACCTTATTGTTATTGCTTTGTTTCTTTTTCCCTATTCTTCTATATTATT
>WFKH01011925.1:35246561-35268454 GCA_016163765.1 Magallana hongkongensis | reverse complement strand
TCGAGTTGGAATACAGAGAGAGAGTACAAAAATATTTACCAAGCAATAGAAATCTGACTGCGACGGTATATCAAATTTTGACGTCAAGGCGGCGCAGTGAATATACATAAAATTGTTGGGAATCTCGGAAGAAGACCTTTTTTGGCCAAGAAAATGCTTAAAACAAAAACTATACGATGGAAAGGGGTTGAAAGATTTAGTTTATCGGGGTTTATTTACTGATTGTTTATCTAGAATTAAAACAAAGGGGCTAAATATCAAGTACTTCTTACACACAAACTGATTTCAACAGTTCTAAGATATACACGTATACAGAATGAACTTTGAAAATAGTCAAAACTGTCTCTCATTACATTATTTACAAAAGTATACATCCAATAACTACGCATTAGGTATACGCATCTTTCTTTAAATTTAGTTATATACATGTACGACCACACAATGCGAACAGAAACAAAACAAAAATAATAATAAAATCGTATACTATTACTTTCTATGATAATTTTATAAGCAAGTCCATTTGTGGCGTGCTTGTTTTCATTTTCTCTAACATGAATCTTAAGAGCGCAAATCTTGATCGTTGACAATAAAGTCGTTTTAACACAAATAGATAATATCTTGATAAGCTAGGTATTTTATCAAACGCTCACCTAATTCCCTTCAGCGTTCAGAAACCGTTTATTCACCGTTCGCTCACCGTTCATGTGTGAAAGAAGAACATTTCAGGGACTACACGTGTCAATTGATTTACGTGATAAATAAAACCAGAAAGAATTTACTATTTTAATGTAATCAAACACCATTTAACTGATCGAATTTATTGTATTTACATGGGTGGTCCGATCGGTGGTTGGTTTTGCTACTATATGAAATCGAACGGATATACAGTATAATACATTTTAGTTCTGAAACCAAATAATCAAAGCGTTAGTAAGAAAAAAAAATTGTTTGTTAATAGGATTAGCGGTAATGCATTTTTTAAGACATTAACCTGGAAGCCTTCATCTGTTTTATATGCCTTCAAATTTGGAATGTAACCCTCAATAACAACACAATTAGATTGAAGTTAGAAGTTAGATTGCAATTGATACTCTTGAGTCTTTATTTTTATATCCAATTTTCAATAATGGAACATTAACTAATTATCCACGTTATTTTCGTAGAATTGTTTCCTTGATTAATGTTAATCCGTATTTTGCATCATTTTGCGATATAGACTCTTTACGTACAAACATTTTTGTATTCCTTACAGGACTTATGTGATCACATTGTACATTGTAAGGCTTTAATGATTAACCATGATGATGTTCATCGCAGTTTATATGTTTCTACTGTACGTATCTGTTCATTACCTTGTGATGATGATATACTTTATTTACATTTTCACGTATTTATTTAAATACTTTTTATATAAACATTATACAATTTTATGCCTTACCCTCCGAACTAAAGAGGAGGCAAGAAATATTTAAAAGTTTAACAAACTAGTGATTTGTTTGTTTTTTTTCCACACAAAACTGCAGACATTAAAAAAACACCTGCAATGCTACAAATTTTATATACATCTAAAAAACACAAAGGCTCTGCAATTCTACTAAACAGGAGATCTACTTGATCAGAAAAATATTTGAAATAAATTGTCCTTCTTGAAATTAAATAAAATATGAAGCAAGAGTGTGCAAAACAATGTTAAGTGTACTTAGCTAAAAAAAAAAACAAACCTCCAAAAACAAAACAAAACAAAAAAATCAACAAACAAAAGAAAAAAAAAAAAAAAAAAAAAAAAAAAAACCCACTAAAAACCAAACTACATTTATAGAAGTAAATACAATGCTATATCGAACGGGTATAAAGTTATTCCTTTAAATCGTGTAAAAGAGAGTAAATGTGAAAATAAGTTCATTGCGAATATTTAGTATTACATGTATTTACATGTTACTGATAAGTACTGAATGATATAGATGGTAGTTTAATTAACCAATTTCTGACAAATGGCTTTATTGACATAAATAATTGAGAAATTTACACAACTACATGTACTTAACAATAATTAATCTGCTTCTTTATGCTTAATGGTTAAACATGATTGTATTTTTTTCAGATTCGGTCAAAACGATTCAATAGGCTTTTGTTTTGTACCAGGATATTATGGATTTGGCTGTCGACATAAATGCCCTTATCCATGGTATGGTTTTTCATGTTTTCGGAGCTGTAACTGAGAGGCATATATTTGCAATCATATCACTGGATGCCCTTTTCCAGGTTAATGTATACGAATGAAATTATTAAACAAGATATGGGATAAACTATAATAACGCTCTGTAAGTTATCAATATTCGATTTAGAAAATAATACATCAAACAGTATAGTGGTTTTTTAAAGTTCTATTTTACTGTTGACAATTGCTTATATGCATGTACGATGCTTCATAAGCTGATTATTGTCACGTCTAATTTCCTTGAAAGAAGGATATTTCATAAATTCTTCCGTCTTTAAAATCATTGTATATAAAACATTTTTTCATCATGTACAATTTGTATCTCGGTGCGTATTGATATATAACATAAACACGTCATTTTGTTTCGTTGATTTGATAATCTCACAGGTAAAACCACATTTGATGAAAACCAAAGATTCTATTGTATCAGATACAGAATATATTAGAAATAAACTGTACTTCTGTCAAAAAAAGAAGCCAGCCCCCCCCCCCCCAAAAAAAAAAGAAAAAAAGAGTGACAAAACAATGTTAGCGAAATTGGCAGATAATAAAAAGTTAAAATAAATATGATAGATAGATAGATAGATAGATAGATAGATAGATAGATAGATAGATAGATAGATAGATAGATAGATAGATAGATAAATAGATAAATAGATAGATAGCAATATTGAAATAATGAATTTTATTGTTAACAGGAGAAGTTAAAAGTGGTTTATGATGTGTACTTATAATTCAATGATAACTAGATCTGAACATTAATTTCTCTTATTTCAAACGTTGTAGCTCAAAGTTGCCTCGTTGGTTTTACTGGTATATATTGTGAAAAGCCCTGTTCTTACCCATACTACGGGTTTGGTTGCCAACGGTTATGCTTATGTTCAAGACAACTCTGCAATATTTCTACAGGCTGCCGAATTTTGAAAACAGGTACTTGGTTTATGCAAAATTAAATAACCTCACTAAAGCTACATGTACATGTAATTCATACAAATAATCACAAGAATTACTAATAATTAAACATTTTGAATATTATTTGCATATTATCATTTTTAATTCCTTAGACTTAGTTTAAAAAGCCAAGTGATTTTTTTTAAGTGGCCTTCAAAAATATTATTTTTTTTAGAACAACAATAAACTGTTGCAAAAGCATTTTAGACACCACAATCAATACGTTTGGAAACAGATCTGCTATATAATGAATAAGTCAAGAGAAATATTGGTATATGATGTACCTTTCTAGCTACAGTGTACATGCGCATAAATTGTCCTACAATTAAATAAAGTTAAAGCATTTCTTAAGTTTCTGGAATTAAACCAAAGTTAAGGCTACCCCTTTTTCAAAGAATACAAATCAATTGCAGACACACAAAAAGGAGTCGTCAAAATTAAGTTTAACACCCAAACTCAAAACAACAATCCATGATTTTTAGAATTTTTCAATACAAGTAATTTAATAGTTCCATGGTTAATAGTTTCAGAAAAAATGTGTTCCCCTTTTTATAAAGATTTGATTGTTTCATGGATAGTTTTCATTTTAGAATATTAATTGGTTTTCTGTTATAATAAAAGAGAGATACAATATACCATTACTAATGATATAAAGGTTATGCATATTTCAAAGAGCGCATCGTGCATGTAATTGAAAAAAAAATATCGAGAATGTTTAATACAATATATTGTCGGTACAAATTTAGTGGTTTGTTTGTAAACAAAAGTTAAAACTGTATTTTGAAGTAACTATTTTAAAATTGATAACACTGTTGAGTTTCTTAGAATTATTCTTAATGAAAAAGTACATTGCTACATGTTTCATTTTTTCATTTCATGTAGTTACACGTAGGAAAAGTGGGTGGTTCTGGCGTTTAATTAAGATTAAACATAAGTGTCACTCAATGCATTTACCAACAGAACCAAGAATTTAAGTTAATTAAACTAAAGAGATAAAAAAAACCCCCAAAAATGTTCATTTGAAAAAAAAATTATACCAGTTTCAAATTGGTATTTTAACAAATAAATGTTTTCCAAGCTTTTATATATTTTCAAATAAAATAGAACTAGGTATTAACAAGAATAATGTTCTTTTATTTAGTAAATGATGACCACGTGCACCAATCACACCAGATTCATTCTCTCAACACTGCTAGGTCTGATCCACATACCACACAGATTTTAGATAATATTAGCAGTGATTCACTTAAACAAACCTCAGTCAACTCTGTAATCCCAGGTAATTTTTTTTAAACGAGATTCCTTTGACTGCAATAATATGAAATTTAACAGCATTTTGAATATTTGGCAATTTGACACGATTTTTAATAGTGCAGTCATGTAATTTATAAAAAAAATCAAATATAAAATTAAAAAAAAAACCAAGATCAATAAACCGAATTTTTTAAAAATACTTTTTTGAATGTCAGGTTTAGTCAACGAGGACCAAACGCCAATCTTAATGGCAGGAACTAATTTTCCAGAACAATCTCAAAGTGCGGGTAAATTAATCTGAAAACGCTTTTATTTTATTTATAGTATCTTTTTATGCATTTCTAATACCAAATAAACTTATCTTCCTTTCTATCAACCATTAAAATTAAACTGTATATGTAAATGTTCGATTTTTGTTCTGAAAACGTTTATTTTCAATTGAAAAATACTTTGAATCTTTTATATGATGGATACAATAAGATAATAGACTAACATTGACAATGTTTTGTAAAATTTGCAGACATGAACCAAACAGAATCAGTGTATGAACTTTTAAAACAATTTAAAGTGAAAGGTTTTAAAAGATTGTTTGTTTCTGTTTTGTTTTTTTGTTCGCTGTTCTATGTTTTTTTTTTGTTTTTTGTTTTGTTTTTTTTAAACATCGCGTCATACAGTATGGTTTGAGTATGTACACGTGTTATTATCTAGTATGTATCTAGATGGCATTATTGAAAAACTACAATGTGTACAAGAGTGGATGTACGTGTTTCTTTTTTAGGTTAAAATGGTAAATGTTATGCAGCCAGTATACGTAGATGTTTTTATTTTCTTATTGTTTTGAATTGTAAAAATACCTGTTTGCCTTAGAAATTCTCAATTTTATCCGATTTGTTTCAAAGACACTTGTTTTCAATATCACACAATAAATTATGAAAATCTAAAATGTCGCTCGGCATAAAAACAGTTTAAAAATACATGCACAAATAATTGTACAAATCCGGTTTGTACATGTAACTTTGAAAAGTGAAAACTTTAATATTATGACACTTACAGTTTGATATGTATTTGTACTTTCAACTTATTTTATCATACATATCCATTTTTATATTTTTTTCCAGATGGATTAACCAAAGAGACAAAAGAGTCATATGTGAATCAACCAGTATTTTTAAAGGAAAGTATATGGGTCCAGTTTTGTTTTGCTCTATTCGGAATAATGTTGCTTGTATTGTTGATCAGTCATATTGTTTTGTCAATTATCCAATGTCTGAACGGAAAGGCAAATTAAGATGATTTTGCAATGACAATTTTTCGTCAGGAAAACATGACGCTCTAGGTCTAAGTATGAATTCAATATAGTTTATAATTGGTAAAGTATTACCTTTAATAACATACTCAATGACTTCCTTGTCATATTTTGAATTGTTTTTGCTAGAATCATTAATGATTCTATATGTTGATAATTATGCAGATAATTGAATAGAACTTATTCGACACTTCTAAACATTAAATATTTTTCAAAATTTGCGTATTTACGCTATGCAAAGTCACTGTGACATTAAACTTACAGGTCAAATGTGAACTATGGTTGCGTTTGAGCCGCATTATACATGTATGAAGTTAAGAATAAATATATTTAACTTCTACCAATGCTTCCATGTATGAAATTGAAAGATTATGTTAACCAATAGACAGTCAAAAGTCGCTGATCAATGTATATTTCTGAGCAAAACATATTGTTTGATCATAATAATGAGTTATTGAAGAACACATTTGTTTGATGATAATCAAACTAAATGTTGTAACCTATTGTTTGTATTTTTTAATGCATTAACCAGTTACGTGTAATCGTTATCAATTAAAAATTATTATGTCAATTAAATTTAATGTTTGCATATTTACTGAGAATGAATATATTTGTTCTTATATTTTTATTTCTTTATTTTAGTAGCCCTTTTTCTTGATATTTTTAAACAGTTTTTTTTCTATAAGTAAATAGTATTAAAAATAATTACAGGTCAAAAATTAACAACACAATAATAAAATCATAAAACTTTCTTCTCTTCTTTTGAGAAATGATGTTCTTAATAACTACCGGTCCTGTCTTTTATAGCATAGGCATGTATTCAGTTTCTTTTACGTCGCTTTTGTAAACAATGTCAATAGTTAGCAATTAGATGGTGGTGTATGTTTTGGATGAGAGAGAGAGATATAATGGAAGTTAAGAAACTCGATTATGTAAACAGAAAAATGCACCGATTAGTTGTCAATGCATATGTTGCCTTTGATAATAATGAAATTGTTTTTCTAAAATACTTTTGAACAGCATCGGGGGTTGCCAACACTGTTTCTATTATTAAAGTTCACCTCAATAGTATACATGTAATAACTGCACAAGGTACATTTAACTAACTCTAAATTACGTGGAATACGATCATTCCCGTATATTCCCGTACACGCATTATGAACAGGAATAAGGCAAAAAGACAAACGCCTCGTACTAACAATTTTTAAAAATTATAAGAAAGTTCATTTTTGACGTATGTGTTTTTAGTTTATCCAATCTGCATCCTTGATCGCTGGCTATAAAAGTCGTAAATTCACAAATAAACAAATTGGACGAGTTTTCAGACAGAATGCATAATTTAAAGTTAACGTGTTATGAAATTGTTTTTTTTTTAAACCTAATACTCTCATCATATAATTATGATGTATTTCTAATTACTAGTGTGTTTATATTTGCATCTCATTGAGAACGTGTGTTTAAATCAATAAAATGCAAGGCATAAATGGTGCGTAGTCTCAACAATCATAATCTGTCCTATTCGTACATGTCGAACACGATGGATTTAAATTGTAATATTTGTTCTAATGATGACTCTAAATTAAAGACAATGAAGGATGATTAATATCGGTTTGGCAGCATGCCTTAGTCCCAAAATCATTTTGTCCGAGTTTCAATACTTGCAATATTCATAACATGTCCGAAGTATATTTCCAGTACTCGTGTTTTACACTAATCCTATTTAAATCAGTCGATTTATATAAAATATCACAATGTTATAAAAGTCACCAGTAACAACAGTTATAAAACATGACAGTCGTTCTAGGTGACATAGTTAATGAACGTTATGTGAACGAAAATATCTAAAGATTGACGTAACATCTGAGAAACAGGATACCAGCGCAGCACTTTTAAGGTGGACTTCGAAAATATCCACGGAATTAAAAGTTCATAAATGATGCATCTTTTATTAATTACCAATCGAATATTTATTTTATTATGATACAAATTTGATATTAAATGAAACGTCATTACTAATACAAGGGTTTGCCAATGATTAAAGAGTAAAAGCATACGTAAGATTTGCAGCATAATTAATACAAGCGGCGGAATATTAATTTTACCAGTGACCGAAATGGACTGGGCGACAAATAAACTCGTGGGTTCTATGCTGAGTTGATAATATTACGGCAACTTGTTTTTTAAGTTGTCCTTTTTTTTTATATTTTTTTTTTGTTTATTCATATAACAAAACAAATGTTGACAGTGTTTAGGGGCAACATTGATTATATTAACCCCCTTGAGACGAATATATTGTCGTCTGTTTTGCGTCGGGCAATATTTTGTTCCTTAGGGGCTAATATAATTACTATAGCCTTAACCCCAGTTAAAATTAGTTTGTATAATGTTTATTGTATATTTATTCTACTTCTTTATGCACGTTTTTTAAACCTGGGTTTGAAATTCAAACGACTTTGTTAAACTAAACAAACAATGCTAAAAATAAATACATTTTGCTTCAATAAATTCATAGTAGCCAGTCATTAATTTAATATCATAAGCTGTCAACTATTAAAGATCAGTTTAAAAAGCAAACTGTTTAGTTGAAGTCGAAATGTTTGATCGTATAAATAGTACATTTCATACCAAACAATATTTTTCACAGGGTCGATAATCATGTCTGAGTCATGATGGCATTATTGCATTTTTGCATTGGTTTAAATGCAGTCTTTTATAATGGTATATGTAAATAAAAAAAAAACAAAACACCACCATTGCTTCCTTGGAGTTCCGAATGACAGTGAAGAAAAATGAACGGTGAACCGCACACTGACTGACCGCTGAACACTTCGTGAACGTTGAGTGTGAACGGAGGAAGCGGAGAATGCAAAACTGTAAATGATGAACGCACGGTGAACGAACAGTGAACTAACATGCATATGGTGAGAAAATGCTGAACACAGATTTGTCCAACGTTAAGCAAACTCAAAAATGGGAATTACAAGACAGTTTGTTTTCTTTTATTAATATTTTTATACAATTCGAAAGTTTTTTCTAACACTTTTATTTAATAATGTAAATATTTTCAACAACAAAAGGTCTGTTCATAACATTGTGAGTTCTTTTTACATTTCATTGTAAAAATACTGCTTAAAACGGTTTCTTTTTCTTTACCGTTACATGTAACGAGTGCTTTATGGTCTTCATTTTTTGTTTAATTTTTTGTGCAAGTGAGTAACATGTACATTATAACATTAATGTGACCTTTGTTTTGTCCCAGTAAGTAAATGTTTGTTCCATGGAGTTTGAGTGTATATCCAGAAAAGTTGTTTAATTGACTACAATGCTTGGACACAGAAACTGAAAATTCTATTTAAGAAAACTCGAACCTGCATTCTCATGTAATTAAAACAATTATTTGCGGCAAGCTTAATGAGCAAATCAGACAAATATTTACATTAACCAAGTACTATATCGTCTCTTTCTGACGATAATCGATTGTAATTCAATACGTGCATGACAAGACAGAAATATAAGCGGTTCTGTGAAATAATACTTTGTCGGCGTTAGAATATATCAATTCTTAGATGCGTTTAGATGTATCGTTTATTTACCTTTAAATTATAGATTTAATTATTATTTTTTTAAGTAAACATCGTTCATAGATGTCTTAATTTGTACTTCTTTGTTCACTTTGCATGGATCTTCGATCGAATTCATTTAAAGCAACGTTAGATAGCACTGACATATACGAAATGACCTGAGGTTTCCAAATAAGCTGTAGCTATTATGAATTGTCATAAACTTTCGGTCTTTATTACACCGCAAAAAGCACCACGTGATATGTATGCTCAGGTTAATCGATTGAATCAAATGATATATATATTTATGCATGTGATCGAGAATGGTTTGTATTTATTCAATAACGGAAAAAAAGAAAACTTGTTTTCATTGATATTAACAAGACTTTGACCCGTGCGTGCACAGGTTGAAATTGCATATGATATCGGAAATTTACGAAATAGATACATCGACATACCGTATTGTTGACATTTACATAACCAAGCTTTAGGCCTACAATAATGATATTAATAATTTCACTACACTCCGCTTAATGAGAATAATCTAACTGTGTTTCGGGACAGGCCTTCACCACAGTTAAAATGCCTCCCATATACCCGTAATGTAGCAAAAAATTGCAGAATCGCTCCGAAACTATTTTGGAGAAAATTAATGAAGCTGCATTGAAAATAACAGTCAAATTATTTATAACAAACCATTTTTAGGCTGTCAATACCTTTCATCTGAAAATTTAATTCATATTAATGAAGAATTCACCACTTTTTCACCAACTTTTTTTTCACACCATGTTGACATTCGGAATTCTCGGGATTTTTCATATTAAATGCACTGAGTTAGAGTTATCTCCCGTATTTTCTTTGATGAACAGAATATATAGCAAATTTTCAATGAAAATTTACACGTATTTGTATTATCGTTTCTGAGTTTATCCATGCAAATGTGATATTGTGGAAACATGAACTAAAGAGCCTCTCGTGATTAAGCGTAAATGTAATGCGCATCCGCAAGATTGTAAAATCCAAAAAATCCAGTTGATTTCCGGATTTTTTAAAGGATTTTTTGTTGATTATTAATTAGCAAAGCTTGATTGAGGAAAAATAAAAACAAATTGGTTATATTCAGGTACCAATGATGTTTAAAATATATAAAACAAAAGACCGTACTTCTCCGATTTCTCGGTATTAAAGCCCAAAAATTCGAGTCTATTGTTTTAATATTAATAGTAGTATAGATGTATCAAATTTACTTAAGACGCTTATATTATAAAGTTATAAATAGGTTTTGATATCTCACTTAAAAAATGGTTTTTCAAGATATGCATGCAACGACAACATTGTTACAATTTTTTTTAAACATACTGAACTTTTTATTTTTGCATCTGTACAGTATTATTTGTACTTTGTATTATAGCATATATCAATGTGCAGCTGTTCTTAGGCGATCAACTGAAAGAGAAATGTCCTAACGGTTTCTTTTATAATAAAGAGTCAATTATCATATCTGATTCAAATTTGGTCATATTAGCATTTATGTATGATCATTACCGGGCAAATGGTACAAGGTACTATTCATTTAAAATAGTTTAAAATAAATTGATTTCGATTTTGATTTTATTTTATTGAAAACTGTATTTTGTCTTTGCGTTTATTGATTAATAAATGCAGCTGATATATGTGTTTATGATCTAAACAAAGCGAAATGTGCATTTCTTTCTTATGATTGTTGTAAAAACAATGAATTATTTGGGGATGACGTTCCATCTTAAAATCAAACAAGTTGACTCACATCCTAAAGTGACAGGAATTCATAAACACGCATTAATCCTCTTTCACTTAGACTAACGCAGACTAGTTGTCAATAGTTATTGATTGATACACGTATTGTTACAAATTTATTATATAACGGTAAGATTATTATTTAATTTTTTTTTCAATTACATTACAACAAGGAATAGTTCATGCATTTAGTAGTCAGTGCAACCTGAATCCAAAAGGACCGACTGTAGTTTTCTTGACCGGTTAATATACCCCAGTAGCAGTTGAGGAGCGATCGAAATTGATAAAGAAATATAATAATTCTTTAGTATTATAAGGTAATCAAATGCGGTCGGGTTAATCAAATCCAATAAAGCCCAATGGGCTTCCTGATACATTTAATCACGCCCGACCGTATTTGATCACCTCTTAATATTCAAAGAATAATTCTTTATTACTGATTTCTCTAATTTCCCCTTTTTGCTAAATTATTGACATTTGTACGCTATTTTCATTTTGTAATATACAAACCTCGTCTTGCATCCCAACCGTGGCTTTGATAAACTGTAATAAACTATATTTCAATCCATATTTTGCAAAAGGTATGTTCTTTTGCGGGGCCAACCCAAAGGTCAAAAGGGGAAAACACAACTTTCCCCTTCTACATAAAAATGTACAACCAAATATTTCGGCGTCCTGTGATAAAATCTCTTCGAAATAATTTATTCCTTCATTGTGTGGGTTGCCCAATCTTGGGGCAATCGAATTACTATCATAAAGTCTCCACTATTATGTCTTCTGGAATTTTATGATATGTATTATATAGATCCTTTAAATCTTATTTCCCAACATGCCCACACCTGGTGGGTGCCCTAGCCAAGGTGTTATACTGGAAAGTCTTCTCTTCTACATGGGGAATAGTCCGTATCCCAACTGTATAAAAAGAGGAGGCGGAAAGAGAGCTTCCAGATGACTACTGGAGAGTTGTGTTTCCCACACCCCAATTCTTTACGCATGGACATGACATTGCGCTACATTATTCTCATCCTAACAAGTCCATACGGATGATCTGACGCACCACAGTCAGCGGTAGAAGTTTATTTTTATTGTATAACCCGGCGTTTACAGGATCATCACTGGACTTAATAGTTAATTACACATTTCTTCATGAGCAAACACGACTATAGGCTATTTTTATAACGCATGTACTTTAACCAATTTCTATAGAGTTTCCATTAGGTTATTACACTACGGAAACGGATATTTAATGTCAAATGACAAAGGTCAAAATCTTTAAACTAGTGTTATCACAGAGATAGGCATAAAACTGTAAATATTATGTATATCAAACACTTCTATGAAAATCGTGTCAGTTATAATTATAAATGAAATTATAACGTGTGCTTTATTACACAGTCTTAACTGACGTTTGCATTAATTGTCATTATTTTATAAGGCTCCTCCATTGTCTTAACTCTAGTTTCATTGTAAAGAACATACTTTACAAAGTGTTAATTCTATTTTATAGAATGTTTTACACTACATATTTATATCTAGTTTTATTATTCATGATATGGCTATTGCGAACGCGTTCATTTAGTGTTATTATTACACTGCAGTTCAGACTTTTTTCGTTTAGTTTAAATAACTTTTCGGGTTTTTACCTGAACACTACCTTTATTATCCGACACAGTGTTAATGACGGTTGTTTTAATCAACGATTGTTCTCAATTTATGATAAGTGACATGTCCAAAAATGTAGAAAACATATACAGCCAAAACATACTTGCATGCAAAAATTGAACATGTCATCTATCTTATCAGTAATTATGCATACATAATTATTATGTTATACATGTTATGCGATCTTATCGAATTTTATGCCATTTCGGGTCTTGAGATTGTAGACGAGTGGTGACTTCAATGTTGTTGGCCAGTATCTCAAAGATATACAATGACTCTTATTTCATAGATTTACTGTAGTCTAAGGCAATGGAAACTTTGTTTATCATAATTTTGTTTATCATGTTTTTAATAGGCAAAGGTGGAACATCTTCTGCATTCATGATCTTGAGTACATAATTGCTGTGAAACTTCTGCTGTACTGCAATTGGAGATCCTTTGGGGAGATCACCAAACTTTGTGCTTACATTTTTTTGCTGTCTTTTTGGGATCAATAATCGACAAAAGCAAACAGGATTGGTCAATATTGTGTAAAGCATCGCATAGTTCTTCAATATGTAAGCATTCTGTATTTATGGGATTATAGAGAGTGATCTTGATCCCTCTGGTTTGCTTCCTTGGATCAGTTAAAGCAAACACCAGCACAGTTACGTTGTCTGCGAAACTTCCACTGATTTTCTCACCTAAAATTAAGGATCAAATATATACTAAAGGATTTTTAAACAAATGCATTTGAAATGTTTTATAGTACAGTAATGCATATGCATGATTACATGCCAATGACATATAATCAAGATTTTTGAAATTAAGACTTTCTTGTCAGCAAATGAAAAAAGGGTCATGATACAGGTTTTAACACAGTTCGTTGACAGCATTTACTATGTGCTTACCTCTTGGTATATGCCAAGTTTGGGACAAAGAATTCTTGGTAACATCAGTCGGAATTGCCTTAAGATTGGAAACTTTCATGTGGGCTAATAAGTATAAAAGACCCAAAATGTGATATCCTGTTCAGCCAATAGCACAGGAACACCTGCTCTCTCTCTCTCTCTCTCTCTCTCTCTCTCTCTCTCTCTCTCTCTCAAGCATTGGCCCATTCTTTATCACAACTTGAGAATTATATTAATATATCATAATATGTAGTATGTAATAAATAACATCAACATATTCATATAAATCTTATGAGATAATTTTAAATTAAGAAAAAGTAAATACATTGTTATCTATACCTCAATATCATGTGGGAGTTCATTCTTTTTTCGAGATCTATAACACTTTGCCTTGGTTAGACACCCATCATCATCATCATCCAAAGCATACACAGTAATTAATTTCAAAATCATATTTAATGTTAGTGGGTAATCAAATCATTTATAAAAAACATATTGACATACAATACAATGTCCATATTATATACTGATTCATTTCATTTGATAAGATACACTTTCATGGATTATTTTTTCAATATTCCAAGATTCACAAGTAATTTATGGTTGGAATAAATGTGTATTTAATGTGCTGGTTACTCTAATACCTAATACCTAATGCATGGTGCAACTGGCAACCAAAAAAGAGTGATAACGTAATTTGTTTAAGATTATGGAGAGGAACCGTCAACATATACACAACAGTGCTGAATTCCAATGTGGATATTGTTGTGATATTCTGATAGCTGTTTTTGTGATTGTTTATGTGTGAAATCAGAATGCCGGCGAAACACGAGACTGTCAAAAAAGGACATTTGGAATGCCTAGGATGAATGCCTCGATCAATCATAATACAGCAAGTGGTCGTGCAGGACTTGTGAACTATATGGTTTGAGCTTTGCTTACGGTGAACAGTGAACTTTTGTCCATATCCGTCTGTGCGCTTTGTGTCAATCAAACTGCAATACATGTTTATCTGCATGCAGCAACAAATCGTCACTGATCGGCCGAGTACTTTTAGTCAAGTTCCATCATGATTTGTACATCATATTTGTGTTTATTGTATTAATTTTATAAAATGTGTTAAATTTAAAGATTGTTAATTTTAACTGGTGTCCTTTATCAGCATGTTGAAACTACAGTTTCATATCTCTACTGTTACACATTATATTTTTAATTCAATACTTATTTTGTGCATATTATGTTGAACAAAATTTTTTTACTTCTTTAATATTGTGTAATCACAAACTGTATTTTTCATTTTAAAAAAGTCCAAATTTAATGCAAAATGTTTGTCTTGTCGTAACCTTTTTGCATCTGTTAAAAAAATAAAACTGTAACGGCGATTAAAGATATTTTTTTTTCATTTTGGTTGATGATTAATATAATATACAACACAATCCAAATCAAAAAGGGAAAATCAAAATTCCTTTTTGTTGACCCTGTTTTTCACATCTGCATCCATTTACACCCCTTTTTGCGAAAAATAAGCCTTTACAAGTCAAAGTTCATGGAATTTTCCTGAATCATTGACATTCAAATGCCTTACACAGACATTTAAAATGAGGTATGTTCCTCTTATCCATTTAAAAACTCATGAAGCATCAGAGGAACGTTCCTCTTTTCACTTAAACTGAATTCCATCCAGTTCAATCTGAGGAACGTTCCTTTTTTTTTCAACTAAAATATTCACAAAGCAGCTGAGGAACGTTCCTCTTTCACCTGACTTAAAATCTTGACAAGTCATCTGAGGAACGTTCCTCTTTTCACTTCAACAGAAATCTTGACAAGTCATCTGAGGAACGTTCCTCTTTCACTACAACTGAAATCTTCACAAAGAATCTGAGGAACGTTCCTCTTTTCTCTTTAACTGAAACCTTTACATGGTGCCTGAGGAATGTTCCAATTTCCTACATTTGAAAGTAAAAACAGCAAATAAGTTGAAATATAATAATCTTAAATTAAATAAGCATTTAAACATGTTATACTTTACGTAAATATTAAGGATGTTAACAAGTACTCGAGTACTTGACTATCGCTCAGTCCCGATGATGATCAGCTAAAATTTTCTTAGTTGATTACTCGATATAAAGTATAAAAAGTTTGAATTTTTAAATATTTTTTTATCACGGCATTTTTGGGTAACACATCAAAAAACAATTGTTTGGTTTTTTTTTTGTTTTTTTTTTTTTACATTTTTGGTCGGTCTGTTCTATCTGTGCCCCTTGTGTATTTTTTAAGCGGCAAATACATGTATATTAATTGGTGTAAAAAATTGATCTTGTAATTTGTAGATCAAATTATAATTAATTGTTTTCAATAAAAGTACAAAGGCATGTAATTAAGAACACCAATTTAATATTTCTTTTAATATTCAATATCAAGTTTATTAAGTAATTAGATTAGATGTTTATATAATTAAAAATTTAACTATATTAATAATTGTCTCAGTGCATCTGTTTTTATAATTATCAAAAACATAAAGCTCGCATCCATCAAATTCAGGATTGAGTTCCCAAGTAGAGCTGCATTTTCCTGAAAGCTGCCTTTCACTTAATTCAGTCTTTGATACATGGTTGACAAGAGCCAAGGTTTATCTTCTGTTCTGTTTATCTTCTGTTCATACTGTTTGACTGGCTGGATGGCTTCTTAACTTTTCTGTGGCCCCATTGATTTCCTTCCAGGGGGGATGTCCAGATCTTCTATAGAATCTATGTATGATACATATTTGCATTTTAACTCATAATTGCTAATTAATAACTTCCTGTTATTTCATTTCATAATAAAGATCTGGCTGTGATGCTTTTTTTTTTTTGTTAATTACACATAAATTCTCAAAACATACATTTAAGTATTGACATTCTTTAAGAAGAAATACCCAGTATATATATTAACGGTCACATCAGTTTCTTCCTGCTTAACTTGAGAGAGAGAAAGAGAGAGAGAGAGAGAGAGAAAGAGAGAGATTTGTTCAACAAATATTTCTCTTTGGATATTTATACCTATATACCTAAAATGTTTAAACATTTACAGAATCCATCAGGATAATTAAATAAGCATGACTTTGATTTGAATCTACAAAACATCAATATACTCTTCAATTTCTGCTCTAATCTTAAACACATTGGTATCATTGCAATTTTTTTTTGGATGGCGGCAGATCTTAACACTTCACATCAAATCCCAAAGCTATTGTTATCGGGCAGTCATTCTCGTGAGTATGAAAATGGTTCACAGCTGTAAATTATTTGTTTTAAGCCAGACAGCTGAGCAGATGGGATTTGCATTACTTAATTAAAGCAGGAATTATTATTAACATCAAACAATTCAGATTCTGTTCATCCTATCAATTTAATGTTGCAGCAAGGAAATACCAGAATTCAGTAATTTAAGCTTGATGAGCTTGGTCAAACTTATTTTTGTTCGAAATTTAGAAGCATAGAATATTCAGAATATTTGCTCATCGTAAATTTGGACTTGTCATACTAAGGACTTTATGTTTGTTTCATCAAAAGTCTCAGTTACCTCTGTGCCCTACCTAAGTTAAGCTCAACAAAATTATTCAAGCTTAGGAAGTTCCTAAGATTTTGTTTGTATAATATTTTACATTCACACATACAGGAGTAGATAAGAATTACGCAATAAACCCGTATATTGTTTGAAAACGGTATATTTTTAATTTGAGAGAGAATGAATTGATCATATATTTCTTTATTTTGAATATTATTTGGATATGACCCCATGAATCAATTGAAAACATTGGCCACTGCTAGAATTTCTGTTGTTTTTTATAAATGATCCAGTGCATTTTTTTTGTCTAGTTGGTCCATTATAAATAGCCCATGTTAACATATACAGATATGGTTAATCCTAAATAAAAATGCTCATTGAGATATCCACTGTAGTGCACCTCTAACTTCAATTTCTTCAAATTCACTGTTGTTAATTGTTAATTTACTTCCTTTCACTTCAATTTTTTACATGCTCCTAAAAAGTGGAGGGGGGGGGGTTGACTCCATGTTAATTTAATTTTTGATATGTATATTTAAGAAAAATGTTTGATGCGAGAAAAAGTGAAGAGAGGGGGGTTTGCCCCCCCCCCCCACCCCTCTCTGATGCTACGTGCCTGCTTGTAACGGTTGATTTAAAAATGATGTGTTTTTTTTAAAAAGAAAATACTGCAAATAAATGCATCTTTGCTCATAGAAAAAGCGAGGATAAAAGGCAAATTTCTGAATGAAACAGCATTTCCATGGATGATTTAGCATCGACATTCCTAAACCACTTAATTTGCAGTCACTCCTCCCCCCCCCCCTTCCCCCGAAAAAAATCAAATGAAGAAAACACCTAACATTTTTCCCGTGAAAGAAAAGCTTATTTCGTGGAGGGATAGGACAAATCATCCAGTCATTCTGTAATTGAGTATTTATGTAGTATTTATTCCTTTTTAAGATGTCAGTACTTCTCGGGCATGAATAATTTAATTATCACAGTGCACTAGCTATAACTATATTAACCCGCTATCCATCTGTGCGTGCAAGATAATCTAAAAAAATTGTAAAAATTAAAAGTCCACACCAAAGAAATTAATTGAAGAAATATATGTATAATTTGATAGTTCTAATGTTTTCAGTTTAGAAGCAAAGTGGATATATTACAAGGAGAGGATATACATATTAGGCTATGCCTGTTGTCCAATTCTATTGAATTTATTCAATAAAATATGTTTAAATAAATTAGAAGTAAAGTGAAAAAGTCTTAATGATATGCGTAATCTAGTATTTTTGTTCAACTTTAATGTGCATATCATTCATTTCAATATAACATAAACAGTCACCATGTTAACATCAATTTACCTGTCTTAAAGTTAAAAGTAATGAACTTAAGAAAAAGTTCTTTCCTAAGATATAACTTAGTCTTAAATATGCTTTGTGAAATGGGCGCCTGTGGACTCATTAGATTAATCCTTTTACATTTGTACAGGTTACAACTGTGTGACAATTCATTTCGGCAGATTAATAATGCATTTAATATTTAACTTTTTCTTAAATAGAGCATGTTTCTATTCCATATGACTTAATATCTGTTTATGATTTTCCTATTTACAAAGTCTGATTTGTAAGATCTGAAACTCACATCATGTAAATGGAGTTTATAGTGTTATACTGAATTCATTGTCCCAAGAGGGCCATTTTCCTAGCAATGGTTTAGATAAGCATTTGTAGGGGAAATTGATAATCTGTAAAATGAGAAGTGGCTAGCAGATTACACTGTTTCAAAAGAGCCTTGTGGGAGTATTAGTCCCAGAAGGACAGCTATAGTATGAGATTAATTTAAAATTAAGAATAACAAACCTGAATCTTCAAGCATTTTCCATCTCGATCAAGCTCTGTCCAAATTAATGCTCCCCATCCACTAGACCAGCAAACAATTCACATGCAGTGATTTCAAATAAAAATCCACCAGGCGCAATATTTTGTCACTTCCAATCATCATAACCTATAACATTACATTGTATTATGATTATATTTTGATTTTGCACTTCATTTTCAATATTTGATGATTACAATAAATATTTTAAATATCAGATAATCAAGGATTGAGTATCAAATTTATTTATATGCTTTAGGTTTGCAATTACCTTGATTGTAGTGAATTAGCAGAAGAGCAAAAGAAAATTAGTTATGTATTTTAAATGTTTGAATATAATAAAAGTATTTATTACCTTGATGCATCCTGCGATGTTTCCAACTGCACTTTCCAAACAATATTTCCATTCTGCTTCATAAAGTACACATGCAGTGTTAATCCTTTAAATTAAATTTGCAACCACATTTTGCATCTGTTCCTAAAGCAGTGGCTCTCAAAGTTCACAGAGTTACTATTATTAGCACACCCCTAACATCTTATCAGCATCCAGTTAGTGATTGACATCTGATAGAAAACCTTAGCATGTGCATGTAACAGCAAGTTGTTACTCAGCTTGAAATGGCCGATGGCATTAGCAAACCTTAAGATTTGTTAAATGAAGCAGAGGAATATGAGTCTTTAGGTCATAACATTTCTATTGGCCACGCTGAGAAGTTATTTACAGGATATACTGGAGTAAAATTAGATATTTTCTAGTTGATAAACATGAAGTACTCCAAGAAAGCCAAAAAGTGAATTATTAATTTTACTTAAAATTTCCTCCTTAATACCAGAGGTAGATTTGTAGATTTATCAAAACTACAAGTACACTATTGAATTATAGCTCATGCATGTTGTGATTCTATTAGGAAGGGGGGAGGGTAATTGTTAGCTAGTGTAAGATATAATTTACATGTGCATTAATATAATGATTGCAGTTCATATGAGAGCTGCAATTCAATATTTTACATCCTAATGTTTGTTACTATCATCCAGCTGAAAGAATTTAACAAATGCAAATTTCTGGTAACCTGATTGTTTTCTCAAAGCTTAGGTCCTGTCACACCAGATTTCATTCCCCAGAGTTTCACGACATTGTTATATTTCTGGAATTGCTGTGGGATAGCAGGGAAATTCAAAAACATTGTGCAGTTGTATTTTAAATTTTTACAAGGTGAAAATGTAACAGCAACAAAGGGATTTCTACTCAGCTCCTGCAGCGTGTAACTGCATTCCTACAAACTTCTACTTTTAACAAATGACTGCGCTCCCACTGAGTGCTCATAATGTGCTTGAGTTCTGACTTCAAGTTTACGGTGTGTGTGTGCACCTTTTTTCATCAGTTCTTAAATTACTTAACCAACATCATATTATTGTTTCAGCGGCTGGACACAAAGTTTTTGATTTTATATTTAAAATTGTTAAATTATGAGCTGCAAACCAGCAATTCATCAGGAGTAATTTTGCATACTTGTTATACAAGTGAATTAATAAGTGAGACAATTAGCATGTCTTCTAAATTTCAATTGTGCTTATTAGCTACATGTACAATAGGGACTTTAGTGAAAATATTCCCTGCAATAATAACCACCGCAATGTATCATATCGATTTACATCATGATAGATATTAAAAATAAAATCAGGGTTTTCCAGTAGAATGTTGACAATCGCACATCAATTATTTAAAATTAATTTAAGCAGAACCTTTTTTTTAGTCCGATTGCACAGACAAGCGAACAGATAGACGGACGGACGGACGGACAAGGTGATTCTTATATACCCCCAAAACTTTGTTTTGGGGGGTATGGAGACAGTAAACTTAAGGTCAGTCGCGGGTTTAAAGTTTTGCGCCTTCTGCGCAGGGTATTGCGCAATAATTAAAGAAAAAAGTTTTGATGTCGTAAAACGCGAATGCAGAGTAAAATGTTCAAATATTCAGGTAATCATGTAACGTTTTTATTTTGAAAATTTACTTATCATAAAAATTATTTTTAAAGAAGTAAATCCTTAGAACAATGTTCAGAAGTATTTTTTATTATTTCGCCTCTTCTTCAAAATTGACGTTATCCACGTCGGAGTCAACGTCTTACGATAACGTCAGTTGAGACTTTGACACAACTATTGACAAAAATAAACGTCGTTCATTTTTTTGCAGCATCAATTATTAAGATTGAAATTATAATTTGCAAAATCAGAAACATATACACGATCTTTCCATATTCTGTGTTAGGGGAAAGGTATTTTTTTTATCTATTACAAATTGAATTAAATTTGATTCATTAACATATGCATATATATCCTTTTATTCTATGAAATTCTATAGCCTATGTAAAATGGCTGCCAGGACACATTAATAGGACCAAACTATGAGGGCAGATAGCATAAAAACTATCTGGTCAATTTTGTTTTAATTTGGCAAAATTTTACTTATATATGTTAACCTTCTGAAAATTAAAAGAAAATCGTATGTTTGTATTTTTGTTACATATGAAATTGAAAATGATAACCCCTTTTTTCTATATAATCCTATATAAAATGTCAGGGATGATTTGGACATACGCCCAAAATTTGAGTGCGGTAAATAGATAAACTATCCTGTCAATTTACCTTATATTTTGCACATAATTTACTCATAAGTTGACCTTTCACTGGAAAAAAATTAAAGGAAATCGTATGTTTGAAACATTCTCCCTCGAGACTCCTTTAGAATGATTATCCTGGTGTCATGGGTTTCTGATAGTCTAATACTAAACGTTGCCTCTAATGGTTGTCTCTATAGTCAACAATTTGGAAACTATATCATTTTTAACCTCAGACATAGCATCAAAAAC
>WFKH01011925.1:35231391-35246461 GCA_016163765.1 Magallana hongkongensis | reverse complement strand
GGGAAAAATTTTCTGGATCCGTGCATGGAAAACTAAATACGTAAGTAAGTTTATGCAGTTTATTATATATAAAGAGGTAATGCATGTCGTAGTTATCTCTCATGTTGTTTCTGTTGATGAATTACTGACCCACGCTGTCACTTGAAATTATATAAATGTATGATATTTATTTATACTTAAGTTAAAATTTTGCCTCCAGCAATACAACCAAGGGAAAATATCGCAAAATGCTCGTAATGTAATTCAAATTTCCCGCAACACTGTATCTACAGAGTTATTTCCCATAGCCGAAATCTAGATCGGCATTGCGTTTGAAAAGGGAGTTGAGTTAAGGAAAATACATATATATCATCTTCAACGCACTTTCGCAAGGGCATAACCTGCATAGATACTTTTGATATTTTACACAGTGATCAATAAGGTTTTGAGGTAACTGAAAAATGCTGCTGCTTTGTTTTATTTCCCGGATTTGTTTTATTCGTTCATGAAAAATGACATGATACCCCCGTAAATGATGGATTGTCGAGTGTATTTTTGGATATGGCGTTGTAATTAACTCGATTCCAAAAAAGCAGCAGTGATTTTTAGGTGAAGGAGATCACATTTAAATTATACATGCAAAACAAATAAATGTGCAACGGGGGTATGCCCTTGCGATATTGAAAAATATTTGTGACCTAGTAAAATGTTTATAAATATCGATGTCACGTGATAGACATGTGATGACTCTAAATGAGCATGTGTGTCGTAACACATGGGTCACTAGAGTTAAAATAATAGTATATTGGAAAAAGTTGTATGCAAGTTTTGATTAATACGACCATCACATTTGTAGTTCGTTTTTAATGATATATTTCTTAGTAATTTAAGCATATGCAACCTTAACAGTGCTGCATGGCAGATTTTGAGATGCTGGGTGTTGGGGAGACTATAGAAGTTATAGATATTGATTGGGATACACTGTACCAATTACTGGATGGTGAATTTGATATCTCGACATCAACAAATGAAGCAGAGGAGGAGCTTGAGAGGGTTTTAAGTCCCATAAATACAGAAGAATCCATGCTGCAAGAGCCATCCTATAGCAAGAGATTTAAATCTGTCAGTGATGCAGAAATTCAGGATGAAAAAAGACAGTCAAAAGCCACAAAATCTAACACTAATTCAATTTGTTTCAAGGTAAATTTATGATTTTAGTATTAAATGAAGTGTTCAAATAGAAAATATCAAGTCATCATCACTTATCTATCCAGATTGGGACTTGAACCCAAATTCCCCACACCAAATGCATGGTTGCTTTAACATTAAGCTATCTGGATTTAGGTAAATTAACATGATAAATGATTTGATAAGTTCAAAACAAAATTTTCAAATTTTATTACAGAATGGAGTGTTGAGGCTCTTGGGCAGCCAACCAACTTTCATTCAATTTCTGCACCTGAGCTCAATAGCCATCTTGAAAAACTCTATGCAGAGGCTGCACCAAGGCCAAATGAAAAGAGATCTCAATCAATGACCAAACAACAAGCGTCCGAATATCATAACAAAACATTCAAAAGCATTAGGTCAGCAATAAACCGTCACATTCATGATATTGGACGACAATTTGATATTGTACGTGACCGAGAGTTTAGAGAAAGTAACAACGTTTTAGATGGAAAACTAAAGAAAAACATACAAGATGGCCTCTCACGACCAACCAAACACAAAGAAATCATTCCTTAACAGGACCTAGACAAAATTTCGGCAGGGGATTAGAATTCCATGAACAACTAAAAACTGATTCATTTGAATTTCATGTTGATGAAAATAAACAGGAATATGTTGTTTTGTCCCATGAAACAAAACAGAAGAATTGGCAAGGAGGAATTGATGCAAATAGAAACCCAAAGGAGAAAAGAATGTATGAGGTACCTTCTGCTGGGGAAAACGTCCAGTCGCCTCTTTGAAACTCTACCTCTCGAAGTTGGACCCTAAGGCAACATTTCTATTTAACAGGTGTTCAAAGGAAGCGCTTAACTCTCAAACAACCGAGGAAATTTGGTACACAGATATTCCTATCAGAAAATACCAATTCACGCGGTTCATGGCCGACATTTATAAAAATGCAAAATGCAGCAAAACATATACTGTACATAGCCTATAGGAATGCTGGAGAAAACGTACCCAGGAGAAAACGTACCCAGGAGAAAACGTACCCAATTTCTAGGGTACGTTTTCTCCAGGGGAAAACGTACCCGGGTACGTTTTCTCCTGGAGAAAACATACCCTATGTTAATCATCAATTATAGTTTTCATAAAAATTCTTGGATGAAACAAAATAAAATATACAATAAACATTGTTCAATTGTTGCTGCTGTTTTTAAATACATATAATCACGTACATAAATTATTAAGGTACAAATTTTGTTTAATTAGACAATAATTTGTTACATACACAAACACGAACATCGCCCGAGCAGTTTAATTAGTCGGCAATTAATCCACCATAAAGGAAACCGTTAAATGATTAGTTTTTATTGCAATCTAATTTGGAGAACTAAATGATGAGTATCTCAAGAAGTCGATAGCGCGTTTTACATGTTCTATAATGTCTATAGATTGTAAATAAACGAAATAAATTATTTGTCACCTATATTAAGAGTTTTTGTTTTCATTGCTGAAATGTCACTAGGATTGACCATACTTTGAAAGTCTCAAAGGTCTATAGCAGATTTCTTAAAACGAACATAAATATTTTATAAACTATTGAAAATTCTTGTTTTTGTTTGATTCATATATATGAAAAATACTACGAGATGAATTACAACACATTGAACAGTCTGTCTTAGTAAATATATGAATTCCTGATCATAAAATAAATAATCCTAATATAATAAGTCTAGCCCCTCCCCCCCCCCCCCCCCCACCGACGCCACTGACATGTATAATGTGTGGGGAGTGAATATTTCTACCTCCTTAAGCAGCGCGGGGAGGCAATACATAATATTACATAATAATAACTACTCAGGTATTTAATTGATTATCACTATAATTAAAAGGCAATCAGGGGATCTCGCATAGAGATACTCAAATATGTAAGGCTAACGGTAACCAGTCTAGTCGGACCCCCAAAACGGAGTCAACGGAAGTGAATTTCTGCAAGCATTTTGGACTCCGTTTTGGGAGTCTACGCATGCGCACTTGTACAAAATATGGCGATTTTTCGATGAAAACATGGGGTCCACAAGAAATCATCTTGCAAAGTGTTGCATGTGTTGGCAGACTTCTAACATGTTTTAAAAGACCCAGGATATAATTTACTATCGATCGTATTTGCACGAAATAGGGGTTTATTTGCACTTAAGAAAGTAATTTACCTCCGAAGTTGGATGTTTGGACGTTGCTTAAAAAGTGATATTTTTGTGCTTTTCATGGAATTTTATTGTTATTAAAAGGTAGATTGCATTAGATTTTACTTCTTTTGTATTGTGTTACCATTTAAAATCACCAAACATACAAATTGATATTAATTAAGTGCGTAAACGAAAAGAGCTCCGATTACTAACAAAAACTGGCTGCTCAAACGATGATGAAAAACGTCTTATTTGTATTGAAAAAATAGGATTGATTGTTTAAAAGCCTAGAAAAATAAACAAATTGTCACTCTAGATACAAAAACGCTTTAAATTAAACAGGTACATGTAATTATCATCAAAACAATTATAATCGCTCGCGGCGTTTCCGCTGTTAGGAAACCATGTTAAATTATACATAATTATTCAAGATAATTGAATAAATTAGCCTGAAAATGATTAAAATGAGCTATACTGTTACCAAACAATGATAAATAAACATATCCAAGCGTTTAATTTATTTCAAAACAGTTATAGTTGTGCGCGATCGAAGTTATGGGCGAATTTTTCATTTTAGAAATTAATCTTACGTAATACAAGTAAACAGTTATGAACATATGACATAAATATGACACATAAACGTTCAGAAATGTTTTTTGAAAGTTTAAAATTAATTTTTGGCGTGTTTTTGGCCAACTTGAGATATTTGTTTAGAAATAAGGGCCATAACTCACACGTTGTTTACATTAGAAACGCCATTTTACCGCAATGCATGATGGAACCAAAGACTCCGTTTTCGGAGTTAACTTCGTTTTCGGAGTCCCGACTAGACTGGTAACTGGAAAACTAAGAAGAAGTAGACTGATAACACTTAATGACAGGTCATTCGTACTAAAATAAAAGTTGCTACAATTATTATAAAGATATTATTTATAAAATGAGTATATTTCTATATATTTATGCATTGAAATGTGCATAAAAGTAGCATTTGAAAACTATTTAAAATGTCCAAACCCTTTAAATGTATAAAGTATTAAATTCATATATCTATAAAATTCATACTTTCCGGAATATTTATGGTGTAAAATAGTGTTTAAAAGTATTGAAAACTATTAAGTAGTATATTTATTATTTTCATTGGGTACGTTTTCTCCAGGAGAAAACGTACTCGGGTACGTTTTCTCCAGGAGAAAACGTACCCTAGAAATTGAGTACGTTTTCTCCTGGGTACGTTTTCTCTTGGGTACGTTTTCTCCTGATACCGCCTATAGCTACGAGCAACCTCAATCCAAAGAATGAACGATGCAGGTTTCGAGGTTCGACACATTATGCACATGAGTGGTCATAAAAATGAATCATCTGTGAGAAATTATAGTAGAGATTGTTCTACTTACCAGAAGGCTTCATTGCGTAAAGCTCTATCAAATTTGGTAGTTCCTCACAACGAATCCAGCGACCCCATTTCAGCAAACCGCCCAATGGCAGTGCATGTGAAGTCTCAGCTACAGCTCCAATGACATCTGCAGAGATCCCAACTGCTTTTCAATCATCTACCTTCTCCTCTGGATTCATAGCGAATTCTGCCTTTCACCAGTGTGTGTTTAATTTCACTGCTGAGTAGATTAATTCAACACATTTCGTTCTGTGATCCTTTAATTACTTTCCAAACAAACATGGCCGTCTTTTTCCGCTTCGAAATTTAGGTCAATCCGTTACGATAGAATGACGTATTCTTGCGCGGTTAATTTAAATTTATGTTGTACGATATAAACATTAAGATTTGAATCTTTTGTTGTTGAAAATTAAATTATAAGGAATGAATTTAAAATTTGTTAGTTTTATACGATATAAAATGGTTTGGGGCAGTTTACGCTTTATAAACCGCGAAGCGGTTGTATAAAGCGTAAACTGCCCCAAACCATTTTATATTCGCGGTTTATAAAGCGTAAACTTCCCCAAACCATTTTATATCGTATAAAACTAATAAATTAATATTAAATTCATTCCTTAAGTAGATTAAATTTTTCTTGAATACCATCTTTTTTTTAATTTTAGGCCTACTAAGTGAAGACCGAACAACAACATTATTCGAAAATACTGATTTTACTGAACAAATTCAAATTTTGGGTACATGTAATGTAATCTAAAAACGCTTTAACTGATTTCATAATATATTTCTGTACGTTTCAAATGCACATGTATTTTATTTTATGAACTGTTTAATTGTACAAGTTGTAAATTGATAGGTGCACTCATTGTGAAGAAATATCTTTTTCTTTAGTTTCAGTTGTGAAATACTTTTAATTTTTTATACGATAATTAGGATATTTTAATTAAATTGCATTCAAAAGGTTTTGTATCAGCAGGTATAAACAAAACAGAATCAATTGGTAAACGTTTACAAAAACTTGGAGTCATAGGTGTGCTATGTTATTGGTTTAGTGTTACAGCATGTAGTATCATTTTTTTTAAATAACACATAATACCATATAATGGTTTGCGCTTGTACACATATCTAAATAACAACCTAAATTTCATTGATGAAACTATACATTGTGTACAAAAGTGGGTATGATATTTTGTACCGATAATGACATTTATGAAGCTGGTTGAAACACGCGTATTTTGTTTATTTGTCTTGCAGATGGATTGAACAAAGAATCAAATGCGAATCTATCTTTCTCTCTGAGATGTAGTAAATCGGTCAAGCTTTATTTTGTTATTTTTTGGAATAATGTTGTTTTTTTAATGTTGTTTATTGTTAATTGCTCATATCGTTTTGTCAATTATCCCATGTCCAAGAGGAAATCGCAAATAAAATAGTTTTAATTATCACATGTTTACCAGAAACCAGCTCTAGTTCTACGTTCTACAATATTCTGTAATTATTGTTCAAGAGTTTCCTTTTGTTAAGTACTATATACATGTCCTTCCTTGTTTTCTTGGAAATTGTTTTGTTGAAATTATTGATATAATTAATGACTTTTTTATCGATAATTAGGCAAATAACTTAACAGAATTAATTTATCTGAGTACCTCGTGCAGTTTAAGCACAGTTATATATCTGTGGTTTAACCGCATTTAGATATTTTGTGACGTTAAACATGAATACATTTTTCATCATTCAGAACTTGTATAACCAACTGAATACTAAAAATAAAGGACTATGTAAATGATTAAAATAGTCGATAATAATTGATTAATGTAAGTGCAAACGTTTCATCATTAAAATTATACAAAAAAAGAAAAAAAAAAAACATTTGGTTAGAGAGCAATCAAACAAAATTTTCTCATTGTTATTCTTAATTCCTTTGACGGGTGAAGCAGTAAATCAATGTTATATATGTATATGCATTTTTGAGTTTATGAATATTGTTGGGAAAATATAATTGTGCTTGAATTGTATTTCCTTCTTTCCCTTTATTTGATTTTGAAAAATCAACAGTCGGGAAATATCTGTCTTTAAAATGTTTATGATGTTCATTAAGGACAGTTCATCATCCAAGATTTGAATCATTTCAAGTATAATCAGAAAAACGATGTAATTATCAGATTTCTCTCGCCGGAAATATATTTTGCTAAAAATCTATCTACTTGTTAGAACCTATTAATGTGAATTATTTCAGTATCAAGGATGAGATCTAGAATAATATGACCACAAAAAAAGAGGACGGAATCGCCAATATCGATTTATTATCTTTTAGTACAATGCATTTATACCCCCCCCCCCCCCCCCCACACACACACACACACACACTTTTCATGTAAATGGAAATTCATTTATATGATTTGTTAATATTGTAAAGCAAATAACGATTATCTTTTTCGGTCTCAAAAAATTAATCAAACGATAATTAAAACATATATATATATAAATGTTCAATATGCAAGTGTTACCTGCATTTTACGAAATTATTTTAGTTAATAAATATTGGTCCGGTCTTTTATGACAGAGACAGGTCTTCAGCATGTTTGCGTATTAATAAATATTAAAAAACAAAAAAACAAAAAAAAAACATTCTCCTGTTTAATATCATATCTTAACATCTACCGAGTATGATTTCCACTATTTCCTACGGGAACTTATAGTTATTTCATAGCTGTATAGAAACAGACGGGACTAAAATTCACACGCCTCCGTTAATTGATTGGTCGAAATCAACAGCAACTGAAACTGACAGGACTGAGGTCTACAAGCACCCTTTATCGATTGGTCGAAACCTACAGCGACCTAAAAAAAAATCACGGACTGTACGAAAAAATCATGATGATGTCAGACTCAAATTCTTATAGAGGACGATTTGGCTATTCATTAAAACCCCTGTCACACCGGAGCTGCGTCCTCACGGCGATCCCGCTGCGTCCTTAAATAATGTAAAACGTCAAGGTAAACGCAGTAGAGTTTTCTACAGCGCTGTAACAATGCAATGGCATCTTCGTTTGTCGCGGTGAGATCGCCTAGAACATTTAAGAACACGCCGTAGAAGCGTAGTGAGGTCGCAGTGACAACGCCGTAAGGTCTCCAACAGCGCCACGAGAGCTACGTTCGCGCGCTCGCAGTGTATACGCAGTGATAAGTCAATTGCGCTTGCACGGAGACCTCTCGGAGTCCTTTGGGATCCCACTGCGTCTCTATCGCGCTCTCATTGCGCATCCATAGCGTTTGAACAAGTTGTTTTTCATTTGGCTGCGTTCATACAGTAACCTCAAAGAGCTGTTGCTGCGTCCATCGCGCTCTCTTCACGTTTCTTCTGCGTTTTTTAGCGTTTGTATCGCGTTCCCACGGCGTCTCTAGTGCGTTGTCATCCATACCACAAAAACTTGAAAAATGGTTGTTGTTCAATAGAAAGCGATGCAGTAATTATTAAACTGGATGTGGATGACTATGGAATAGTAGCATTTGCTAATATTCCAGGACCTATCAAAGGACGGTGATGAAATTCATGGCGTTTGGTTCTGATTTTTCACATCTTTTCTATGTTTTCTAACAATAAATAACGGATCTTTTTTGAAGACCTGACTACTAAGAGTTTTGTCCTAGTCATTCACAAATTATTTAGAAGTAGTTACGTTTCAATTACAATGTACCTATTCAGCAGAACAACACAATATTTTTATCATTTATTTGCTAGTTGTATATTCTTGTTTGTTTCCCATACAATTGTACAAATTAACATCAATCTACCAAAAAGTAAAGAACATCTTGTGGACGCAGTGAGCGCGCAGGGCACGCTGTGGACGCGCGGTAAAATCTCTTAGCACGTCATGAGCACTCGGCGAGAGCGCAGTCAATCGCCAAGTATTCAACTCTGTGGAAACGCAGTTACACGCCGTTGATGATCCGTAAGATAAGAACGCCTCGGTCGCCGTCAGGATGCCGTTAAATCTCCATTTGTAAAATTTTCAAATAAGATTGTACATTTTTTCTGAATTTTCCTTGCGATCCTACGGCGATTCCATGAATTTTACAATGCATGCCGTGAACACGCCGTGGAAACGCAACTTGGTGTTACAGGCCTTTAACTAATGTACGGAAGTACATAAACAGCAATTTAGTTAATTTAACTTACTTTTTACAATCAATTTATTTATTTGTTAAAAGAAAGATGTAAGTATAAAAAATAAAAAAGCTTTCTTTGATGATTCATGCTCGTTAAAAACGCAACCTTCATATTCCGCACGAATCACCAAAAAAGAAAACATTTTTTTTTTTTACATTAGGCAAAAGAAGTTAGCATATTCTACAATGAATGAAATAGAATTATTTCAGGATAATATTGTTGTTTTGTCTGTTCATTAATTTTGAAAAAAATGCACTAAACAACAAAATGGCTTTGATGGTCAATGCGGGTAAAATATGTAGATACATTATACACGTAACACTGAAACAAAAATGCAAAACAAATACCTAGTTAACATGTTACTTACATTTTTGTGAAAATTGCTACAATACACCTCCATATATAGAACGTGATAATTTATTTACTACTTTGAAAAAATGCTACGTATCATACATACACTGTGTACATTGCAATAATCACCGCGGGTTGTTTCCGTTGTCAGCGAGCGAATTCAAACGTTTTTTTTTAAACTATTATCTATGTTTTCTATATAAAGAGAATCCTTTTTCAACTGCGACTTCAAGATTATTTAAAACCGATTACATGTGCAGAAGAGCAAACAAGTAAAGGGGTATAATAACCCTGTATACTGTTTTTAAAATTTTAAAATATGTAAGAAAATGGTTTCGTTTGGATAGATCTTTATTACTAATAAAAAGTGAGAATAACTAAATTAATTATTGTGTTAATATGTTGCATTAAGGGAACAACCAATAGTTCCATAAATGGAAAGTGCACTTTGTACATCACGTCTCGGGCAATTTTTACCCCGCCTAATGATATGGGAGCCGAAATCAGCCAAACGATGGCATGTTACATTGGCATTTTATATTTCGATTGAGAACGATATAGTTCACGCTTAATATACCTTGAAAGTATGAAATAAGACACCAGTTTTCTAATGTAACAGATTAATGTCAAATGAAAAAAAAAATCATGAAGTTTTGAATTAGGAATTGGATCAACCCTAATTCAAAGAAACACACGTTATTATAGGACTGTACGATACATCCTACGTACTAGATAATCGAGTTGCATCAATCATCATCAAATTTAGCTTTGATAAAGATGTGGGGAACTTTTCCTAATAAAACTTACGTGAATTTGTTTTTTAACACGCATTAAATTTCCTTAATGAACTGAACACTCATAATACTTAACAATCGTCTTTACGAAATCAAAAATACGTATAAACTTGCATTCTTGCATTTAAAATTGATAAAATCTAGTTTAATTGTAATTCGCTTTTGTGCGTTGTTACTAGTATATGAACACAAACGAGTAATTTTAAAGGGAGAAAATCCTGACTATCAACAATGCTAAAAGTTGACTTGGGAAATAATCAGAGTTGTCACTCTTGACATGGTTTAAAACTGCATTGGGTGCTGCCTAGTTTTCTGTATCAAAGTTCACCCTGATGGTATACATGACGTAATAACACCTCAATTAACACGTATCTAATTCTAAATTACGAAGAATACAATTATTCACGCATTCTAGACAAAAAGCAAAAACCGTCAACAATACGTAATACAATCACTTTCTAAAATAATTTATCAACAAATTCATGGTTGACAGTATTTTCTCCATTCTGCATCAAAACGTCAATGCAAACTTTGCACGCTGAAAAAACAGATGCAATGAAATGAACAAGTCTCGGACAGAATCCAAAAATTTTAAATCAAAGTCTTTAAAAATTAGTTCTTCTATGTTAAAATTCTCGTTACCTTAAAAAACGGGTACCAGTAAATATTATATTGCTCATAAGTTAGGTTTTTAAACTCGAATCTAATTAAGAACAGAAATTAAATCTAAAATGCAAGGCTTTAATGCTATTATGGTGCTTGGTTTTAACAATTATAAAACATAAAGAATGTCCTCTCCATAAAAGTGGCAGTGCATTGATGTAAATTGTAATATTTGTTCAATGGATTGATGTGAATACAAGAACATAAAGAATAAGTAACATTCTGTGGTGAACATGAATAGAGTTTGATCATTTTTCAGATATTGTACGTATAACAGAAACCAGACAATGAGGATATACTCATATTTTTATTTTATGTTATCAACAATCATAACTTTAGAAATAACAATAATTTAATGATAGTTTCCCGTTGGATGTGTATGCCTAAATATTAAACACATTTATATAATTAGCTACAACTGTTAAAAATGTGAATCAGATATATACAAACATCAATATAGACATTCATTATTTATTTTTCTAAACATCTTTTGTTCATGATATATAAACAATACACATACCCAAAAATCACGATGCTATTTTTTGAAAAAAAGTAGGATGTTACCACTCTTTAAAAATATTGACCATATTATGTTTGATGTACATGTATATGATAGAAACAATATTATTATAAACATTATACATATAAAAACATTATGTGAGCATGAAAAAAGACAACTAGAACACATACTATCAACTCTAGCAATAAATAATTTGTTTAAAATGACCAGTAGAAATGAATGCACATAATTGTTTAAGATTAGCCTAGTACGGATTAAAAAAAAAAATTAAAGGGAAAATATTCTCAGCATTTACAACATTAACAGTTGCCCTTGGAAAAAATCAAAGGTGTCCCTCTCTTTAAACTGTATTGAGTGCTATAAAGACAGGTTTGTTTTTTTAAAGTGCACTCCAACAGTTTACAATTTTGTAATAAATACCAAAAGCACATGATTGTATCTAACTCTACGTTATCATTTCTTTATTCTAGATGAAATACTCCGTCAACAACTTATGTTTCATTAACAAATTATTTGTGCCATGGATGCCATTATTTTCTCCAATCTGCATAACGTGTGTGCAAACGTTGAGGGCTGACTTAAAAAAAAAACAAATGTAAAGAACAAAATTTGGACGGAAAGCAAAATTTAAAGTCAACGTATTAAAAAATAGTATCGCTATGCTCTTTAAAGTAACTAGTATATTATAAATTATTTGTCTTAACTAGTATTTTTTAAACTTATATCTCTCAAAAATTGCGAATTTAACCTATTCATGTTAATTTTAATACCCTTTATTACGGATGAATGTAAATCCAAGGAAGTGAAGGATATTCAATATCCTGTGAAGATCATGTCTAAATTGAGTCATAATGAAGTTTGTTTAGTTACCAGATATTGTCACAATACTATAAACCGATAATTGACTCATATGTTTATTTTCAATTATATAACAGTTCTGCTTTGTGTTTGTATACATAAACAGTATACACATATGATACAACTGTTAAAGATCTATGAATCAGATCAATAAAAAAACCAAATGTTTACAATATTTTGCAGGTTCTTAACAGCTATTATTCATGATATATAAAATTGAATAAAAATTCTAAAATTATCACAATTATATTTCTTGAGAACATTAAGTTTTTCGCCAAATATTGACATTATCGTGTTATGTATGTATATATGGATATGATACACACTTTTGTTAACATATAAAAATAGACACATGCTCAATGTTTGAACATAGACAATTTGAACTCAAACTATTAATTATGGAATTACAGTAGTTGAGTGAATCTAGAAGAAAAAAATTTTAACAGCAAATATTTAATTCAATAAACGTATTTCAGATAAACCTAGTACATATTTTTTTCGGCATATTTTTCCTCTGTGTCTGCAGTTTTGTAACACAGTTGATAGCGTTTTGTTCCACATCAAACTGTATCATAACAACTGTAAGGACCGGAAAGCACCTACTGAAATTTTGTTTTTTATAACAATCTACATGTACACTTCCTTCCACAACTGATGAAAACTAATTATATTTGTTTTCTCAATCCTTCAGGATCATCACAAATCAAATGTACGTGGTTAAGAACAAACCAAGTTGCACATTGGGTAAATTAAGGCTGTCATCCTCATTATACAACAGAGACATTTCTCTTCTTAATTTATAAAGAAAACTTCGTTTTCACTGGCACAATAATATATTTAAAAATGGCTGTTACTGACACTAACACAAGGAATGTGGCTCAGATTTGGATGCTTCTTTTTCACCAAAAGAGAAAAAAGTAATTGTCGGTAAAATATGATATGAAATATATTCAGCTAGAAAAGAAACTTGCATTAAAAGGGTGAATGTCATCTTTTGGGTCAGAGCTTTACTCGTCCTTTTGATCTGACTCCTCAAACACATGATTCACAAGTACGTCAGCTTTACAAATCTCATCTTTAAAATCCCCAAACGGTCGATACAAAACATAGCGACTCTCTAAAACATGAATTTGTCGTGAATGTGTGTTATGCTACATTTACTTTGACTCAAAATTAATGTACTTTGGTAGAATTTATATTAATTTAAAACAAAGGATCTAAATGAATAAAACTTCAATGTTTAAATTCTTGATTTTTTTTCTAATTTGCATAAAAAAAGAAAAGGACAGAAGTGGGAAAATGATATACATCTACATTGTACACTATTGTAGACAGAATATCCCTCCAATTCCACCCCAAAATGCTTCTTGTTGGTATTGAATAATAATCAAACATGGATTGTTTAAAAAGGGTATTGTTAAAATCATAAGGATCTTAGAGAGAAAAAAGAAACCAAGAGAGGACTTCATTGTTAATACCACTTCGCTTCATTAGCTAATTTCTAATACATGTAGATATACGCATCGATTTATATATAGTTTCATTCTGCATCCGTTTTCATATACTCCAAGCCACTCTATATTATGCAATTGATATTAAAACAATTTATGTTTCATGTATCTGGCAAAAAATAGTCGGGAAATCTATAAACGTCATGTGATTTTTAAAGAAAAAGCCTCTGGATTTTATATTAAACTGTGTTTAGCTACATGTACCACATCATCATTTCAAAATAAATAAATCGATAATATTTTCCGAATAATACACCAGGTAAATTTAAGTAAAGAGATCACACGGAGGAGGTGGTAATTTTTTTGGCTGATAAAAATTTCTTAATATGTTGAAACGTTGTTTCTTAAATATAAAGACCGATAAGAATTAACACTTAGAAAAAACGTTAAATAGGCCATACATATATTGTTACTGTAACATATTCTTATTTTGACATGTGTAGGGAGATGTTTCCAGTACTAGTGATAAAGTAGTTTATACATGTAAACATTTTATTCCATAACAAAAAAATGAGAATCTAAGTTCTTTTTTTATTGATTAAATCAAATGGATTAGACACAAGTTCTATATAACTTAGGTATTCTTCTCCTAACAATAAAATTTTAAATATTGCCAATTATGTATTTATAAATACTTATGAATATACAAGAATAAACAGTCTCCTACCTATGTATTGTAACATAATGAATTTAAACATTTTTTGAGAAGCGACCAAAATCACCAAAGAAAATTTGTACAGTCTTGAAAATTTCAGTGTTTTGTGTATTTGTCAAAGAATCATTTCCCCGTAACAGTAAATGTGCACTATAATGTGTGTTCTAGTATAATATAATGTCAATAGCTTATTCAATAAAGAAGTCCGTGCTTTTGCACAATAGTACTTTTTACAGACAAAAAACCCAAATAATATGCGAATATTGTTCAAAGCTTATCATGTACAAGTAAATGTACTTACAAGTTATAGTAGTTACTGTAGTACTCATCAGTTAACAAGGTATGCAATTTATACATGTAAGAAAGGAGTCTTATCTGATTTTCGACTTGTCAAAAGTAAATTTGATTTAATTTCCATTAATTCAAGATAAAAGGAAACTTGAATACTTATCAATATATTTCTCTTTCCTTTTTTACTATTATACAACCTTGCATAGAAATGGTAGTCAAAGTTTAGAAAAGTATGTCTAATAACGAGAAGACCCCTTTTGTTCACGTATTTGCAACAGAATGACATCATTCAGTTGTTGCAAAGTACAATGTCAGACAATCACTGGTCATGCATAAATATGCGATCCTCAGAGCTGACCGGGGATTGTTGAGTCATCCCCTTCATTCATTTCATAATTAAAAAAAAATGCTGAAAATCTGTATTCTTGTTTTAAAAACTCCAAAAAATAAATCGAATGAAGAAAGCTTTAAACAAGTATTCCTTTTAAAGGAATGATCGGCAATAATGATATATTGATAGCTAGAAGCAAT
>WFKH01011925.1:35201482-35223957 GCA_016163765.1 Magallana hongkongensis | reverse complement strand
TACCTTCATCTTTCAATATCTTGATGTTAACATCATCTACAGGTAAATCTGGATAAGAGATACATGTGTTTTCTGTCAAGGATGAGACATCATCAGTTGTTGTAGTATCTGTGCAGCAATAGCTATGGCTAAACAAACTGAAGTCGTGGTGCCTTTTTAATGTTTGGGTTTCTTTTTCTTCTGGTCTTTGAATTCCTATTTAAGTTTCAGATAAATAAAAACAATTACAATTACAATTACAATTTGTGCATTTTATGTAGTACTGTACATAAATGTACATGTACATATGCATGTATACTACTACCTTTATTATTATATAGATATAAAAAAAAAATATATGTATGGGGTTTCAACATGAATTAATTATAACTTTAACTAGTTATATTCACTGCTTACTTTAAGTAAAGAAAGCAAATATGATACTTTAGATAAATCTGGGTTATCCCAATACATATGTATAAGGAAATTTATCGCAAAGTTTAATTTTGTGTAGGCCTTTATTTAATTACCTGAAGTAAATTTCTTTTGCTGAGTCTTTTTTTTTCGGACTGTTTGTGACTCCGATGGTTGCTGGGATTTATAGGCAAATAACGTGGGACGATAGTTGATGTCCGTTGGATCGTCACTATGCCACGAATAAACAAAATGCTCAGAACACACTCGACTGTACTCGTTTGGGGTCCAATCGTCCCTATTTATGGCTCTAATCCAGACTAATCGTTTCTTTCTGTCCTTGGGGAATCGAAAAAAACTTACATCCTTCTCCTTCGCTTTACTTCCCTGTCTGTTTGAACATTTAAATACCACGCAATGAATCATCATATTTACGTTGCAAATGTAAACTGTGGTATGCCGTCCGGAAGCGTTTGTGCGCGTGCGCTAAAATCAGGACCGCAGTTAACGTGAAAAGGCTTATTGACAGGAGATGATTTTATTGATAATTATTTATTCTAAATCAACAATTATTCTGTATTTTCGCGTGGCAAGTAGTGTCTTATCTGCATTTGAAAAGTAACATGTGCGCGGTTTTTTTCCTTATATGAGTTATCGGGCTTTTCCGACAATAGTTACGACCTAGAGACGAAAAACCCCCTTAAGAATCAAGTTATGTAATATTTAATTAGAAATAACTCCATCAAACTCTACGATGCATCATGTATCAGTAGTCGAAATATTTGTGGAAAGTTGTATCCACGCAATATTGACTTTTGACATAAGAATACATTCATACCACTACAAAATATATAAATTATTCATTCCATCTAAAATCTGACGCTTTTCGGGGTATTTATAGATAAGATTAAGTGGAAAAACAATGCTTCTGAATACATTACATCGATTTTATTTGTTATTTCCAAGAACCAAGTCTCGTCAGCGGTAATAATTAGTGCCAAGATCCAAACACTGTTTTACTTCTGGTCTGCCAGAATAACTGTAGTAAGAGGATAGTTGATTAAAATGGGTTTCCAATAAAGTATGATTTTATATAATACCCCAGCCCCCCCCCCCCAAAAAAAAAAGGACACACAGAAAAATCTACCTAATTGTGTAATAAACAGAATTTGTTAGTTATGATTTTTAATCACGCTGGACCTATTCTGAATATTACCTTTCCAAACATTTTAAAAATTTATTTTTGTTTGCAAACTATTATAAAAATTGAAAATTCTAAAACGCTTACGTAATTTTGTTATGATGTACTTTTATCCACATAAATATCTGGTGTCCCATGCCAACTCAAGGCCTGTGATTTTCTTACAATTGTTTTTTCCAAAATTGAATTTTCTTCAATAAAAATGCTGAACATAATTACGGTGTACATTTTGGAAAGAAGATTTTTGTCTATTTTGTATTAAGGACTACAGTCATTTCATGCATATCTTTTACAATTTAATGCTATGCTATGGTATGCGATTTTAATGATATGCTATGAGATTTTAATGCAATGCTATGAGATTTGTATGCTATGCTATGAGAAATTGAAATGGAGGGCTTAATGATATGGTATGCTATGCTATGCTATGGTATGCTATGAGATTTGAACAAAAATGCCTCCTTACACAGAAGAGTTCCATACATTTGGAAGTAAAATGATAAATAGCCAAAGTTAACAACTAATCTGCAATGTGAGCATTTATTCTTCCAAATAAAAACATTTAAAACCGAGTTAAAATCATGTTGTATTCTATGCTATGGTATGCTATGGTATGATATGACGAATGAGATTCTATGAGATTGTATGCTATGGTATGAGATTCCAATGCTATGCTATGAGATTTCAATGTTATGCTATGAGATTTCTATGCTATACTATGCTATTATGTATATTGTAAAAGATATGCTTGAACTGACTGTAACCACCCTTTGAAAAGATTTTAAGTTCAAAATGGTCATAATATGTAATTACATAACACAATCATGTATACTAGCGGAAAAAAGAAACTGTGCATTATAAAATTTAGTATAATTTTTCTATATCTATTGTTTGTATTTATAAAATTTAAACAATCTATAATGGTATTGTTTTTGACAATATCGGATGGTAACCGTCCGGGTGCACGGACTTTTTCATAGTTAGTGAGCACCTGTTGTTTATTGAAGAATTTGTACGCACGAGTTTTACGCGCCAATACTGTTTGGAATAAGAACTGTAAAGGATTTGTGCAAACTTTTTTTGTTAAGGAAATCACTTTAGTTTCAACAAAATTTACCCCTATGTCATGCCACGACTCAACGAAAACCAACGTTATCTTGCTGTTAGGATGCTGCAAGCTTGAATGGCACACAATACTGTAGCAAGACACTTTGGAGTTCATCGGAACACCATCCACTCATTATGGAGACGTTTTCATCAATCTGGCAACACCCATGATCGACCGCGCTCTGGGCGACCTCGTGTGACGTCACGTCAACAGGACAACCACATTAGACTTGTGCATCTGAGAAATCGTTTCCAGACAGAAAGTTTGACTGCCCGTAGCATTCCAGGGCTTCGACCAATTAGTCCAAGAACTGTGCGTAATCGTCTAACATCAGACCAATACGTCCAGCGGTGCGCCCAGTACTGCTTCAACGTCATCGTATCGCCAGACTAGCGTGGTGCACACGACATCTGCGATTCAGAATACAGGACTGGGCCAATATTCTGTTCACTGATGAATCCAGATTTCATTTGGATAGCAGTGACGGCCGTTGTAGGGTGTATCGTCGCGTTGGGGAGCGTTACCAGGACGCTTGTGTTGTGCAACGTCGACAATTTGGTAGAGGTAGCGTTATGGTGTGGGGTGGAATATCAGCAGGTGGAAGGATCCCTCTACAAATTGTCAATGGAAATCTCACCGGCGTACGCTATCGAGATGAAATTATTCAGCGTCGTGTGATACCCTTCATACAGAGACATCAAAATCACACCACATCACTCTGCAGCAAGACAACGCAAGGCCACACGTTGCACGTGTAGTCAGGGACTTGTTTGTTCAACAGAATGTCGATGTCTTGTCTTGGCCAGCTGTTTCCCCTGATTTGTCGCAGATCGAGCACGTCTGGGATGAGATGGAAAGACGTTTACGCCGTTTGCCAAATCAGCCAGTGACATTGGCTGATTTAGGCCAGGCTTTAATCAACATCTGGAACAACATCCCACAAGCATTTCTGAACACTTTAGTGGCATCAATGAGGCGTCGCTGTCAAGCATGCGTGAACGCAAATGGTGGTCACACGCGTTATTAATTTTGTTAATTCAATTTCAAATAACAGTGATTTTCGAGTGTGCTGAAATTGACGTTATTCGACGTTGACATTAATGTGTTATGAGATTTTGTTACGAGTACATGTGTTAACAGTATTACAAAAAAAATTGGTTCATTGTAATTTTTAAATGTTTTTTCATATATAAAATAATGCACAGTTTCTTTTTTTTTCGCTAGTATAGTTGCTTTTTACGAGGGGGTATAAAGATCTTTATATTAACTAAAAGTCATAGGAATAGAAATAACTATAGTCTGGTTTTGTCTTTTTTCTTGACTTTTTTAGAATCAATGAACGGTGATAATTTAAAAAGACAGATTTAAAAGAAAAAGATCAAAATCAAAATCGTACCTTGTTTACGTATGCAATGTGTACCTTTAATTTTTTTTCAATGAAAGATGGTTTGAATTCTTTTTAACAAAAATGGCCGTTCTTTAAATGTGTAGACTTAATGAACACAATATATGCTAGTTTTGTTTAAAGAATTGTGTGACAAAGGCTGATTTGTGTTTGAAAAAAATAAAACCTTAAAAATGTTGAAGTCGATGAATTAAAAAAAATGCAAATCTCAAAAAACACCATGCTGAAATCTTGTTTTGTCAAAGATGAAACAAATAAGTGATATTTAGACATGTTCTATTGATAGTCGCATAATGTAGTATTCAAATTATGCAGGTCTTTTATTAAAAAAAACATCAGTCTTTAACAAGTAGTGTTATAATCTTAGCCTCTTTGATACAAATGACAATTGATAAAAAAAATAAGTGAACCATCATTTTTGATAAATATAGGGGAAATTATACTTCACTGTTTTTTAAATTGGTGGATGAATGTAGTCAATATTGAGTAGCCACTGCCTTAAGCAAAGAACAATAAACATGGTGTTTAAGTCATGTAAATGACCTTATGGTTAAGGTTACCACAACAGATGTATATTGCGTATCCAAAGTAATGCATTGAAGAAAAAGCGTATTGTACACAATTCAAGTAAACGAGTACCTGTGTTTTAATAAATAATAACTTTTTGTTGATTTCGTAACAAACCAATACAGTGACTTTATACGACTAATATTGTGAGTTCATAAATAATTGAAATGATATCGATAGCATTAAAGTGTTAAAATTAACACCGATTTTAAACTCTGTACGGAGAAAATGAAAATGGTACTTCTTGTATTCACTTTATAGTTAAAACATCTTTAATAGAAATAGTTTTTAAAGGGGAAGGAGACTAAAACAAGTTTTACAATTAATCAATTAGTTAGAATCATTTTAACAAGACCTTGGACTTTCAGTAGCACGTAGCTATCTAATTCTTGCGTCAAAACAAGTTAAAATGACGCGGTTTCAAGCGAAATATGCACCGATTGCGTAGTCTTAGCTCAAAAGCTAGACAAATCTTGTTGATTTCAAATAGCCTTGGCTAAGTGGCCAGCAATGAAATAGGCCTACGCCACACTGCTGTTTAACATAACTACCCAAAGTGCAAGCTCTTGTTAAAATGGTTCTATTAACTACTGTGCAGTGGCGTCGGAAGCAAATTGGAAAATTGGAAGGGGGGGGGGGGGGGGGGCTAGACTAATCATCCTATGATCATCATACCTATGACACCAATTTTCAATTCGAAAATAACATCAGTATCAAATCATGATATTCGCTCTAAATGACAAGTTCTGGGAAAATTGAAACAATATTGATTTGAGACCGTTCTTTTACCTTTGACTTTCCACTAAATTACAAACCAACGTTCGTAAAAGTCTAAAAGCAGAGGTAAGTGTCGGTTAAATCTCCGCGTCGCTGTGGAAATTGTCAACCGATGCCAAGTATCGTAGAAAATATGTGTTGTCGTTTTTTCGACATGGTAATTCCATATTAACAGAACGTATTTTAAACATCCCAATTACAATTACAACATACTTTTAAAGATAGCGAAGGACTCGACTTGGAAAAAAATTTTACTCGGGGTCATTTTCAACTTTGAATGATAGCAACTGTCATTTACTTAATAAAATGCATATATTTATGCATAAATATATTTATTCTTTAGATTGACGTTTGAACCTAAACATTATTAATTTTGTTCAGTTGATTACTTGAGTAACAGAAAGGCATAAATCAGCGTTTTATTTAGAGCACTGTGTACATTGTATCTGCAAACCAATCCGGAATAGATGGTGTGACGTCAAATAATTTCTTTGGTTTTTAATACAAAAGAGTTCTGCATCATGTCAGCCTCCAGTAAACACAATTCCTGTAACTTCAAACGTGCATGAAAGCTTAATTATCTAGTTTATTATCAAAACAGCATGACCATTTGTGATAATTTAAACCACTTAAGTAATATAGATAAAATATGTTTCTGAATTTCCTTTCCCTTTAAAGCTACACATCAGCAGTCGCAACCATTTACGGCTATGGGAAGCTTTGCTGTAACTATTTTCTTAACAGATTTTTGGTGAATAATGAAATATTGATAACGTTGAGAGGTAGGTATAACAGGCCCCAAAACACTCAAATCACTATCTTTAAATTCTGACCATTCATGATAAGTGAAACATAATAATAATTTTCTTTCTTGGAGTACAAATGACCGTAGCATTAAATGTTTGATTATATTTCTTTCTTTTTAGTAGGACGGTATATATAATTTTTACAGACGTTTGTTCTACTTTATTTCATTGAAAAAAAAGATAGAAATCAACAAACGCTTTTAGTCGAAATGATTTCTTTAAAACGATTTTACAAAGAATCAAATTGTTTGTTAAAATGTGTTGTCTCAAAGTACATGTCTGTGCAAGTCGTGTTCGTTTTAAATAGAAGATGGTTTAAGTTATGTTTAACACAAATCACCATTCTCTAAAAGTGTACAGCTAGTGAACATAAGATGTGCCAATTTAAGAATAAAATACAAAAGTTATCTTCTACTTGTTCTCAAACACCGTTGTGCACATTTTATTGCTTTGCTCTGTTAGATTTTAGAAAAGCTGGGCCAGAATTCTACCTTTTTTTCGAAACTGTGTTATAAAGGTGGATTTGTTTACCAAAAAGAAAATACGTAAAATTTAAAGTCCCATAATAAAGGATGCAACAAACAACAAACACCAGGCTGAATGCTTGCTTTTTCACAGATAATTGATCTTCACATGTACTGTTTGGGGCATTTTGTTTGGGAAAACATGCTAAACCAAACATTGACAAAAATGTTACCCCTCCTCTTTCAATAAATTTCAGGGAATTGACGTAAAATCTAACCTTTTTTTTAGATATTAAATTACAAAATCATCTGATAACATACAATATCATAACTGATAGTCTTATCAATAAACATCGTAAACAATGGCATTTAGTGGTTCAAAGCATAACATTTTGATGGTTCGAAGCATCAAATTTCGATCCCTATGTACTATGTATGTGTATCAAAATAAAATAAAAGTTTGCATACCATAAGATTCAGTACTTAAAATACCGGCCAACATTTCTTACAGTTTAATAAATTATCATCTGCCCATGACTCTATTGCTGCATTCTCCAATAATTTGATTGAATAAGAGAAGACTTGATCAGTTGAGCGATGGGGCTCTTACATTTTACATAAAACCAGTACTCCTCAAGTGTTTGACCCAGAGGGATCAAAGGTTGTAAATATAAACAATCAGAAAACAATTATTTCTTCTTTTAATTAGGTTCAAAATTATATTATTGAATTAGGAGAAAGGGATAAAACACCAATTATTTGACGCTTCGTATCACAGAAGGAGAATCAATTTAAAAAAAAGCATTGAAAAGATTATAAAGTGACAATACCTAAAAGTTATTATAGTTTTAGGGAAGGTATCTCTCTCTCTCTCTCTCTCTCTCTCTCTCTCTCTCTCTCTCTCTCCGATAAATCTTGTAAAGCTACTCTTAGTAATAAGAAATGTACATAATTATCATCACGGTCGTATGTTGTTGTCATCTTTTGCAATATTTATTTATTTTGATACCAGTGATTGGTTTACTCGTTTATGTTAAGTAAAATTACGTTACGACTTTCATACTTACGTAAAGCCCTTAATCTTATTCAAAACGTGGAGTATCGCATGTAGATTTTAGATGGGTTCAACTATTATTATTTAGGAGCAGAATGAAACATGACATCATGATGATTTTACTTAAGCTCAACTGAATCAGTGAAAGATTCACTCAATCAATCATTTTGTTTTATCGATATTTATAATGCCTTCCATATTTTGGCTACGGACATTTACGCAATCTTTGTCGCCGATAGATTTTAAATATTTACTTTGGGGTGGTAAACACAACTGGAGATCGTCAATGCCTTGAGGTTTGATTTTTCAAGTTATAAATATATTCATTCGATCAATCATCAGCAGGGTATGATGACCATGCGTCAGTGTATACATTTACAGTAGTATGCGGCTTATTTTAACCAATGAATGTGAACAATATTCTGGTAAGTTAAGAGTTAGATTTTTGAATAATAAGTTTGTTTCGACACTGTTCTTAACATTTAGACATCATTGATTCGATTTATTTAAAGAATTGTTCAAAATTATATCAGTTTACCGGTGTGTTTATGACCATAGGAAAAAAACCACAAATATAAGTTATTCAAAATCAAGACCATCTCAAAATAACAGATCATTCTTTACGTAGATTTTTTTTTACACACATTTGTACATATAAAATGTAGGTGATGTATATGATAGAAAGTCATTTCAATGATATTTAGTGGAAATACATGTAACCGTTAAGGTGGACAAATGAAATGTCAGAAAAAATTTATACCTGATATAAGGTGCTTTTTTCAAATATAGGACATATATGAAAACAAGATTATTCAAGATGCTGTATTTGTCGGATCAATCTGGTACAACAATGGTCGTTAATATAAGATGAGCCTTTTGTCACTTCTTGTTCGGTCATAATGATTTTTCATCTGCAAACATATTTGTTAAATATGGATAAGTTTCTAATAAAGAATTATGTTTATTGTTTTATGTTAAAACAAAATAAATAGGCATTTATTTAAAGACCCTTAATCATTCAATTTCATTGTCTTTTTGTTTTAATCAAATTTCTTATCAAGATAAATCATTTAATTGGTCGCAATATTAAACAAAGTACAATTAAATAAATATCTTTGCATCCATCTTGTCATATATGCCTATTATATAAACTTCACACAGGACAAAATTAAATCGTTCAAGATCTAGTAGAGGTAAAGACATGATTTAAAAATTCATACAATAGTTCAAAAGTCACCAACGTCTATTTAATGAACGAAATTTGATCAATGTTTCTTAAAGAAAGGTAAAGATCATGAGATGAACCCTTGTCGGTTATTATTTGTTTGATTTATAGTCTCAAATGCTTGTTGACGTGCTTCCAGATTTATATTTACAAACAAAGTGTGCATCGAGAACTTGAAAGCTTGACTGATTAAACATTTTGAGAGCTATAATCGTTTAAAAGTCTCTCTCTCTCTCTCTCTCTCTCTCTCTCTCTCTCTCTCTCTCTCTCTCTCTCTCTCTCTGGTTCAACAAAATCGTACAAGTTTGTGAAACTACAAACTACGTACACGATAATGTCTAATTCTCATCATTTCTCCAAGAATAGAAACGCTTGATTTTTTTTTTCCCGTTACGGAAAGAATATTAACAAAAACAGCTAATTCCGATTTTATGTGAATCCCAATGAATGGAAGCAAAGGAATCAGTAAAATTCCATTCGAAGGAAACGCAACGGAAACAAAGTAAAGTATTTTTGTTAAATTACTAATGCGGGATAGTGAAATACCACTGAAGATTCATGGTCTAGGACGCTTGATTTTACTTTTCAAAGAATTCATGTCCCACTTTGTCTACAGATGAAACGGACCAGTATTATAACGGAACTGTTCTAAATATGATAAGCAGCTTGTGTAGCTTGTTTTGCGACGTTGATCATTAATGTGATCTTTTTTTCTAAAACCCGTTTTTGACCGATAACGGCAACATTTAAGCTCGTTTGCTTCCATTGTATCGTTAATGTAAAATTGACAGGTACAACTCTTAAGTGTACAAATATTGCCATCCATTGACAAATGATGCAGAATTATAGAACATTTAATTTACTACTAGACTTTGACCCGTGCGTGCACGGGTTGACATTGCATATGATATCGGAATAATCTATTTTTATTCTAATAGAATAATCTGTGTCTCCGGACAGGCCTTCACCACAGTTAAAATGCCTCCTATATACCGTAATGACGCAAAAAACTGCAGAATCGCTCCGATACGATTTTGAGAAAATAAATGAAGCTTTATTAAAAATAACAGTCAAATTATTCATAACAAACCATTTTGAGGCTGTAAATACATTTTATCTAAAAATTTAATTCATATTAATGAAGAATTTAACACTTTTTCTACAACGTTTTTACTCTCGTCAAATTTACACTGTTGACATTCGGAACTCTCTGGATTTTTCAAATCAAATGCACTGAGTTAGAGTTATCTCCCGTATTTTCTTTGATAAACAGAAAATATACATGTAGCAAACTTTCAATGAAAATTTACACGTATTTGTATTATCGTTTCTGAGTTTATCCATGCAAATGTGATATTGTGGAAACATAAACTAAAGAGCCCCCGTGATTTAGCGTGAATGTAATGCGCATGCTCAAGATTGTAAAATCCAAAAAATCCAGATGATTTCCGGATTTTTAAAAGGAATTTTCGTTGATTATTAATTAGTGAAGTTTGATTGAGAAAAAATAAAAACATATTGGTAATCTTCAAGTACCAATGATGTTTTAAATATATAAAACAAAAGACAGTACTCTTCCGATTTCTCGGTATTAAAGCCCAAAAATTCGAGTCTATTATTTTAATATAGTAGTATAGATATAAGGGGTTTTTTTCGCCACGTGTATTTAACACCCTTCTTCACTTGCAAACAGTTTTGCCCCGTCTTGTATTCATCCAGACAAAGTTGTGTTTAACGAGAGATAATTTAAGATATTTGAATTCGCCCTGTCTTAAATTCGCCCGCTGACAACGAGGGCAAAAGGGCGAAAATAAAACTGGGTAGAATATTTCCCTGTATACATAACATGTTATACGGTACGGCCGTTGTGGTTAGCGCAACATATATGGATTTGATACTAAAGGAAACATATGTTGCATGAAAATAAATTAAAGCGTGGTTTATCAAATGGATGCATCAACCTGATGAAAAAAACTGAATAAAAATAAAATGTTTTACACTCAAGTATTCATGTTAAAACATTTAATTTTTGAGATGTAGACGTGTGGAGGGCGAAGTTAATTACACTATCTGATTCATTGGAAACATGCACAGTTGGATCTGCCTATCTATTTAATTGTTACGCTAAAGGTCGCTTGCTCAGTCTAGACGTTGTGACATCACATTAGTAAACAATGCTCCAAACAATTTGCCAAGAAAAAAGCTCAACACAACTAGCTGTAAGCCAGTTTTCAGAATCAGCAGAATAACTGATTTCTTACGAAGATTAAAATGGGGAATCTCGAGATCTTTTCTCCATTCGGAATTCACTCGGAATACCTTGCACACTTTTTCAACGTTATCTTCTGGGTCTGTTACAATACAAAATCCCCGTAGACATCACGTTGTTTAGCTGTGTATTGGAATCTAATAAGCTAGAGGCTTCGTTTCAAAAGAGAAATCTTTGAAATTGTTCATACATAATAGACATAGCTTGGCCCCTGATGTATTTATAAATATCGAGTTTTTTTTAGCAAAACTTGAATCAAAGATATCTTAAGACAGAGTAGAGTATGCATCTGGTTTTATGTCTTATATGCTTTACTTAAGGTTTTGAAGTTTAGACAAAGTTGAAGAAACTTTCCAAAATATGGAGAGTATTAGTTAGATTCAGTAAAGATATATATGTCATAAGTAATACCCAAGTCACATTTTCAAAAACGACAAACAACAGATGGTTTTTGGGGTAAAACTGGTATTATTTGGGCGACAGTTGGCAGTTGGCCAGCCGTTGTCTTGGCCAATTTCGACCTCTTTTTTCGTCGGCCGACCAATTTTGTGTCTGTTCGACCGAAATGCCATTTCAAATGGTAAAATATTGTTTTGTTGCAAGATCTTCATGTATAATTTTTATATAATTTTTATACATGTATGTCCTAAATTCAGAATGCCCCTTCTGTCCGAAACTTAATTTCAGAACGAGTAAATATTTGTTTAAACATACCCGCAGAACGTATCTTATCAAGCTATTTGTTCAATACATGTATGCAAACCGTAAACAAGATATAAAGCTGTTTGATTTTCTTTAATGGCCCACAGTGGGATTCTTATTATAGCTCAAAATTCTTATTATGGGATTCTTATTAGGCTCAAAACTGTGCCTGTAGCAATAAAATTCAATGGTATTTTATTTTGATTTTTTTTAATTTCATTGCTATCATTTAATACATAAAAGACTTAGTCAGATAACTGTTCGGAGAATAAGAAGTGTGTATTATTTTAAAATCCAAATACTGATATTCTGCGTAGTGACAAAATATACTTATAAAAAGCAAGATAGAAAAGAACGGCCTTTGGAAAGATAATTCAGTAAAATGAATGGACATTAACTTAATGGTTGAGTTTCTTTTTAGAATACATCGACAATTGAAAATATTTGTTTTATTTAATTTTAGAATTATCGAAACGTTTGCAAGTTATGACTCAATTAATTATGTAGCATTGTAAAGAGAAAAATCAATATAACAAAATGTTCCTAAACATACATAATATACACATCTATATTTTTCTATGAATTATAAAGTTACATGGAATTCTATTGAAGTTGGAACAATACAGTTTGAAATACTTTTAAACTCAGCAGAAAATACCATTTTCTTATAAAAGATAGCACAAAGAATAAGAAGCCTATACGTCAAACATGCGAAAAGATATGCAACTTTAGATATGAATAAAATTTCTATAAAAATTATTCAGTAAATACGAATAAAATCCAATGGTGGATTAATTCAAGCTCAGGATCTATGCGGTCCACAAACCATATACATGTACTTGTACATTAACCACTGAGCTATCATAATATTTAACCAAAGTGATTACTACAAACCAATTTACATAACTTCTAAATCACTAGCTATCTAATGACGTCGTCATGTAAAAGGCAAACACCTTGATGCGGTGATCAACCGTAAGCGTAAGAGAAGTTGCAATTAGGAATCATATCAATACATGTACGTATTATATTCAATACTTGCAATGCTTCTTATTTTAATACGATTGAGATTACAATTTAAAACAATGAAGTAAGAGTTTACTGATGATATGAACAGATATACCTTGTGTCCGTATTGCCTTCAAAGTCCCACAAAATTCACTGGTGCGGTAATTAAGGAGGAATTTCTCTGGCAAACTATATATTACTACGTGCATTCAATAATTGCCATTTTTCAAAGTTTATAAAGGCAAAACTACAAAAATAATTTGGAAAAAAAAATGTTATATTGTTATACGCACATTTAAAAGTATAACTGTCATATCTACAAATTTACAGATTTTTTTGCAACGGTTAAATTCAAGTTACCCTGACTTGAAAAATTAATGAATAAATTACCAAATTAAAAAAAAAAAAACCAAAATCGAAGAAAACTCTTGAAATCGAACATCCTGGTAATTTTTACATCTAAACATTATTGTTAAAACTCTAGGAAGTTCAAAAAGTCAGAAGTCTCCCAAAATAAAGAAATCAGATGTATATTGTCATATGCATATCCTATCACGTTTCCTAATTATCTACAATGTTTTTTTTCTAGAAGGAGTTGTGCTGATAAAGTGCATATTACATGTACTACATTCCATAAATAACCACAATGCCACGTTCAAATAGGCAACATCTCTAGAGAATATTAGAATCGAAATAGTCTGGCCATATTTACACCTATGTGTCCCCATTCCTTAAAACGTGTTTTGAATAGAAAACAAGAATTGTAAGGGTTTTTAGTTGTATATAAAATCCAGTAACAATACAAATGTTCAAAAAGCGACTAAAATATTCAAACGCATACTTAATAGATCATTTGTGTATTGAAACATGTACATCATTTACTGTTACTATGCATAGCGTACTAGTACATACATTGTACATGTACATGTATTTGTTATTCTCTGTTTTCATGACACATATAGCCTGCCAGCTTTTATATTGTATTTTGTCGGTTTTTATCTGTTTTCTTTCTTTTCAGAAATGGAATTACAGGAGATTAAGCGGTCCATCACATAGGAATTTAAAACAACTGACAAAATAATTTCATTTCAATACTTAAGAAATGGTTTTTCTTATGGATGAGTACATGTGCATGATTTTGTGTTAAACTTGATTTCATTAAAAAAAAAAAAAAACATGAAACGCAATCTTTACGAATGAAGTGTAGATACGTTAACATTTTTTTGGTGATACTGAACAATAGTTTTTGAAACAAGACAATTGTGTAAGCTAAGTGTGCCACGCCAGATTCATAGCAGACACAGTCCACCTATCTTGGATACAAAGTGTTATTATTTTCTGTTTTCAAATAAATCCAGGATTTATGATTATGGATTGTCATGAATTTACGTAAGTATAAGGGTTTTGTATTTTATTTTATTTAAAATTAAGGATTTAAATTTTGACCAGAATAGTAAACAGTTTTTAAATTAAGTAGACACGAAATTAGATGATGTGGTTGTTTGGTTTTAACCATTCTGAAAATATACTTTCAAAAAAAGAAGCACCTATAGTCATTATGTTCATCCGTGTGTTTGCATGTGAATTATTTTATTTGTCTCTAACATTAGTATCAACAATATATAAAGTCTTTTTAATAATAATGGTGTTCATAATGCAAAATGTTAACATGACTACTAAAAACATTCGACTTCCATTTTTTAGGTTTGCTTCTCTGTTCATATTTTAAGAAGCTTGGATTTGGTTGTTTATGCAACCTTTTTTGAAAGGGTGGGGATAGGGGTATTATCGACTCTTTCAACATGTTGCCGTATTGTTTTACAGTGTAACTTATCTAAATAAGTAAACTGTACATTGAACATTTTACTTTTGTGCAGAAAGTGCAAGTCTAGTAATTGGCATGCAACTTATATCAATCAATGTATTTATATTTTTATACTGAAAATAGCATATAAAAAGTTCTTCCCCAATAGGCGAAATCCCATTATAAGAAAATAAACAAAAGTCACAAAATATATAAATTACTTAGATTAAAAGTACATTAATACAATGAGTGTTTATCTCTACCCTGTTTCTTGGTCACCTTTTATGCTTTTCTTGTACACCTTTAAATTTTACTGCTTTATTTATGTTATTAAACCGCTCAACATTTTGTTCTTCCATTTGTGTTCTACGAACGATAACTCTGTATTCTTTGTCACCACCGTAAATCTTTTGCCCCTCTTATTACCTTATTCAACAAAAACAATCACATGAAAAATTCTACCGGCTCAATTCATTTCAATTAATATGTTACACCTAAACTTAGGTCCAACAACATATCCAAACTGCAGGTAAATCAAGTGATATGAAACTAAGATACCCTACAATTACTGCAACTTTCACTTTCATTAATAGCCTCTTTACACCCTATTTAAAAAAAATTCCTGACCTTTTTCTTGCTAGGTTTTTATTCAAACTTTCTACTGTTTATCCATGCCCTAACAGAAAACAATTTCACCCACTTAGCACCTCTTAAAAATTTTGAAAAAAACATATTTTTTTTAGATTTGAACTTATTTTTGATCAATGAGCACGGGGTAAAAAAAAGAGTAGTATATGACATAGATATATAAAATTGTCAGAGATGGGAGATAGTACGCAAAATGTAGTAGTTATTTTTTTTTCTATATAAAATATGCATGCACATCTGAAAAAAAAACCAAACTTGTGCTGTTAAACGGGAAAAAAGTAGTTCCTGACCACGTTGTTTTCTACAGAAAAACATGGCGACGATATTCGTGTTGTCTGATTACATGTATCATCAACTAGTCTATGTGATGCTTCTATGTGTTGTTTATGGAAGGAAGGTAATCTAGCATTGTAATAGTATCAAATTCTATATATATAACGGTTTTTATCCGGATGAGTTAAGTCGTATCTTTTTGCAGAAAACGAGATTAACTACTACATAAATTGATACAAATGTATCTGAACATTTCAAAAACAAAACATAGCGACTTAAGAAGAATACACAATAATTCTACATCTTGTCTTCACGTATTTTAATAATGTTAATGAATTTGACATATTATATCAATGTTTATCAAGAAAAGCAGTTTTTAAATCCGAAATGTTTTGTTATTGCCAGTCAGGAAAATGCAATGGGGTTCCATACCTAAATAGCTATTCACAACGCTTCTTACATATATTAATTACCGGTATTATACACACGCACACACATAAACACACGCACACGCACACACAAACACACACACACACACACACACACACACACACACACACACACACACATATATATACAATATATATGAGGTCGTGAGTTCAAACCCACGCAGGGGCGGGTTAGGAATATAGTGATTTTACCTATATAATTCAATTTGTTTGAATTATTATTTTCTTATTTCGTGAAACTAAATAACAGTTGTCATATTTGGTTTCAACAATATGATTTTTACGTTATTTTCATTGTTATTCAATGCAAAAATAGTGTACGTCAGGAAATATTTTCGTCATAAAAGGCACGGGCGTATGCACAAGTACTTTTGTTCACATGTTTAACACTTGTGCTGCAGAGGATGGTGTACCAGGATTCCGTGTAAAGGGGTCAATGCCTAAATGACTTGCAGTCTATATATTTACATATGCAAATAAGGTCGTTACAAACACAAGAGAGAGAGAGAGAGAGAGAGAGAGAGAGAGAGAGAGAGAGAGAGAGGAAGCACAAAAGAGTATTTTATCGTATCTTATTTTATGCGTTAGAAAATAGAACTGTTTTAAAGTTTACCAAATTGAATATATTTATTGACATCAAGTGTGATATTTAATACATAGCAGAGAAGCCAACATTTTCCTATAATTAATTTCATTCTGCAAATTCAATATATTGTTCCATGGAGTGAAAGTTATGAAATTTAAAGTATGAAGAAATTTTACCTTACATTCTTCCTCACATTGGTTCAACTTGCTATTTCATTTCTCTCTTAGTGGAGTGTAAAATGTAATAGTAATTATTAAATTTAGCACAGTTAAAAACATCCTGTTCATTCCGTTTGATATGACAATGAAATTAGATGTGCATAAGATATGTACACTATTTATAACTATGCCCCGATTTCAAAATGTTACCATAAAAGAAAAGAGGTCATTGGTCTCATAGATAGTGGATCTATGGTCACTACGGTATCAGAAGAGTTTTATAATTCTCTGACTAACAAGCCTGAATTACATAACATTTCAAAATTTCAGCTGAATGTATACGGCGCAAATGGCAGTGAGTTACCATTTCTTGGTTATATTGAGGCTTCTGTTAAGCTACCATTTCTCCAAGAACCACTTTTTGTCCCAGTTCTAGTGACAAAGACTTCAGACTACAGTTCTAAGATCCCTGTCATTGTGGGTACCAATGTAATTCGATATTGTAAAGAATTTCCAGATATGTCCGACAGTGCTTGGAAAAGTGCAATTGAAAATTTGAATTTGAACTGTTGTTTACCTGTAAAAACTACGAGCAGATTTCCTATTAAGTTAGAACCTAATAAAGTTAAGTACATTAGAGGTATTGTTCGTAATGTAGATTCCTCTATAGAGTCAGTGTTAACAGAACAGTCTGAAAATGGGCAACAAGGAGTGATAGTTTGTCCAGGGCTATTATCCATGAAGAATGCAGGTAGAAACAAAAGGGATCTAACACCAAGAGGCCCATGGGCCACACCGCTCACCTGAACAAGAGTTCCTGTAACATTCTATTTCAAAATGTTTTTAAATGTGTTAAAAACTGTCCTTTATTCCAAGATTATACAATATATTTAAGAACATATTAAAAAGCCTACTTTTTTGGACATCATATCCAAGATATTTTAAGATCAATTCTATGTAAAAATCGAAATTGTATAAAGAGGTTCTGCATAGTCACCGATTTTCTTTATACTGCAAACAATGATACATATCGATGTTATAAGTAGCAAGATGCCATGCATTTGTTTCTAAGGGCTACCATTTGCCTTGGTAACGGGGACCAAAGATAAAAAAAATGGCAAATGTTGGCAACATCAAAGCAATATAGAACGTAATTGCAGCTTATCAAAGTCATTGCGTAAAAAAATATTGAATTGAGTATATGGTCATTTTTCAAATTATGGAAAAACATTGGTGAGCAAATCAAAATCTTAAGAATATTACCGTGGAAACCAAAAATTTAATATTTTCTAAATATCATAGGAGCTATAATTGAACCAAACTATTAGATTTACAGCTGTATTTAAAACACATGTTAGATAATAAAAGATTGACACTTGTTGCTATAGTAACAATGTTAGAAATAAGAAAAATTGAAGACAACAATAGAAATATTGTCAAGCGAAAATGCTTGCTTTAAACACAATTTAGAGCCATTTCTGTTGCTATTCGTTGGAAACATGCATTTTTTTTTAAATATCATATTTGTATTCAAGCATTATTCAGCATCTTAAAACTGTTATTGTTACGGAAATATATGGACGTAAGAAAATCCTACAGAAATTCCGAATTGTTTTAAACGTCATAGCAACGGTAATTTCTTTTGCTTAAATGCAACTTTAACTGATATTGCATTAAAGTTGAAGACATGCTTAGTCAAACCACTGTTTTCACCAAATGATATCAAAATACGAAATATGAAGAAAATTGGTGACTACTCGTTGCCACTGAATTTTGATATTTACATAGAATAATCTTGAAATTTAAGATGCAACAACTGGACAATCTTATTATCCTAGGCCCCAACGTATAAAAGATAACAAAATTGTAAAATGAACTATACATATGTATAAAAAGTGAAAGAAGTTCATTGTGACCTTAATATGAGGATTTGAAGAACATTTTCAGACAATTTTCCTAAATACCTCTTAGAATGCTTGCATGAAAATCTCACAAATTAAATTCAAACGATATCTCTATAAATTTGATTTTTGAAATTTGAACACATATTTGGGTACCAGTATTGATTTTAGGGTCACGGTTTTAACAATTAAGGATCTACACTATTTGAGGATGCTCGCAAATTAATTTCACAAATTGTAACATTGTTGTTCTTCAGAAGAAGATATTCAAACATTTTCCCTATGTATTTTTATGTTAAACTTTAAAACCCTCCTGGTGCCCTAGTATTGGTCATGTTGTCATGGTTTAAACAATTTAGAATTTACACTATCTGAAGATGCTTGCATAATAATTTCACAAATTGTTCTTGAGAAGTTCTTGAGAAGAAGATTTTCAAACATTTCCCTATATATTTCAATGTTAAACTTTGAAACCCTGATGGGGCCCCAATATTGGTCTAGGGGTCATGGTTTTAACAATTTTAGTATTTTTCGATATCTGAAGATGCTTGCATAGTAATCTCACAAACTGTAGCATTGTAGTTCTTGAGAAGAAGATTTTTAAACATTTCCCCTATATATTTCTATGTCAAACTTTGAACCCCTCTTGGATTCGTCCGGGGGTCACGATTTTCACAATTTAGAATCTTCACTACATATACAGGCTATGGTGTAAATATTGATATTTCTGGTGCAGTGGTTATTGAGAAGATATTTTAGGAGTCCCACCCTATGTTCACTGTTTCGTAATTATCTTTCTTTTAAAAATAGTAATTCCCCTTTTTTTAACAATATAGAATTCCCTATCATAAGGATGCTTTGTACAAAGTTTGGTTAACCAGTGGTTAAATGTGAAAATTTTACAGACAGACGGATTGACGACGGACAACAGGCGGTCAGAAGAGCTCACTTGAACCTTCGGTTCAGGTGAGCTAAAACTGGGTGTGTACTATGTTTGTATCGGTATTGTGCTACACTGAAATAAGATGAAACTTAATAACAATACTTGGAAGACGTTATAAATTGACGTCATTTACCAAGTCTAAGAACGATTCTGATCTTTTTCAACGTACACGAAAATTTTCAGATGATTGTGTTATGCATTACATTACTATAGCATTATAACAGCAATTTCAAAATAGTTGATAACACTGTCTATATTTAATACAAATGTTCTTAAGAAAAAAAACCCCATATTTTCTAACTAAAAAGGGGTACCAGGAACATTTATAAACCTTTGAATAGTAATGCGGTTAAAGCTATACACGTTATAATTTGCGTCAAGTTTGAATGACAGTGAAAACGCATGTGTTTGTCTACTTATAAGTTATAATTGTATATATTATAATTGTTTATTTTCCTGACATAAAAGTAATGCCTTTTCATGAATATTGATGAAAGAAGAGCAAAAATAACCTCATTGCGGATGTCCGCGGGAAGTCAGGTGACCGTTATTGTTTGCCTAATTACATACCCGTATCGTTTTTGTAAATGTTTAACAGATGTTGAATTGAAATATATAATTTTTTTTAAATTTAATACCTTTGTCATGCTTTTGAATGTTAAAATAGGGTAACACTCGCACAAACTAAAAATAACTAAAAATAGCCCTTAGGAGAAAACACATAAGCCTACGTCATTGCTCAAGGGAAGTACATATCTATACATTACATGCTTAAACGCTAGTGTTTTTTTTTTTTTTTTTTTTTTTTTTTTTTGGTTCGTAATCGTGTATAGGACAAATGTATGTTGTACTGAAAAAAATATATCCTTTAATTCCTTTGTGAAACTACAACATTTATGAAGGGGTTGACGCTTCACAATGTTGTGTATGATAGTCTAAAATTAGCTGTCGATACTACGTGTGGATTAATATTCATGAGCAGGCATTACTTTCCTGGCAGGAAAATAAATATTTTTTTATTGTTTAAAATTTGATATCTTTATTATGTGATTGAATTGGCCATTATGATTATCAGCTTAAAGGTAACTTTTGTAAGTAATTAAACGCATGCATTTTCCCCGTGATTCAAAATTGACGCAAATTATAGCGTGTATAGCTTTAAAATAACTTTTACACAATTAGAAATGGGAGGCAGATCAAACTTCATATCGGTAAAATGGTATTTTAGTTTGTTGATGTATCTAAAATACTGCATAGAATTTTTAAAAAAAGATACATTAAATCCTCAGTTTTGCATGGGAAACGAAGAAACAATTTTAGGCATTTTTGCTTTATGTGTTAAACCAAAAACTTTATGGAGTGAGTTAAGGTTTGCCATATACCAAAATGATTCTTTTAGAGTTTACTATCGTGTCTAATATAATATTTGGTGAACTTTCATTGTCTCATTATAACAGAGTTAATATATATCATTTTATATGCCTGACAATACAAAATTACTTGCATGATGCAAGGTCAGTTGCCAAATATTGTTGGATTACTGTGTCATCTAAAAAAAATAATTTAGGATATAGATAAATTTGCAGCTATTCAAAGCAAAAAAAATTTGTACAACTATTAATCAAATGTAAAACTGTTTTTGAATAATGGTTATCATCATCACTTTTTCCATCAGAGTTTGGTTTTTTTCTTCATTTTTTTTTATTAGGGTCTTCCGTCTTCGCGGAAAACCCTACTATTATTCTATTGTTTCCTTTTCAATTTTCTTATTATCCTTTTTTTCCTTACACATTTTGTGCAGGCGATTTCTCGGAGATGGCTCGTGCGATTTCCTTTAAATTTTCAGGGATGATGCCTCGCCATCTGAAGTTTGTACTGCCTTAACAGTTTTCAAAACTGTCTTCCGGTCGACAGTTATCGTCGTTAAACGATTTCTTAAAGTCAATTTTGTCTTTCACGTTTCTCAAAAACGAGTAAAGATATCGAGCCGAAACGTTTAGAGATGATATACGTCACGTTTCTCTGGTGCACATCTGTAAAGAAAATGTCCGCCGTCACTTCCGGTCGTCACTCTGTTATGGCCCCTTTACTGATTCAGAATATGTAATTTGTTTTAAAATCTATCAACGCGTTCTCGAGGTATTTAGCACCAAAGTCCTGAAGCGAGAGTCCGAGTAGCTCAGTCGTAAGAGTCGTGGACATGTGCCCAGGCGACCCGGGTTCAAGCCCCTGGTGCCGAAATTTTTTTTTTATTTTTTTCGTAGATTAATCACAGGAAGAAATGAGACCTTTCAGTGAAAACTGAAAGACATCTTTCAGTAACTTTTCAGGGACCTTTCAGCCACTGAATGGCAGAAACATTTCAGTGGCCCTTCAGTTAACATTCAGTGACCTTTCAGTTGCCTTTTCAGTCACCTTTCACCCAACATTCAGTGACCGTTCAGTTAACATTCAGTGACCTTTCAGGTAACATTCAGTGACCTTTCAGTTAAACTTCAGTGACATTTCAGTTAGCATTCAGTGACATTTCAGTTAGCATTCAGTGACATTTCAGTTAGCATTCAGTGACCGTTCAGTTAACATTCAGTAACCTTTCAGTTAACATTCAGGGACCTTACACTTAACATTCACAGAACTTTAAGTTTACATTATGTGACATTTCAGTTTTCCATAAACATCTAATGACATTTCACTTAACATTCAGTGGCCTTTTAAAATTAATTCCGTGGCATAT
>WFKH01011925.1:35148346-35185031 GCA_016163765.1 Magallana hongkongensis | reverse complement strand
TTATAAAGTAAATTGATTAAAATAGAAAATTGTATTTTAGTTAGGCCTAATCCTGACATTGCAATGAAAACAGATTGGTTTGGTTGTGTTTCTATAAACAAGAACTTACTGAAATAATGCCTTCTAATACTTTTTTTCCACCAGTAAGCATTATTAATCAATATTTTAAACTCTGATTCAATAGCACTTGTTTTATATAACAATAAAAACTGATCCTCGTTCAAGTCAATTCAAACTTAAAGCATTCACAACTTTTTACATGACAACAAAATTAATAAACCTTCAGTATTGACTGAATAGGCATAATTTGACAGGGCTAGCAACCTCGCACGCTGGTTGGTTTCATAAAAGTTAGCATGATCCAATAAGAAACGTTGTTTCAAGAATGGTGTTAATTGTGCATTGATCATTGTTAACCGGTGTCGAATTCATTTTAAGACAGACTAGTAAGTAATTGACGGTTTTTAGTCTGAGTAAACCAATCTTTACAGCAAATTCAGTCACTATAAATAACTTGTTCATGAAAGCAGCCATATTGCTATAATATTCCTGTTTAATATGCATTTTCTAATTGGTCAGAACAAGAGGTCACAAAAGTTAAATCAAAGGCCGGAACGGCCAAAAAGGCGTCAAGCTAGCATTTCCTTTTATATAGACTAGATAGTATCCCGCGCAAGCGCGGGCATTATTGCTGCTTAGTACATTAATATGAAACAATGAATTATGTACATGTACATGACCTTTATTCTTTTTGGTGCAGCTTACTGAAATCTATTACAAACTTTTTAATTTCAAATTAGGAAGTGGGTGTATATTGCGTCGTATATCTTTTTTAAATTTTGGTCTTAGGTCTAATTTCAATAGAGCTTTTATCGCGGTCCCAAATAAGAATTTCAGAAAAAATGAATGTCATCCTCAACCCCCACTAATTCAACTTCCCGGTTTTATGCATACAGCATCTATCCATACAGATGTAGAGCTGTACATTTTTTGCATATCTTAAAATCAGAGTTGTCAGATTCAAGGTAACTGTCCAATGATTAACTCGCCCTACACTTTCCACCATGACGGTAATTAGTCAACCCGCGTTCTTGGTTACCACGTTCTGGAAAGTTCTATCCATCAAAACTAAAATTGTGCATTCAAGAAATGAATTGGCTCATTTTATTTATTGAATACTTGTCATATCTTAATTTCTATGTATATCCTAAATAAGTTCCCAGTAAATATATTCACTCTTTACGTAATCATTCAATATTATTTCATTGCAAGCATATACTTTGATGCAAATTCCTACTGACTTGGATCCGCCGAAGCGTGTCCACCACCTTACTCTCATTTTTGCTATTTCGGGCTGGTTTATCGAAAATGAAAGTAGGTTTTAAATTTATTTCTCAATAATTACTTATCATGCAAAATTCAATTATAACCTACGGACATCAACTCACTTGTGATGAAATACCGAAGGTGTAAGCAGTTACTCTGGTGCAGGCATTTCGTAGTTTATTGGCAAAATGTCTTAATTTATAAGTATAGATATGGTCAATAATTTGAATTTCTATACTAATAGTTGTATATCAAATAATATAAGAAAAAGTAAATTAATTATGTTTTGTGCTGCTTTAAAAACAAAAGTCAGTATATTTCCTTATAAAATAGGCAGTGATGTGTTTATAATACAATAACTCATCATGGTTACAAAAATCGAAGAAATTTCAAAGTTCAAAAATATATCATTTTCTTTCTGCTTTTAACTTTCTTTGAACAATGTTCACATGTTCATCTTTTGAATACATTAACAGTGTGTCCCTTTTTATAATAATAAAACATACTTTAATTTATTTGAGTTCCCGTTTGAAACAAGATTACCTATGGTATGGTTGTTAACAAACAAATCCACACCACGTGCTATCTAAAATGCTCGACCAAACCAACTGCATTATCGTGTTAATTTATTACAACAAAATCACTAAATACGTTTATCGCTTACATTTATTTTGGAGAACATGCCCGATACCAAATAAATTTACATATCAATTTTTTTTTCCATCGGGTACGGTCTCCAATTAAAATGTAAACGATAAACTAAAATAACATTTAGTGAATTTTTACAACTTATCGTATTTATCCGCCATTTCTTGATTAAGCAAATTTATACATATGCAATGAGTTGTCAATAACCAGGGAGGCAAAGTTGGATTTTTTGTACACAAATTAGTTGAATAAATGGAATAAAAATCTTGTAATACTTTTAATTCTTAAGGAACTTATTTCTTATGCACATTAAAAAGGCGGTGCAGAATATGAATTTGGACGATTGCCAATCCAGACGATCGCTAGAAGGCTGCCAAGCATTAGCTTGACGCCTTAAAAATGAGTACTTTCACTACATGACGCAATTGTAAACCTGCATATGTTTTGTCTGTTTAGTCAAGGGTTTATATAGAGCAGAGCTGATAAGAAACCATTGATTTGATGGGATGCAAAGTGACATACTAAAATAGTATTACACAATCTGACATATACAATGTTGCATCATTGACCAGGCCCAAAAGATCAATTTGTGTCATTTAAGGGTCTGTCTCAAAAGCTTTATAAGGCCACATAAAATTATTTTTTTCATTAGCTTCCCTGCCCGCCCCTCTGATAGTAGCCTGCCCTGATGTATTTTTTTTGGAAACAAAAATGGGCTTGTTATACAAAAATTTCAATACATTAAATGGCTGCTTGACATGTAGATATAGTTTGACTCTAGTAATGTTTGTTATCATAAGGATACAGATATCCTTATGCATTAACAGTTAAGTTGAAATAAAATGAAATTTAATGAATAAAAATCGTTTGTGTACTCAAATTAGCATTAACAATTTTGAAAGGAAGAGCAGTTGTTATTTATAGAACATGAACTATAAAACAGATAATAATTTTTTATTTTAAACAAAAAATAAAATCAACCCATCTGCCCCATATTTTTTGCAAATTAGGATGAGAATCTAAAAATTAATATAACAAGGCCTAATTAAATTGAACGTATGAGATAAAGAGAACATCTATAACTGTGTGATTTTATATTTACTAATTGAAGTAGTTATATTGGTTTGGCAATCCTTGCAAATATAAACACCATTTTAACTTGTTGGATAGAGCAAATACAATATCGCACAACATAGATATTCTTTATCATCTCATCTCCCTCTACTCCCCCCTCTCTCTATATTACTTCACCTGTTGTGCATATTGCCTTAAGATGTTTATCTTGAGCAAATAAAGAATGAAGTGAAAAACAGAAACCATTGCCCCATCCCTTCAATTTTTTTAATGGTGGCTAACTACACATTGAAATAGTTTTTCCTTCAAATCAGCAGAGATTTAATTGAATGTTTATGTTTGATAGCATGATGCATATGAAGTATATACGTCAAACAAGCAAAAAAATGTGAATTGGACATTCAGAATTTAATTATAATATTATAGAAGTGGATTCAAACTTGACAACTGTGGTTTAAGCCTAAAACTCTAACAACAGAGCTATGATGATACATTTAGCCAAATCGGGTCATATACTTGTGGCATAGCGTCTCTTTTTAAGGTAACTACTCCTCACGTTTTGATTTCATTGCGCAGATGATCATTAAATTTTAAATGAATATGATTTTATTTATTTTATCAAAACAGAAAGATTATTATTTCATAATTACACAACATTCATAAAGAAAATCCATTTGAATTCAAGAAATAAACAAGTTTTCGGGGGGAACTATTTTTTCATGCGGAAGGTTTTTTAGATGAAAATCAAATTGTAACTTTTATAGAAATTGTCTATTTTAAGTGCAAAAAGGGCACAAAAAATTAACGCATCTTCGTACAAACTTTTTTCGTAATCCCTCTATTCAGTGTGACCATTGTGCATAATTAAAAACAATATTTGAAGAAATAAGTTTGCTCAATCAAAAATACTGACAACAAAGCCTAATCAGGCTGAAATTGCATTTTAGGTGCAAAAAGGTCAAATTAAATTGGCCATAACTCTGAGGGATGAACACTGACCCCCCATTATCTTTGCATTTTTTAAGTATATTCAGTCTACAGATTTAAAGGATAAACTTCCCAAGAAAGTCTTGATACAAGAACATTCAGGAGTGGGATACCTTAAGTATAGGTCTTGATGCATATTGAGGAAGCGTGAACCACAAAGATATCACACATACATACAAACAACATATCCCGTAACAAATCTGGTTATGATAATTTTTAGATAAGCTGAAACTGTTCAAATGTTCTAGCAGGACACATGACGACAGGCAAAAAAAGATCATAAATGGTCGGGTGACCTAATAATATGCATTTGTTAGTTTCTATATCACACCATCTATTAGCCTTAACCAATATTTGCCCAAAGGTGTATGCCTTGTACTAATATTTATGTCTTGGCTTGATAGAGAATGTGATATGAAAAAGGGTATTTATATAATAATTTAAAATGCTATCAAAGTACACCTTGCTGAATGTATCATTGTATGTTACCTGATCACATTCATCTGAACTGTCTGCTTCTGATGGCAATTGTGGTGGTACGTCATTCCAGCTTTCTTCTGCATCTGATTGAAATTGAATATTGATATTGAATATGGATTATTTTACACAGCTCATAAGAAATATTATTGTAAACAATTTGTTCAATATTTTGTTTTACATACCAATTGAAATAAAAAATGACAGAACCACAAATTTTCATAAGCAAAGTATAGATAATCAAATGAACTTAAATTAAATCTTTGTAAGTGAGCTTATGGTCAGAGTGCCAAGACTTTTAGGTCTCATAATTTATATCTTGTTTTTTAATTTTGTCTTAAAACTGCAGCGTTTGATCTCATCTACTCAAAAATCGGACGGAAGACTCACTCGTTGCTCGCAACAAGGTCGTGTCTAGTCTTTATTATTATTTTTTTTTCTGAATTTTTCCGAAGGCTATTTCTCGTGAACTACTCAACCGATTTGCCTGAAATTTACGGGACGTATTAAGCATCAAAAGTACTTGATAGCAATTAATTTTTGGCTGATGACGTCACTTCCGGTTTGAAATTTTAAGGATTTAGTGAATTTTTAAGGACCATTTTGTCCACGTAATTTCTCAAAAACTAATTGTGATAGAAACGTGAAACTTTAAGGGATAGTAGATGAATGTCTGTAGATGATCCTTTTTATTTGATGTTTTGAAAAATGCGCAAGGCGCCGATGCTCGCCCGAGCTAAAAAATTGGCACCTAAAACACATTTATTTAGATATCTTTAGATCGGTCAAAAATTCCTAAACACTTGTTGAACAAAATGTGTTTATATTTACGAGATCTTTTATTTAATATCAAGAAAAAAGGACTGGCCCCTCAAATTAGGGGCCAAACGGGCTCTAAAGTCTTTTTATATTAATCTTTACTGAAAAATAATTTGTTATAAATTATAGAAGCAAAAATGTTCATTGTACAGCTGTTTATCTATACAGTACCATACCTAAGTCATATGTTACGTAATTAGGGGTTTCAAGGGGCCAGAAGTCTAAAACTTGGATCATTAATATCTAAAAAAGACAAATATTTTGAAAAGCATTGTAGAAGAAAAGTTGCTCAAAATAATGTTCTTAACAATATGATACCTAAAAAATTTTCGTTGGGGGCCCCGGTAAGGAGTTTAAGGGTCGGCCCCTAAAACACATTTGTTCAGATATCTTTAGAACGGTCGACAATTCGTGAACACTTGCTGAACAAAATATGTTAACATTTACGAGACCCTTTGTTTGATATCATGAAAAAGGGGCTGACTTCTCTAATCCGGGGCTAGAAGGGATTCAAAGTCTTTTTATAACTTTTTTTAAGCAATAATTTGTTATTAATCATAAAAGCAAAATATAAAAGCTTATTGAGCTTTATTTAAAGCGTTTTAAAATCTGACGATGCATTACTGAGATATTTGGATTTAAAAATTGATTTTTCCGGAAATTTTGATTCCACATTGTTGGTTAAGAACATAGTGCTATGTTCAAAGTTAAATTAACTCGTACCTAAAATCATTCGATAACTGTTAAATCGTACTTAAACACATTCGAATTTGTTTTTGCTAGGTTGTTCTTGAAATTGATAAGGTTTTCTGTTAATTCGTACTACGAAAAAAAGCCTATAAAAACTGGGAAAATGCTCAGTGGTGGAAAAATAAGTCCAAAAATATTTTTACATTTGTGTTTAACTCTAACAGATTTTGTGGGGGTTCTGGGAAATGTATTTTGAACACCAATCAATACAAAAGAGAATAAAATATCTGTAAATATTTGATAAAAAAATAAACAACGTCATCTCACATTCAGGGATTGTCTTACTGTAAACGAAGAGACATGCGGTAAAAAATAAGGAAACTTCAAGGAACAAATTTAAGATTTTCGAACAATTGTGAACAAATTAGATGTCAAGTTATATAGTGCCGATTGAAATTATATGGTGAAAAGCACAAAAGACTCAGGATGGTATAAAGATTTGATATTTCTATCAACTGTGCTTGCGTTATCTTTACGTTATGTTTCAACGTTACCCTGCGCCGTGGTGACAAAACATGTTGATTTTAAAATCGGGTAACAAAAATACCTTTTCATCAAATGGAATGAAACTTCGTATATTAATAAAATAAGTATTGTTGCATAAATTAATTTGTTAGTTTTGACTTTAATGAAAAATATGTGGTAGACACCCACATTGTCTTTATATTTTTTGATTGACCCTCGTATAAGGGATATTTAGAGCTTATCTTTAATTGAGACCACATAAGGTTTGAAGTTATTGAAATATAATTTTTGATATGTAGTTTTTCATACAAGGCATTTTCGTGGGTGCTCTTTGGAGTATCATTGATGGAAAAAATGTTTCATGTGTATAATTTGTGTATGATTGTGTTATTAATGAGATCAATTAATAGGTTCATGAATTACATTTAGATGCATGTGTGGTTCATTTGATTACAGTGTATTTATTATTTGTGTTGGTTTATGTATCACTAGGAATATGTTTAAAAACACTGGGCTCTATTTATTTGCATTTCAATAAGTAAAATCTTGTACGTGAAAAGAAAAGAGGACCAGAAACAAAATTGCTTTTTTGGATGACAATAGTTATCACTTATATCATCTCAGCTTTATTGTATCAAATACGAAATATCAGAAAATAATTGTAGAAAAAATGTAGATTCTTTGAAAAGGTTTTAAATATTTTACAATTTTATTTTATTAAACACATTTGTATGTAGACTAAACTACCAGAGGATGTTTCCACACAAGTTTTAGCTTTTTGACAAAATTGTTCTGAGAAAAGATTTTTAATTATTAACCTACAAATATGCAACCTCACCTTCATCCCGGGAATCATAATTCACCATACATAATTAAACACTATCTTACATGTAGTATACTCCCACACATGTGTCGACCTTTCTGACCAAATGCTTTTTATAGTCTGTCCCAAGATATTTATGCAGCACATTTGATCGATTTTTAATAAAAATAGACATACCTGTGAAAGAAGTGCTATTAAATTAGATGAAAGGGAAATTTTCCTAGATATCTTCATTAACACATTATCATTTTTCACTCGAAAACAATCACAGGATCGAAAATAGATTTCTTACAGAGATTTAAAATGGGGAATGTTTACATCTTTTCTCCATTCGGAATCACTCGGAATATCTCGCGCAAATTTTCAACGTTATCATCTGGGCTTACTGCAATACAAAATCCCCGTAGACATCACATTTTTTAGCCTTGTATTGAAACCTGATAAGCTAACGGGGGCGTTTCAACTGAGAAATCTTGGAAATTTTTCATACTTTTGAATGAACATCGTTTAAACCCTGAGGTATTTATAAATATTGAGTAATTAAGCAAAATGTGAATCCAGGATATCTTGGGACAGAGTATAGAAGAAAATTCTTATAGAATGCCAATGATTATTTTTTATGTTTCTAATATTTCCCCTTGAATGAGGGCTTGGTCCAGCATTATACCAAACTTGAATTCTCTACACATACGGATGGTAAGTTTGGACATACTAACAGACATAAGAAACTTAGTATACTCCCACACTTGTGTCGACCTTTCTGGCCAAATGTTTTTTTTAGAAGAAAATTCTTATAGAATGCCAATGATTTGTTTTATGTTTCTAATATTTCCCCTTGAATGATGGCTAGGTCCACATTATACCAAACTTAAATTCTCTACACCTAAGGATGCAACGTTTGGACATACTTACAGACATACGTAAGAACGCAGATTAAAACTTTTTAATCTGCGTTCTTACGTATGTCTGTAAGTGAGCAAATCTGATCAGATTTGCTCACTTAAAGGAAGTCCACAGAAAAAAATAAATGCTGCTTAACAAATTTTAAAAATCTTTTTAACTCTAAGAAATATTTCTCTCTGATTTATTTTAACCTTAGATTAGATCTTGATGATACATGTACGTATGCCTGTTCGGTTTATGCTCTCAGGAGGATAACATACCAAAGACACAATGTCAAAATCAGTGTGCTTGGCAATGCACTTTGTGTGCTCATTTATGTAACACATAATATGTTCAAACTGATATTAAAAATTAGGAAACTACTGAAATGAAAAATTAGGCAAGAATAACACCAATCCAGGGACATTCTCTTCTTATTACATGAAATTTTAACTGCTAGAGTAAAGGTATCATACTGAGATCCAAAACCTTTCTCAACAAATCTTGTTTCAAAATGACAACTTTTTCTTGTAATTTAAGTTTTGATTCACATTTTGATGATAACATTTTAACTCTCTTACTAAGCGTGGCCTAGCTTGTTTAAAAAAATAAATAAATGTGTCTCTCTGTCGTCGGCATCAGTGCTGCCCTCTCTTTGATGCTAAGAGATAACCCGGCAGGTAAATATAATTCTAACAATATGGCAGAGCCCATGGGCTGCAAGAAATAGTTAATGGTATATCTTCTTACTGAGACAAATTGTGTTTAAAGAATTTTCAGAAATCATTATATACATCAAACTGAACAATTTGCGTCATTGATTATTTTTTCCTGTTCACCTCCTTTAAGCTTTTAACTCAGGTTATCGAAAATAAGGATTTTTAGAATTGCTAACTTTTGTAAATTTATAAGCTATTATATTGAATTTTCTTCTATTTAAACTAATTTTGAATGAAATTATGTCACATTATTAGAGCATAATCTATGCTCAGGAATAAAAATCAACAAACTTGATTATTTACATTTCTAGTAGAAGTTATGTTAATAATACAAATGAGAGGTTCATTTGCCATACTGCTCACTCAAACAACAGTTCTTCTGTCATTCCTTTTCGAAGTTTTTAAACATAAAACTTTTATTGGAAAACTCACAAAATTCTCATATATTCCTAGATTTGATTATACAAAAAAAAAAAAAAATACATACAAGGTAACCTTCTGCTTCGGGCATCATATTCCAAGATCTAAGATGCATGAAATGACCAGTCTTATTATCCTACGCCTCCAAAATATCTAAGAAAGCAAAATTGTTAAATGAACTATATTTTTTTTAATTAAAAAGTGAAAGGTTACTATGATCTTGATATGAAGATATGTGAATGCTTACAAAGTAATATTACTTAACGCATTTCTTGAGAAAATTTTAAAACATTTTTCTTCTATTTTAGACTTTGAACCCCTATCGGGGCCTGAGTATTGGCCCGAGGTCACAGTTTGAGCAATTTACAATCCAATCTACATAATCGTAGGATGCTTGTACAGTAATAACACAAATTGTAGCATTGCAATCTCACAAAATATAACATTTAAATTATTGAGAGGAATATATTTCAGTATGTTCTTCCATTGATCTTTGATCCCGCCCTTGGTCCGAGGGTCAAAGTCTGAACAATCTCCCGAGAAAGCTTGCATCGAAGTATCACAAATGGAATATGGTAAATTTAAAGATCATTTCTCCACTATTGATATACGGTAAATGTTGAACCCGTCTTGAGCACAAGTATTGATCCGAGGGATCCCTGTTAGAACATTTTGAATCTTAATTTTCGGAGAATAATTGCATAGTGATCTTACGAGATATAGCGTTGGCGTTCATGAGAAGAAAATGTTAAAGCATTTGTCCTTTTAAAATTTCAATGTTTAAATTTGAATCTCGTTTTGGGCTCTAATATAAGTCTGGGGTCATGATTTAAGAATTATTTTATAATCTACACCATCTAATGATTTTTGCTTAACAATCTCACAAATTGCAGTTCTAGATAAGAAGTTTTTTTTTAACAATTCCCTATATATTTTAATATTGAACTTTAACCCCTCTTTATGCCCCAGTACTAGTCCGGGGATCAAGGTTTTAATATTTTCCAATCTTTGCTATATAACAAGCTTTGATATAAATATTGGCGTTTCTAGTTCAGTAGATTTAGAATTTTTATGACACACGCTCTAGTTTACAGCTTCGTGATTATTTCCTTTTGAAAACAGGTTTCCTCTTAAAATTTAACAGTTAATAATTATATTATCATAAGGATGTGTTGTACCAAATTTGGTTAAATTTGGAAAATTTGGGGAAATGGCACATTTGTTCTAGAGTAAAAAATGAAAGTTTGCATAAAGACGGACACACAGACATACAGGCAGACAGAGAACGGACAACGTGTGATCAGAAAAAGCTTACTTGAACCTTCGGTTCAGGCGAGCTGAAAACTGTCTCATTAGCAAAGCCAGAAATAAAACAAAATCGATATCAAAGAATTTTGTTAGAGAGATAGATGTCCCATGTTTGATATGAGAGCAGGCTTGGGGCGAATTGCATAATGAAGTAATGCATTACATTACCATTTCTTAATGAATCTGGGCAATAAATTACCATGACCTTTACTTTATTTTCTTATAGTGCTGCCTTACATTACCTTTACTTGAGTAAAGTAAAGCATTATCACCACTTTGTGAAAAGTCAATTATAAGTTATAAAAAAGTAAATATGCTAAAAAACCCAGTGGAATGTGTATTATGCAATTTATTTTACATATCCACAGAATCATGTTCACCATTAGGTTCAAATTTAATGATTTATACAACATTGCTGTTGCACTTTATGATCTTAAAGGTTCAAATGGTTCATCTCTTAACTACATTATTTCTTAATATCACACTCATATAAGTGAGCAAACATCAAAGTACTCAAACTACAGATAGCCGGGCTCTTGGCGTGTATTGAAAACGTTTTCATGAAATGGTATTATAACAGACTAAATAGATGCATGTATATAGAGTCATCATTAATATATTAACTGAGTTTATAATCGTATTAATGCATGGTGTGAACAATGTACATGTATTCCATCGCTCAGCAACATTGCATTATAAACTTGAAGTATTTAGAATGTTACAAAGGACAAGTTTACATATGAACAACTTACAGTTACCGACTGACAAACCATACATTATATGCTCTCTTGTAAGTTGGAATTACATTGTGTGCGGAAAACGATTTCAACTGTTGTTCAGTCAGCATTCAGTACACCGTGCATCTTAGCTATAGCTTAGCCATATCTAGCTCAATGAGCCCGGCTAAAAGTCAACGTTAGAACATTTTTTAATTAATAACCCATTAATGAATTTTGTACCTTGTCCTATCGGTTTGACAAGTTCAGTGCCATTTCTAGTACATTATCATGCACATATAATGCAAACAAATAAGTTATTGTATTTTCATATTTTGTTTTTACCAACAATCATTAGTAGGTGATATGACTTTCGGTTGTATCAAACATTACCATAATGAAGTGGATTATATTTGTAATCGATCGAAGAATGAATACTGAATACGTGAAAATTAATCTATTTGAATATAATTGAGGTACAAAAAAGCAGAGTGATATCTTGTTTCTAAATAAATAAACATATATCGATACCTATTTATTAGGTATTGATTAAACATTCCTAATAAATTATATTGTTTTAATGTTTACATGTATAATACTATTTTTTTCTTTCTTTATGATAGACAACAGGAATCAGCAATTGTTCTAAACCAAATGATACTGCTCAATTTGTCAACAGCTGTCCAACTACCAGAAACGAATTGATAAAAGCTGCAGTACGAAAAAACTGTTCAGCTTATAATTATGGAAACAGTTGCATTGGAAAGTACGAGTATCACTGTGTTTTAAATACACATATTAACGCAACAATAGAAGTATGTGCTAAACAAAAGATTATTCATTTAGGTAGGTATGATATGGTCATATTTACAGTTATAATGTCCTTCTGTCTGTTTGCATGATTGTTGTGGGTTTTTGGGGGGTTTTTTGTTGTTTATTTTTTACTTTAAACTGTTTCTATTAAGAAAGAGGATTTTCTATTCGTGTCCTCTTTTTTCAGTGCAAAATGAAAAAATGAACACAATGCAATAACAGAAATGAACATGAATTTTATTCATTTTGGTCGTTGAATACAACATAAATTGGTGAATCTACCATGTTTTGTACACAAAAGCACATTTTACAGTATCTTTAAACCTTCATATTCCACAATAGCAGTCAAAATATTGGTGACTCCAACAATTATATTCATCGAATATCTCACTTACGAATTAACTTGGTGACTCCACCAATAATAAGATATTGGCGATTCTGTTTTTTGAACAGCATCAAATATCTCATTCACACAGGACCCTGGTGATTCCACCAATTTTATTTATCGAATATCTCACTTACGAATAAACTTGGTGGGTCCACCAATAATAAGATATTGGCAATTCTGTTATTTTGAACAGCATCAAATATCTCATTCACACAGGACCCTGGTGGTTCCATTAAAAATCAATTGTAAATTTGTCCGTATACAGTTTTGTATTTCATTGAAAGATTTGGTGAAACCACCAACAAAGCAATGGTAGAACATATGACAAAAACAAGAACCTTTCGAATGCCTAAAAATCAACAATTCTACAAACATTGTTTGGTGATTCCACCAATAGTCAAAAAAGTAAATTTTTCTAGTCAATATATAGCTACTACACTAAATAATTTCTAGGAACTTGTCCAAAATGAAAAAATGCTAACGCTTTTTCACTACTTGGTGGATCCACCAATATACAATTGTGCGAAATGTGAAATGAAACAAATTTCCAAATTGGTGGACTCACCAAGAATGTTAAAAGGTTAAAAGATGTAAATAAATCGCAGTGTTAAATATAGAATTTGTAAGACAAGAAAGTTGGTGAATCCACCAGAAAGATCACATTAACATGTGTTTAGTATTCGCTTATGTAGACTAGTGGAATGATTTACCTTGATGGAATCACCAAAAACAAGCATTTTCACTTTAAAATTTACAAATACTTAGTGGATATACGAAGACTTATTGACTAAAATAGATTACAAAGCTGGTGCACGCACCAAAAAATTAAAATCCCCCAAAAGCACTTTTTTTATCTCTATATATATCTATAACAAATAAAAAAAATAGATTTGTCGGAGTCTGTTCTTCCTTTGTGTCAAGTGTCAAAAATACGTTATCCTTTTTAATGGGATTATCAATGACAGAAAAGAATTATATTATATAAGATAAATGCAAACATTATCGTCACTAACTCATTAAGAGCAACTTAAGAGACTCATCCACCGATAGTAGGTGTTGTAAATAAACCAGTCACCGTCCCTATTCATCATTTCATTGATTTTGTTGATTATTATCCCGTAGAAAATCACCAATACTACTCTCTGGTCATATTTTAAAGGGTTCTCTAATTATCGACACACGCATAATTTGTCTATCCTCCTCAGGCTTCTAGATGGAGGTGGTACCATAGTGGTTTTATGTGTAAATCAACACACCGATCTTTAAAAGAAGTTCAATACTAATTAATTACTGGATAATTATGAAGATGGAAAGAAATCACCAACTTTCTTTTTGATATGAACAACTTGCACAAAAATGATTTTACTTGATTAAGCCAGCTCAAGTACAGAGAAAATATTGTCACAAAAAGTCAATGTTAAGGTCATTTTTTTATATGCGTTGACGTTTAAAATAAGCAACATAATGTTGATATCACGAACAAATTTGTAAAAAGGAAACTAAGTACTCATTTTCAGTCTAGTATCTTAAAAAATGGCACAATAATCAATATGTATAATCAATAAATATTGAAAAAAGTGCATGTCTCTCACGATAGTAAATAATATTTCTCATGTTGTTTGCTGCCAAGATAGTTTTGCATTGTTTCACGAAGATGGCTATAGAATACAAGTTTTAACTAAACAAACCCTCCAAATATCCAGGGACCGGAAAGAAATTACCCCCCCCCCCCCCCCGGGCTTTCCCGGGTAAAAAAAAAAAAGAAAACAATAAAATGCTTTATTTTTCACTTAATTTGCATTACTTCTCTTATCAACATATATAAGAACAGAATTCAGTCCTTCCTTTGCACATTGTATTGTGTTGAACCATGACCAGGCGTCTCAGTCCCTGTCCGCTTCACCCGAGTTTTGTAAGAAATGCGAAAAAGGTGTAATAATGGCAGCTACCGAGTGCCTCTTGGACAAACGAAAAAGCTTTCATTCAATACATAATATTCAATCTGCCTTGTGGTTATTTCAACGTCAACAGACCTTGCAACCGACAAGGCAACTTGTCATTTAACGACTATTCTACTTAGCAATGTCTCTTGTTCAAACAAAAAGACACTGCAACTTATCACTGCACAGTATTCTACCTAATGTTACATTGTAATCAAATTATACAGACTATACCACAGTGATATTCTTTTTCTGTGTACATATAATTATTCTGCATCTAATATTTAGTTTAAGGAGTATAAGACCAACAAATCTTACATTGCCTATTCTTTAACAGAAATACACACAACCATATTGGTGACAATATCTGGCATTTAAATCCAAAAATCATTGTACAACATATTCTTACATCAAAAAAAAAAAAAAAAATGGAAAACTCCAAAATGTTGAAATGCCTCTTCATGCACAGATCTTATACTTACTGAAAAGCTTTCTATATGGGTATTGTCCACTAATGCGTTTTCCATAGGCGGTAATGTTAACGTTCGGGTTCATAGCTATGGAGGGTAATCGTGTTCAAAAATCCAGTTATGTTAACTTGTAAATTCGAATATGCAACCGTGTTGGTGTGTGAGCCTGAGTAAGAATGTGTGTAATTCTGATCGTGTAATCTATAAAAACACTCTAAAGTTGACTCCGCAGACCTTTAATGTAATTCTTCCCACAGATGTACATTTGCAACTTTAAAATGCTGTTTGTTATTTACATGTAACGTGTCACTATACTACACATTTTCCATCGGTAGTCTCTGCATTTATATCTCCGTTTTCCGGAAACAGCACAGTTGACATGCTACAAATCGACAAATGTAAAGTCTTCAAGTTTGTCGAATTTTGACATGACCATATATGGAAACAGTGACGTCACAGAAAGCTGCAGGAAAAGGCCTGTCGTAATCGCCGGAATGGGCACAGAATTGAATATATAGATTATTAAATGGCAATTTTTATATCGCATCCTATATTACCCCGAGGTCGCTGTATATCAGCCCGAGAGCCGTCAAAATTATTAAACAATTTATTAAACAATTACATTTTCAAAGATTTCTAATGTGTTATTTGATTCACCAATGACGATTATTTACTTTTTTTAGCTTGATTTTTTATCACCCATTACATTTACGTATATGCGTGCCTTATATATTTTTATCATCGCCAATTTTAAATATCAGTGAGCCTCGGTCACCTTACTTAGAATCGAAATTCTCCGACACAGAGTTTCAAACATCCTAACAGGTAATGGTACAAAATCGAACTCATATAACTCCGGGGTGAGGATGGAAGGAGATAAGAATTTTCAAATCAGAAATCGTCTCTGCATAGTGGAAACTTTCGGTTCTCACGTGAATCTGATACTAGTATTTTAAAACTGTACTGGTTTCATGCATTTCTTACCAGGTAAATGTAGACAATGGGTGTACATGCATATACATGTATATATGAATACATGTCATAATAACTATCATGTTTTCACCAAATTTAAATTGCGTGTATTTTTTTCTCACACGATAAGATTATTTGGATCTATAAATGATATTTTCGATCAACCATAATTCGTCGCATATTATTTTTTTTTTTTTAAAAAATTGAAATTGCAAAAGGCTTGCTTAGATCTACATGTAAATATTAGACGGGAAATCTAAAACGGATTTTGTACTCAATGTATGTAACACAAGCCATGCGTGGATTTGGGGGGGGGGGGGGGGCGGGGGGGTTGAATTCACACTGAATAAAATCACATAGTAAAGTATCTGAATCTAGCGCTCGGAACCCCCACCCTCCTTTTGCTAACATTTAAATTGAGATATTATCAAAAAATTTTCCCTGTTACCCCCCCCCCCCCTACACCATCCGTAAAAATGTCCACAAATAATTCATTCTATATCTTTCGACAACATCCAAACGTCTAGATCTATGGTTAGGATGATTTTTAAGATGAGTCGCAAGTTGGGATGGCAGATACGTTGGATCTGATAGCTTTGGCTTTAATGTGCATATAATGTTCATACACTAGCGGTTTTTTTTTTTGACATTTATGTACCGCGACAGATTGGTTGTCAACCAACCTTATGCATAATTTGTAAACAATGAACAAATTGTGTAGATACGTTTTTATGCATATGGATAAATGAATTATGCATAAAACGGGGAAGATGAAGGGAGGGGGGGGGGTGACCCCCTACCAAAATATAATTTTTTTTCAAAACAGTATTTTATCTGAAATTCTTATTTGGGTCGATGAAAAAAATAAAAGTGACCTGAATCACAAAATTTAAAGATACAAAATACAAAATATACCCATGCACTTACTGGTTTAATATTAAAAAAAAGTTTCTTATTTTTTTCATTCAGCTGCATGGCCTCGTACATAACATATACATGTATCATCAATTTCAAATTATTTTTTCAACACTTCCCTCTCCTACAACTTTTCATTTTGCAGTTGTGTTTTATTTTAATTTTAAGGAATAGGTTAAAAAAGCTAATTTTAAAAATCGGACACGTACATACCAAAATGAACTTAATTATTAAGCATCATATTAATGTAATACAATAGTAAAATATAATGTGTTTTATAATATAATTCTATCATAAAAAAAACAAACCCTGACGTTTCATTACATCGTTTGCGCCATTGCTGAACTGTATAAAACTATGCGTTACAAATTTGATTTGAAGAGTTACATGTATCACGGTCAAACACACTTGAAAATGTAAATATATGAATATTTTTAATTTTTGTTCTGGTTTGCCCTGCTCTTTCGAATATTCGAGAAAAATACATAAAACTTTATAATTACTACTATACGAAACCTTCCTTTTTCAAATTTATACAGTTGTTTAGTTATGATAACATCAAATCTATTCCGAAACTTTGTTAACATTTATTGAAAGCTTCGAAGCTGAGATATAATTTAATATGTTAAATCCTTATGATGTTATCTGCCTTACGTATATTTACATTTATATTACATATATGTATCAATAATTAGGTCTTTCCACCTTTCAGGTGAAAGACCTTTTGTAATTCTTATGTTTATTTTTTTAGGTCTTTCCACCTTTCAGGTGAAAGACCTTTTGTATTTCTTATGTTTTTTATTTTTTTTCTTCTCTTTTTTTCCAGGGACAGCTTTTTTATTTCTAGAGATATTGAAACAATTTTTTCTTTATGTTATTGAGCGTTAAAAGTTATGGTACCAAATAACCCTTTGCTTGATACCTCCCAGAACTTGCAAAGTTATTGCCCTTGTGTAAGAAAAGCTTGTTATCGCTACTCCTCTGAAACCATAAGAGATTGAGACTTGGAACTTTTACCAATGTCTTCATTACACTTAGAGGGTTCTTCAATCTATCTATACCGAAAGGATCCGAGGCCACCTTCTGGTAGTTATTGCCCCTGAAAGTATTTAAATTTCCATAAAATCACTTCCAACTTTTTTATTATTTGTCGTAGAGACTTCGGACCACTTGGAATGGAAGCGTCTACCTTGGCCGAACAAAATGGCATAAAGGTCAAAGGCCAAGGTCATTTGGAAATCTGTTAATTAATGAGTTTTTAGATCTCTTTTGTTTAGGGTGGTAGAGAAAAACTTTTTCATGGATATAGTAGGACATCTTAAGACATTTTTAAATATAGCCCCTTGACTCATACCTCTGAATAATTACAGAGTTATTGCCCCTATTGTACGAAATGGTTGTTATCGCTACTCCTCTGAAACCATAAGGGATAGAGACTTGGAACTTTTACCAATGTCTTCAGTACTCTTAGAGGGTTCTTCAATCTATTCATACCGAAAGGATCCGAGGCCCCCTTCTAATTGTTATTGCCCCTGAAAGAATCTAAATTTTTATAAAATCGCTTCCAACTTTTTTATTATTAATCATAGAGACTTCGGACCACTTGGGATGGGAGCGTCTACCTTGGCTGAACAAAATGACATAAAGGTCAAAGGTCAAGGTCAAACAAACAAATTTTTTGCAATTGTAATCTTTTGACAATTTTTTATGAAATATCGCAGAGAAAATATTTCATTAATTTTAATTGAAAAAACATTATAATAAACATAAAAAATAATGAGGTGGAAAGACCTCTAATTGTTCGAGAACAATTAGTCTACTAGTTTTTCTTCTCTTTTTTTCCTGGGACAGCTTTTTTATTTTAAGAGATATTGAAACAATTTTTTCTTTATGTTATTGACCATAAAAAGTTATGGTACCAAATGACCCTTTGCTAGATAACTCCCAGAACTTACAAAGTTATTGCCCTTGTGTACGAAATGCTTGTTATCGCTACTCCTCTGAAACCATAAGAGATTGAGACTTGGAACTTTTACCAATGTCTTCAGTACACTTAGAGGGTTCTTCAATCTACCTATACCGAAAGGATCGGAGGCCCCCTTCTAGTAGTTATTGCCCCTGAAAGTATTTGAATTTCTATAAAATCACTTCCAACTTTTTTATTATTAATCGTAGAGACTTCGGACTACTTGGGATGGAAGCGTCTACCTTGGCCGAACAAAATGACATAAAGATCAAAGGTTTCAAAGTAGGGGCTGAGGGTTTATATTTTGAAATGTCTAAGGAAGTCCTACTATATCCATGAAAAAGTTTTTCTCTACCCTCTAAACAAAAGAGATCTAAAAAGTCGTTAATTAACAGATTTCTAAATGACCTTGACCTTCGACCTTTATGTCATTTTGTTCGGCCAAGGTAGACGCTTCCATCCCAAGTAGTCCGAAGTCTCTACGATTAATAATAAAAAAGTTGGAAGTGATTTTATAGAAATTCAAATATTTTCAGGGGCAATAACTACTAGAAGGGGGCCTCCGATCCTTTCGGTATAGGTAGATTGAAGAACCCTCTAAGTGTACTGAAGACATTGGTAAAAGTTCCAAGTCTCAATCTCTTATGGTTTCAGAGGAGTAGCGATAACAAGCATTTCGTACACAAGGGCAATAACTTTGTAAGTTCTGGGAGTTATCTAGCAAAGGGTCATTTGGTACCATAACTTTTTATGGTCAATAACATAAAGAAAAAATTGTTTCAATATCTCTTAAAATAAAAAAGCTGTCCCAGGAAAAAAAAGAGAAGAAAAAAAAATAAACATAAGAATTACAAAAGGTCTTTCACCTGAAAGGTGGAAAGACCTAATTATTGATACATACATGTAATATAAATGTAAATATACGTAAGGCAGATAACATCATAAGGATTTAACATATTAAATTATATCTCAGCTTCGAAGCTTTCAATAAATGTTAACAAAGTTTCGGAATAGATTTGATGTTATCATAACTAAACAACTGTATAAATTTGAAAAAGGAAGGTTTCGTATAGTAGTAATTATAAAGTTTTATGTATTTTTCTCGAATATTCGAAAGAGCAGGGCAAACCAGAACAAAAATTAAAAATATTCATATATTTACATTTTCAAGTGTGTTTGACCGTGATACATGTAACTCTTCAAATCAAATTTGTAACGCATAGTTTTATACAGTTCAGCAATGGCGCAAACGATGTAATGAAACGTCAGGGTTTGTTTTTTTTTATGATAGAATTATATTATAAAACACATTATATTTTACTATTGTATTATATTATTATAAAACGATAACTGTTTTGCCATAAAACAGATCCAATTGAGAATGTGGACGATAGGTTAATGTAAACCAGTGATTAAAATCAAATTACCACTAGTGAATCATTCATGTGATTAAAGACTCAAAATGACGTTTAACAGTATATAACGATTTTTATATCTGAAAATCAAACAAACATAATGCCGGATTGTCATTAAGCACTCGCTAGTGGTACACGTACCGGGTACATTTTATCATTTTTATCTTAAAATCGAAAATTATTGCAGGACATTGTGCGGAATTCAGTATGAGTTCTTACCAAATTTTTCCAAACCAGAAGACAAACTGTTCAACGTTTCCTACGAACGCTTGCCCGATGTCTTATCCTTCCACCGATGCATACAAATGTAAATAAAAATTTGTTTTTTTTATATGCTATATTTATTGAAATTGTTCAAATAAGCAAATAATGAATTGGTTGTAGTTTGAGATTTTTCCAAACATATTTCTTATTAATAAAGAAGCTAATAAATTCGTATTTTAACATTTTTTTTGCTTTCTTAAGGACAACATTTTTCTGATTTTCAGATCCTGGATGTTACGAACTCACAAAAAAGCAGAAAACTACAGAGGACCAAAATACTTCGCCTAGAAAAACTACCAATCAAACCAACACGTACGTTTTAACTTACATTTATGGTACCAAAACACCTTTTCATAAGGATAATTGTACTTTTTTGTATTGCATTGTAGAGTTGTGTAAATGATTTACATTTTTGTTTTGCTCAGTTGAAGAAATTTTCATTATTAATCAATAATTAAACAGTGAAAAATAACCTGCTGTTAAACCACATACTAATATTTTAGAACCAATCTTTCATAACAGTTTTTGAGGCATATATATGTATAAGAAATTGGTTCTGATTTTCATTTATATTGCACAGTAGGTTCAGTTTTCCAGATTTAAGGACGACGGACCCAATTCAAGATTTCGGACCTCTGCGCAGATTCCGCGCATATGCTATGAATATGACTGTCGTAATTACTTATATCAGAATAAGAGAATATGATAAAATTTTCATTCTAATAAACATAATTTGTGATACCAGAATAGTTCTAGATGAAGAAAAATTAAGAAAAAAGAATAAGTCCGAATTTCCTCTGTTTGCGACAAGTCCGTTATATTTCTACGGTTTATAAATCATAAAATGCACAGAGGCAGTTTATAGTCATATAATCTGGTAGATTTGGAATTTATACCTTAACCTTACAATATTTATTTATATAGTAGTTAATGTAACTTCAGGAAATAATTAATTATGTCCTATTTTCAATGATATTTCTGAAGAAAAATGAACCATGTAGTGAGCTTTGATACAACCCCTCAAAAAATTTAGGTCGATGACCTACTTTTTTTTGCTGTTTATCGGTAAGCTAATTGACTTCTTAATATTACAATTTAATTAGAGTAAAAAATCTATTGCAGGATTTTTTACATATCAGTTTTCCCATTACTTTCTATTATATCTGAGGATTTTCGTACCCAAATTTTGAAACGTCCCCAGTAAAATATGAAAGTCGATGATCATGTAATTTTCTTATTGATTTTCACTCACCATTAACTGATTTACATTATGTAAAAATTTGAAAAAAAAAATCTGTTGTAGAAATGAATTTGGTCCGCCGTCCTTAACATAATCAGGTTTTTTGTTTTTTGTTTTTTTATTTTTTTTTTTGCTGCCATGTTATCGTTGATATCCCCTGCTCATGATATCTAAAAAAATATACACTTAGACAGTTATTTTTTTTACAAAAGTAAAATCAATATGTAAGTAAGTAAAATAGGTAAAAGAACCTAGTTAACAATACTACCTTTTATTTTGGTATATATTACATATTTTAAACCCATGTCAACAAACTCGTTGTGATAAAAAATGTTTGAGAAATTTAAGATGCATATTTTATTCCAAAAAATAAATGATTTCAAAAGCAATTGTATTGTTATTTTACAGGTACCATGAAAACAGAGCATTTTCTGTCCAAAATACAATGTTTACATTCAAAAGGACATTCTTGACTTTCCTCCTCATACTGGCGAAAACAAGTTGATCAGTCCATTTTAACGTCATTATTCTTATAAGCATGAACCAGTAAACAAATTGATTTTTTTAATTGAAGTACCTATTAAAAATATTTTGAAATATGTTTTGAATTTGACTTCTACTTTTTAGCTCACCTGAGCTGAAAGCTCAAGTGAGCTTTTCTGATCACCCGTTGTCCGTCGTCCGTCTGTCCGTCCGTCTGTCTGTCTGTCCGTCTGTCTGTCAGTAAACTTTTTACATTTTGAACTTCTTCTCTAAAACTACTTTACCAAATTCAGCCAAAGGACTATATATGATATCGGCCTAAAATGGCCCCCTAAAATGAACATCGTCGTTTTACTGTAATTCTTTGTTTTCTTTGTACAGATATATGTGTGATGTTAGTAAATAATGTTCATTTTGATTCAAGTGCCCACAATTTAGAAATATGACATCGTAAAGACAACCTTTTCCCACCATTTTTGCATTTTTAGCATAAAACAGCTTGTTTTCAAGCAGTTTTTCTTTCAGAAAACATAGAACGCATACTTGAACAAAAAAAAATATTTTAATCAGAGATGTATCTAGCCAAGACTAATAAGTGACAAAAATGTTAACCTTGTTCAAGCATGCGCTCTATATTTCCCATTCGTAAAAAGATAAGAAAAATGTCAATTTTTGATCGATTTTGATTGAATTATAGAAATACATTGTAGCGCCACTTCTAACGTCATATACTGCAAGTAAGTGCAAATAAATCAAATAAATAGGTGAAAAATATATTTTAAATCAACTCTTCTAAAAAATAACAACATTTTATTGTACCCGAAACACTTAAAAAAATGGCGAATTATGGGGGCCAAATTTAACTCATATCATATATAGTTCTTTGACACAAAGCATCCTTATAAGAAGGCAAATATAAATTGCAAAAATAAAAGACCAGCTTGTATTCAAAGCGGAGAAAACCTCGAAACTGTAAAAAAAAGGGGGGGGGGGTGCATTTTTAAAAATCTTCTTCTCAAAAACTACTGAGTCAAATTCAACGTAATTTAGCAAAAATAATCCTTATGGAAAGGAAAATATAAATTGCAAAAATGATGGGCTAATTCAGTTTCAAATTTGAGTAATTAACGTAACTAATAATAAAGAAATAATAGTTGTCAATCAGTTTATAACTTCGGGTTCGGTATTCCATACCTCGAAAACGGAAGTTCTTTGTTCGAAGCAGCCATGATGAACGTTAAACTGACAAAGATGAATTTGCTGGTTGTGCAAAACTTTACGTGCGAAGAGAATATTTGAAATATGCAACATCGATTTGTGTCGATTTTGTGAAGTAAATAGAGGTTAAATATTTCAATGCGTTGACATTTTAACTTGTGACGTTGGTATTAGTTTGTTTTAATTCTCGTTTCATTTTCGTTACTTGAGGGGAACTATCGCCTGTATTTTGGAATTTTTACGTATCAAATCAAATATAGACTTCGGTAAATCAGACAGCTGATTGTTTATCTGCGCAAAATAGGCAAAATCTGATGCACTTACAACATATTATAAAATACTATACATTTCATTGGTAATTCGGTACGATCTCTACGTAATGGTTGATTAATGCAACGTGTTTTGTTAAGATGCTCATCATTTTCAGTCTAAGCGGACATTGTTTTCGCTGCTAGAAATATATAGGTATATATATGACGAAAAAAAAATTGTGATCTTTCTTTGTTTTAGTGCACGTTTCTTCTGTTAATTGTTTACAATTTTTTATTTACTTTACTTACGAATTAAAAGCAAGATACAGAGCTGTGCTCACAATTTTCTGTTTGCACACAGAGCTGAGGCCATGCTTTTGTTCTTATTTCTTCTTTATTATTTCTTCATTTTCAATGCTGAATAGAAAATACCAAGTTTAAAAAATCTTAAGTTGAATGTAATATACTCTTGTGAACAAAAATATTGACTCAAACCTAGTAGCAGAGTATGAGCTCTGTATTTTGCTTATAATTTACGATTAACGCTGAAATTTTGATTGGTCACTAGAAATGTCTCGCTAAACGTTAAGTACTTGTACAGAAAAATTATGGAAAATTTGCTGTAACTAGTTTCTTCGGCCCCCTCCTAATACGATGAATTATATGAAATATACACCAACTTTGATGGTTTTCAGACTCAAATATAATCGATTGCTTTTAAACAGTTTCCATAGATATGACACAATACTGTTACGGGGATAAATGTATTATCGCTCAGAGTCAGCGTCATCTGTTTTATATTTGGATACTTTAAGGAGGCTGGTGGGTAAAAAAAAAATTCTCTAAAATTCACAAAATTTGCAGAAATGTTTCACATAATCTTAATTTACATTTTAATGTGAAAGACAACATCACAATCATCGTTAATTTTATCATGTATTGCATCTGAAGAAATTGCACGTTATGTAAAAAAAAAAAAATTATGAAAACTATATGAAATATAAATAAAGGCAAAAAACATACCAATAACATGACAAAAAATTATCACAATAATAAAAACTTAACATTATTTGTTATAAAGAAAAATATCACAATTTTACCAAAAATATATATGTCACAAAAATGCAAATATGTAAAACAAAAAAAAAAGTAGCCACAAGATTATTTCCAAATTTTAACATAATAATAATCAATACATGTGTAATATAGATTATTTATTAAAAAAAATTTTCGATGGTGAAATTTAAAAAAAAAATAAATAAAAGGAAAATATTTGAACAAACTATTTGGAGTTTTAAAAGTTACCTCCCTTTGAAAAGTTAGAAAATGCTGAAAAACAGCTGAAATTATTTTTTTGCATCTTGTAACCCTTGGTTTACCATCAATTGACTCTTTATAATGTTTCAATACCATCATATCCATTTCTTTCAAAAGACAAATTCAGTACATTGTAAGAGTTATAGAACATTAAAGTGAAAATCTTTTCTGTGTAGAGATAAAAACGCTTTATACTGGCAGCCACCCCCCAGCCTCGTTAATGGAAATGGACATTGATGGTAGCCTAACAACAAAACTTTATGATAAACGCGATGACTTCAATTTTTCTATAGTCAACTTTCCTTACTTATGTAGCAATATACCTTTATCACCTGCATATGGTGTTTTTGTCTCTCAGTTAATTCGATACGCAAGGGCATGCTCTTCGTATGAACAGTTTCTAAGACGAGGCAAGCTACTGACAAACAAGTTGATAAAACAGGACTATCAACAGTCTCGTTTAAAGTCATCTTTTCTTAAGTTCTATGGTCGATACGACGACCTTGTCAGCAAATACAATCTTCCACTGAGTCGCATGCTGACTGACGTTTTTCATACTAATTGTTAGACCATAATTAATTACCTAATTGTCTACCGACTTTTGTGGTTTTTATTTTCCCGATTACGACAAAGAGCACACGGCGGGTTTGACCGGTCAGCAGAGGATGCTCACTCCTCCTAGGCACCTGATCCTACCTCTATCTTGGAGGTCCTTGTTGCTCTGCTTTGAATTTGTGTTTCGTTTTATGGATTTTTGAGATGGTTGACGGTTTGTTATTGTTATTTTTTTTTTATCTTAAGAAAATATTACAGCGGAAAATCATATCGGTTTGTAGCCATTTGTTGTTTTTTAATAAAGATGAAAATAATGGGTGGGCTTTAGTAAAATAGAGTGATATGCCTGCGAATACATTGCAGTGGTGTCGGAAGCAAATTGAAAATGGGGGGGGGGGGGGGGCTAGACCTTATCAGAAATCTTGACAAGCCAAAAAAAAAAAGGATTTTGAGTATGGCTATGGCTAACTTTGCAAAGAAAAGTGGGGGGAGGGCTTAGCAGCCACCCACCCCATTCCGACACCTATGCATTGATTATAATAGCTCTTAAACATATCACATGACACCATTTTTCATTCGAGTGTATTCATCAATCAAGTGAGTAAGGTTATAAAACATCCTACGAGTTCACACCAAGTAAACAGCATTCGTTTACAATGCGGAAGACCAATTAAATTGTTGAATGTTTTTTGAATTTGAGCGCATTAAGGTACAATTTTCTTCTTTCACATGTATGATTTTTTAAATAAAATACAATAAATAGTAAGAAATTGAAGAAGAAAATCTCCTTATATGCTCTCATATTTTCATCGCTTTTTAAAGTGTGTGTGGGGGGGGGGGGGGGGGGGGCAGAACTAAAATAAACGATATTGGAAGTTAACAGTGTACCCCTACCAAACATTTAGTTTTGTCTTGCATTGGATCTTGTTTTCGGTAAAAATGTTATTTCATAAAGGTACAGTGTCAAAGATTAAATGTATGCAAATATAAGTGTAAAATTTGGATACTTTACGGCATTTTTTGTTGTTAATCTACCGAGGAGTCATATGGCACAATATCCTTTGAACACCCATATAAAGCCATTGTTGCTCAGGTGAGATATGTGGCCCCACCATGCATTCAGTTTATCTCCTACTTCAGAACAAAACAAATTTTTAAAGATATAAATTTTCACTATATCTACATTCCTAATATTTATATATAGTGTGCCATTATATATCTCCGAAGGTTATGTTTCTGATAGTCGAGTTTTGTCGTTACGACACTGAGATACAGAATCGCCGTTAGCCTCTATGCATTTTTACCTTACATCTATTCCGATAATTTTTCATTTCTTTTTTTAATGCTTATCCTTTTCGTTGATAAGTTTCCTATTTATACGTAAATCAATATTTAAAAAATTAATTCCTAGATATTAATGTTTTTATTTTCCATCTAATAATTTGAACAAAAAAAAACATACGTGAAACTAGTCTTATCTCCCGAATAATTTAACTCTGGTTGTAACGCGACATTTAATTGGATAGAAATATATAGAATAATTTGTATAACCTGGTTTGCACGTCACAAGACACGTCACAATGCAACAACGTCAAAAACGTAGTTATCCTCTTGACGTAACGTTTGAATTCTGGACATATTTATACCATTTCATTTATAAAAGTAAAACGCACTCAATTTGTACAGTAAATAACAGAAAAGTAAATCATAAGGAATGAACTCAATTTCTACTCAAGTTATACTGATTTTTTTTATTTATTATCAGCATCAAATCAGAGTAATGACGAATACTTACTTGTATATGCAATTAAAATATATTCCTAACGCTCATCATTCTACATGTACAGGTATAGAGTTTCCGACAAACCATATAGGCAGATATTCAAATATGCATGAAAGAGTTGTTATAATTATCACTCATAGTCATTTCACTACATTTCACTTCATCAAAAAATGTGTTTCCCAACAAACGTTCTTCATTGATTATTTCGTTTTCTATTGTTTTCTCACGAGAGACCAGATAATCGGACAATTGAACGTGCGGATATGCGATAGGGCGACCGGACCTCGTCCGATCATGTGTTTTCTGGAACGAATGCGCGTATGAATCGATATATTCGATATACATCTCCCGTTTACAACGCTCTTCAGTAGACATAGTTGAATGAGATAACAGATATCGCCTAAATAGACAACAAAAACGACAACCAAAGCCAAGGTCAATTGTGGCCTAAAACAGAATGTTTATTCAATGTATACTAACTGTATACAGAGGAATATTCGGCCCTGTTTTATTTTCACTCATTTTGCCCTCTCTGTAAGTGAGCGAATTTAAGACTGGGCGAATTACAGTGTCACATATTATCTCTCTTTTACCACAACATTCTTTGAGCAAAGACGAAGTGAAGACGTTTGCAAAAGTAGAAGGGCAATAACATCATGTGAAAAAATAACCCTCATTACAGTAAATACATGTACTAGTGGCAAAGCATGGCAAATTGAAACCAATCATTTGTGCAATGATAGTAAAAGGTTGCAAGATTACATGAAACACCTTAAGCAACAGTCTTGTGGTCACAAAAACACACGCATTAACAGCTGCGATTAATCTTACGTCTTTTAAAAATCGTGCTTTGCTCTTGCGAGTACAAAACGTTGTAAAACCTTCGTACTAATGTTTGTGCGTTGCATTGCAATGATTTGGATCTCATTCGGTCGAATCTGCATAGTAAACATGTCCACTATTTCGAGGAAACCTATTAAGACCACTAAAACGCATGTAACGAATGCGATAGTTTGTGAAACGTAGCTCATTCTAAGCTAAGAAGTTACGACCGCAAAGTGTTGTTAATTGCTCGTTAGCTTTCTTTCTTTATTTCCTCCCAATGGAGATTATCACAACATATTTACAAGAATACAAACATATTGGCAATTATAAGGAAAAAAGATAATGTATGTCTACTGGGATGCAAGAATCCAGTACATATAATGCGTAATGAACAACAAGTTTGCAGGTGCACACGCACTTCTAGGCAATATCGTAATATTAATGGTTATAAAACACTGTAATCCTGTGACATTTATGTGTATGGACAGGCTGTTACACGTGACATTCTATAATACCATGTTGCTGCATCCCTAATTAAGCGGAAATTAAGAAGGTGCAAACTATACCAAAAATCTGTAAATGAAAGTCCTGGGAGTGACCTTGCGCCTAAAAGAAACAAATAGAGGTCGTTATTACTTAGTCCACATAGTTCAGCAGATAAATTAATGTCGAAATTTTCTAGAACAGTTTGCCACCAGGCTTCTCTAAATAAGAAAGTTCCATCACAAGAAGTAGAAACATGTTCAAAGATATTTGTGAACGATTTTTGACATAAGCTGCAGCTGTGCGGGGGGAGGTCAAGGAGGGACCAAAGTTTAACAATAAATTTACACAGAGTAATTTCCTGAACGTTGCTAGGAATTTTCCATATCCAGTCTGGTTTGCTGTTTCCAGTTATCTGTCTAAATTGGGTAAAGTCGTTGTCTCGGAGCATGCGGTTTGATCTAGAAGTTGTAAAGTGGTAAAGCACAGCTAGGTTAACAGTCTTTTTCCATTCAAGTTTATTTAGAAACGTTCCATTTTGTAGAAATGAGTTCAGATGTTCTAAGAGATTATATTTATCCAGAAGGTGAATTACGTCGGGAATAAAACCGTAGTGTTTGCCGTTTGGAGAATCGAGGAATAAAAAAAGGCGATGAAGAAAAATATTTTTTGTGAGTCATTTTGTGTCCATTAAACAGAGACGGCCGAAGAACTGTAGTTTACGTTTATCAATTTCGGAGGCTATTGGTAAAAGTCCAAAGATTGACTTGCACATGTCTGATCTTGTATGTTTTGGAAGATTCATGGCGTGTTTACATATGAAGTGCTGAAATACGTCCAAAGCGCGGTTGTCTTTCTGTTTAAGGTCACACCATAGTTCACTGCCGTACAGAACACTAGGAAGTATAATCCGTTTGTAAAGCTTGGAAAGAGTTCTGGGATTGAGGTGTTCACTTATTTTGAGAGCAAAATACGTCTGTTGACCTTTTCTGCATGCTTTGGCTGTTCTTTCGGTTGGGTCAAGCTTGGCATCTAGAAGAATACCGAGATGGTTAAATGATTTCGAAATGTTAATGGTGTCTTGGCCAAGTTTCCAGGAGAGAGAATTGTTGTTGATGCCTGTTGGAGAAAAATATATAACATTACATTTGCTTGCGTTAAAATTGAAGATCTAATGCTATGAATTCCAGTATTCGGGTTTTGGTTTTGTAGTTCTTGTAGGAGATCGTTTATGAAGACTAAGTAGAGGAATGTTGAAAGGACTCCCCCTTGCCTCACTCCTTGGGAGATAGGGAACCAGTCGGAGTTTTTCTGGTTTACGGCAACAGAGCAAAATGTGTCTGTATGACAATCGTCTATAAGGGCCCAGAGCGATCCTTTTACACCGAGTTGATGCAATTTACACATGAGACCATGTCTCCACTCAGTATCAAAGGCCTTCTGTGTATCAAGAAAGGCAACATATACTGGACTACCCTTCTCTAAGTTATGAAAGACGGTTTCTTGTAGGTTGAATGAGGCTGTTATGCATCCAAGTTTTGGCTGGAATTATTGCTGCTGTGGATTTGGAAAGGAAATGGAAGGGAGAACATGATTACGAATCCTAAGCGTAAGAATTTTTTCAAAAAGTTTAATTAAACAAGGAAGAAGGGCTATCGGTCTGCAGCTGTCAGGTGAGCTCTTTGTTTTGTTGTTACCTTTGTAGATCGGAACGATTAATTAGATCTTTTTTCCAGATGGATGGAATTCTGCCTATGTTGATAACTGCGTTAAAGAGGTGTGAGATGCAGGTGAAAAGTAGGGGTGCTCCAAAAATGAGATGTTCGTTCTGGATACAGTCGAGCCCAGGTGCATTCCTGCGTTTAAGTTCTTTGATAGCCTTGGATATTTCGGTAACGGTAACTTTACCCCCCGGTATTTCCGATAGTAGTTGATGTCTTGAGTTGAAGATATCAACAAGTTATATTAGTTACAACATTATGTTATGTCATAAGCATGATATAACGACACAATTACTCTGATATCTCTCTTTATCTCGTCAGCTTTTAGTTCATTTTGTTTCAAATATCTCAATTTTTTGACAGTTTTGTCCATATAACTCAAGTAGCTGTACAAAAGAATTGAGGATATCTACAAGTGTTGTTGATTTCAAAATTCTGATATGTCATCAGCATTATATAACGACACATTTACTCAGATATCTCTCTTTATCTCGTCAGCTACTAGTGCATTTCGTATCAAATATCTACATTTTTAACAGTTGAGTTCATATATATCAAGTAGCTGGATATATAGATGGAAGGTATCTAAAAATGTAGTAGTAGCCAACTTTTATTTCATCTCAGAAACAGTTACTAGTAGCTAGCTTTCCTTACTTCTCGTAAGAGAGATATCTGAGAAATTGTATCGTAATTTCATGTGAATGACTTCAAAGATTGTTGTAGTTAACAGCATAATTATATATATTCAATCTATATATACAGCTACCTAAGTTATATGGACAGAACCTTTTAGAAATGGAATATTTGAAACGAAATGCACTAGTAGCTGACAACATAACGAGAAATATCAGTAACTGTGTAGTAATATCATCAAAGATTTTGATTTTAACAACACTTGTGGATATCTTCAATCTATATGTGCAAATAACTAAGTTATATGGACAGAGCTATCTAAAAAAAGAGATATACGTAACGAAATGCAATAGTAGCTGACGAGATTTAAAGAGATATTTGAGTATTTGTGTCGTAATATAGGCGACATAATAGAATGTTGAAATTGCAAGGCTGGTACATATCATCAATCTATATATCCAGATACCTGAGAAATGTTGACAAAACCTAAAAAAATAAAGATATTTGTAACAAAATGTACTAGTAGCTGACAATATTTAAAGAGATATCTAAGTATTTGTGTCATAATATCACGTGGGTGACCTTATATAATGTTCAAATTAACCACACTTGTAAATATCTTCAATCTTTATATATCCAGCTAATTGAGGTATATGAACTCAACTGTTAAAAATAAAGATATTTGTAACAAAATGCACTAGTAGCTGACGACACAAAGAGAGATATCTGAGTAATTGTGCCGTAAAATCTTGTAAACGACCTTAAAGAATGTTTAAAATTACCATCACTGGTACATATCTTCAATCTATATATCCATCTACTTGTGATATATTGACAAAAAAATTGATATTTATAGCAAAATGCACTAGTAGCTGACGACATAAAGAGAGATAACTGAGTAATTGTGCTTTAATATCACGTGGAGAACCTTAAAGAATGTTTAAATTACCAACAATTGTCCATATCAACAATCTATATATCCAGCTACTTGAGATATGCTGACAAAACCCTAAAGAAATGAAGATATTTGTAATAAAATGTACTAGTAGCTGTCGAGATTTAAAGAGATATCTAAGTAATTGTGTCATAATATCATGTGGGTGACCTTATAGAATGATAAATAAACCATACTTGTAGATATCTTCAATCAATGTATCCAGCTACTTGAGATATATGAACTCAACTGTTAAAAATGTAGATATTTGTAACGAAATGTACTAGTAGCTGACAGGATTAAAGATTAAAGAGATAATTGTGTAATTGTGTCATAATATCATGTAGGTGATCTTAAAGAATGTTAAAATAAACCATACTTGAAGATATCGTCAATCTATATATACATCAACTTGTGATATATTGACAAAACCGCCAAAAATAAAGATATTTGTAACAAAATGTACTAGTAGCTGACGAGACTTAAAGAGATATCTGAGTAATTTTGTCATAATATCATGTGGGTGACCTTATATAATGTTAAAATATACCATACTTGTAAATATATTTAATCTATATATCCAGCTACTTGAGATATGTTGACAAAACCCTAAAAAAATACAGATATTTGTAACAAAATGCACTAGTAGCTGACGACACTAAGAGAGATATCTGAGTAATTGTGCCGTAATATCATGTGGATGACATAATAGAATGTTTAAATTACCAACACTGATACATATCATTAATCTATATACCCAGCGTCTTGAGCTATGTTGACAAAATCCTAAAAAAAAAATAAAGATATTTGTAACAAAATGCACTAGTAGCTGAAGACACAAAGAGATATATCTGAGTAATTGTGCCGTAATATCTTGTGGAGGGCCTTAAAGAATGTTTAAATTACCAACACTGGTACATATTTTTAATCTCTGTATACAGCTACTTGAGATATATTCACAAAACCGTCAAAAATATAGATATTTGAAACGAAATGCACTAGTAGCTGACGACATAAAGAGAGATATTTGAGTAATTGTGTCATGATATTATTTGGATGACTTGATAGAATGTTCAAATTAACCACACTTGTAGCTATCTTCAATCTATACATAGCGCTGCTAGAGATATATTGACAAAACCCTAAAAATAAATATATTTGTAACAAAATGCACAAGTAGTTGACGACATAAAGAAAGATTTGTGTGTAATTGTATCGTAATATCATCTGAAGGACCTGATACAATATTGATATTAACAACCCTTGAAGATGTCTTCAATCTTTACGTACGGCTACTTGAGTTGCATGGAAAAAATGTCTTTAAAATAGAGATATTTGAAACGAAATGAACTGGTATCTGACGAGATTAATAGAGATATCTGAGTAATGTTGTTGTAATATCATGCGGATGACATAATAGATTGTTATAAATAATAACTACTGTAATTACTGATGAGAGTATGTGAGAATTATGAGTACTTTTAAGGTATAATCATGTAAATAACCTAGTAAAATGTTGATATTAAAATCACTTATGAATATTTTTTATCTATTAGGCAGCTACTGAGTATTTGAAAGGTTTTGACAAAGATATTCAAAATGAGATATTGAAAGGCATTTTGTAGCTGACGAATATCACAAAAGATGATAAATCATTTGGATGATATAGTGCAATGCACATATTAAGAACACAAATAGAAATACCAGGTATGTCCTGTCACTTGGACAGTAACTAGTAACTAGTAGCCAACTTTTGTTTTATCTCGTAGCCAGTTACTAGTAGCTAGCTTTTCTTACTTCTCGTAGCCAGTTACTAGTAGCCAGTTACTAGTAGCCAACTTTTATTTCATATCGTAGCCAGTTACTAGTAGCTAACTTTTCTTACTTCTCGTAGCCAGTTACTAGTAGCCAGTTACTAGTAGCTAGCTTTACCTATCTCCAATTGTGCCCCATTAATAGTAGACCTATTTTTGTATTCTTATGAAGCATAATTTATTCAAACACTTGTGCGTGAAGAAAACAAAATCACTCGCTGTGGCCTTCAACTCAACATTCAGGTATATCGATGACGTATTATCAATTAACAATTTTTATTTCCATACTTACGTCGACTCGATATATCCCAGTGAACTTGAAATAAAAGATACCACAGCGTCTGCGTCACTTGTTTCATGTTTGGATATTTTACTGGAAATGAACATTAATGGTTACCTAACAACAAAACTTTATGATAAACGCGATGACTTCAATTTTTCTATAGTCAAATTTCCTCACATATGAGCAATATACCTTCATCATCTGCATTTGGTGGTTTTGTCTCTCAGTTAATTCGATACGCAATGGCATGCTCTTTGTATGAACTGTTTCTAAGGCGTGACAAACAAGTTGATAAAACAGGACTATCAATAGTCTCGTTTGAAGTCATCTTTTCGTAAGTTCTATGGTCGATACAACAACCTTGTCAGCAAATACAATCTTCCACTGGGTCGCATGCCGACTGACTGTTTTCATACTAATTGTTAGACCATAACTAATCACCGAATTGTCTACGGACTTTTCCGTTTTTACCCGATTACGACAAGGAGCACACGGCGGGTGTGACCGGTCAGCAGAGGATGCTCACTCCTCCTAGGCACCTGATCCTACCTCTATCTTTTTGGAGGTCCGTGTTGCTCTGCTTTGAATTTCTATTTCGTTTTATGGATTTTTGAGATGGGTGACGGTTTGTTACTGTCATTTTTTCATACTATCAATTCTAGCATTATATGTGTATTGAAATGATTAGCAAAAATCAATGCTTATTGCTTTAGATTAAACTGGTATGGATTTAAAATTTTTAAAAAGGAAAAAAAACTAGGGTCAGAAATTACTGCAAATTGCCTACCAATTTCCTGGAAAATAAACTATCGTTTTCTTCTAAGTTTTGTGTATATTCTGAATAAACATTACTTGATCAATACACGTGTGGGCTATTTTGGCAGAACATGATGTGGACTTGTTAATGCTAACTGCCGAAACCTATACTGATTTTGAGCTTTTCCGGAATTTTCTCTGCTTTTGAACATTTGGCTCCATATTTTGAAGTGGGGCGCATTCGACTCGGAAAAAAAATCAAACATAAAATAAAATATTGTTACCAAATGTACATTTTTGAACAAGTTTTATTTTCCGACACGAATGCGCCCCATGTTAAAAATTGATATTAGTGAAAAAATAAACTGTCGTCTGGTTGCCTGGCGCACGCAAAATCTGTAGAAGACGGCGGTGTTAACATATTTCGCAATAATTTGACCCGCAATAAAAACAACATTCCGACTGCGATAACTCGTTTGAAGGTGAGCAAATTTATTGTTATCTGTGTTTAAAGAAATATTTGATTTTTCAGTGTTAAACATTGCTCGCCATTAAAAAAAGGACCGGAACAGCAAAACGGTGAAATTCGTACATGTATATGTATGTATTTATGTATTGTACATATTTTAAATACATCTACATAAGTTATTTATATACAAAAACAAAACATTTTTTTTTTATACGAAATCTCCAAAACAACTAAACACATCATTATAAAAGATGTAAGAATGAAAATTATATTAAAGCCTAGTTTTCACGTTATGCCTATATATACATTGTCTTTATATGCCCAGCTATTTTACTCATCAATATTTTATTGTAGGCCTTTGCTTGTACAATGCACCGCATTTTGAAATAAGTATTGTGTACTTTTATAAAATATTTTGATAACAAAGATTGAAAAAACTAATAATATATATTTATCTGTACAATTCAAAACATGCAAACTATTTATGGAACATTAATTAAGCTGAAGGTGACACGAAAAAGGAGGTTACTCAATATTGAATAATCTCTTCAAAATAATCAATAAATCCTCAATATAAGTTATCGGTACTATATAAATTTTATCTCAGTTATCATACCTTTGGTTTCTTGCATTTATTTCAAACAGATATGTCTCATGAAGTATAGGAATATCATGGTACATATGTCGTCTATTTTTGTCGGTTGAACAAGCATATAAAGGCGTAAAGTAAAGCGTAGCCAAATAATTCAACGAAATCCCGATATTCAAGATGTATGCCACAAATACCAAGATATAAACATGTAGGTTCCATGTGGAACAGACGACATTATATTAGGACTAATCGAATGTCTCAAACAAAACATAATACTGTGCACACATGTACGTATTAATTAATTACATGTGAGAATTTAGGTATCGGTTTATGAGAAACAGGGTGTTTATATGTGTACAGATAGCGAAACTAAAAGTATTAACGATTCTGACGACTATTGTAACGGTGACGCAAAATTTAATGATTTCTCTATTCGCTGGCGACAGAACTATAAGCAGGTTCTACCCCCGCCTACCGCGGTTTCATCATATCTTTTTCTCGCTAATGAATTCTGTTTAAGTGAACCCAGAGAAAAAAATATGCATTTTAAAATTTACTATGTACATTGTACAGAATTTAATTATTAATAAAAATGCATAAAAACAGAAAATGATTTTTGATTTTTAATAATTTGTGTTCTTTATAGTATTTTTAAATTGATTATATAATCACACTTTTTGCAGGTACATGTATTTAAAGGACAGGTGACACAATCACAAAAACATTGACCAACAAGTTGGATTGTGAGTGTGATACAATTTCTGCAAAATT
>WFKH01011925.1:35128702-35147946 GCA_016163765.1 Magallana hongkongensis | reverse complement strand
ATTTTGCTAATTGCTATTAAAAGTTTGAGAACCCTGTACATAAACATGAATTATTCTAAGCTTAGAAACCCCATTTCTGTTTCCTCAGCAATTATGAATAGGAGTAAAAATTGTGAGCTGTTAAATTAACTTTTTATTGACCTATGTGTTTCACGCTGGAAAAAAATGTGTTAGATGTTGGATTTTCAAAAGATAAAAGTCATCAAAAATATGGGATCATTGTTGCTAAAGAAAGGATTTTGTTTTGTCAACACATAGTAAGTGATAATGTATAAAGACCTTTCGTAACAAGGAATGTCACCGGATCTTAAACCCTAATTAAGCCCTAATTAAGTTAACTGGACTTAATAAAGGATTTTTGATTTAAGAAGTATTACCAGATCCTGCTACATGTAAGCAAATATGTTTGTAAATTTCTTGAGTTCATCAAATCAGGGGTCTACCTTAATCTTAATACTAATAACTCAAACATCTTTTAATTTCATTTTTGGGTATGTTATTTGATCATGTTTGTTTATTGAAATTTAATTAAAAGAACTACCAATTTTCATAATCAGTTAAGACTGAAACAGTAGTTTTTTAACAAAGTATTCAGGTTTTAAAAATGTGTTAATCTCAGACTCCTTGAATTTTATCCAAATGGATTTTGTATCTTTCTTTGATAGTTTATGAAGATCATTTTTTGGTAGTACTTCTGAGTTGTGTATAATTTATTCTCTATTGATCAAACCTTTAAAAAACCCCAAAACGAGCTGTTATGCACACTGATGACTTCTTATATACTGACATTAGATTCAGGTGGACAATGAATGATTTTTTTTACAGCAACACCTATTGTTACAAATAGTACACAAAAATGACTTATATGTGATATAATAAAAATCTAGCTCATCGTGCTAAAGGTTGAGTTATTTTAAAGAAAAAATATTTAGATTAATATCAACCTAATTCAGATCAATGTTTTAGATCTGCAAGATTGGATCAATATGCATTTTCAAACAATATATTTCAAACTTTACTGAATATTGAGAATTTAAACAAGTTGTTGCCTGTCTGGCTGACAGGATATGATAATCTGCTATTATCAATCACAGAATTTTCAGATTCATTTTAATTTAATTACTTCTTTTTTTAAATTTTCTATTACCGGTATCTTATGTACACAAAATTTCTCAAAAACTCTATTAACCAATAATACAACATGTAATCTTGTACATTCTATAATCTCACTACTTTGTTTTCAGGAGAGGGTTCATACACTAAGCTATTCAATAAAATATGCTTTTAGTAAATTCACTTTAATTAATCTGATAGTGCTTTATTTCAAAATCATCATTTGCAACACAATTACACTATCCTGTGAAAATAAATCCTCGTCCATTGCTCTGTTTACTATGTAGCCGATTGCTGACTACGTCATCTTTGACGAATAACACACAGGGGTTTCTTATCTCATTAAAGATCGGCAAAACTCGGAGATCTGCTGCAGCTAGGATTTTCAGCACACTTAATTGAGCTGTGTGTTCTTATCTGATGCTAGTCAAATGGGAAAGTTGTTATAAACTGATTTATATTTATCAAAGAAAATGTTTTTAGAAGAAAGTGATTTTGTGTCACCTGTCCTTTAAAACTCCTGTCCAGATGGAGCAAACATGCTGTTTCTGTCAATCAGCTAAAGTGGCAGGTGAAGGAATAGCATTTACATGTAGGCCACCGCTTCTTCTTTTAGAAAGTAGTCTGTGAGGTGGTAGACTTCCCCGAGTCAGATAAGGAAAGGCTTCAGGAACTCACCTCTGGACATTACCAGCTCTGCCTCTAGACCTCCTCCAGTTTTGCCAAAGAGCATAAAAAAGGTGACTGTGACATCCATATACATAAAGATGAAGGCCTTTTGAGCATATCTTTTCCAAGACACACCAACTCTGAATTATTGCAAGGTTCGAGCTCTTGCGCAGGTTGTTGGCATAATTAAGCACTCATGTATCATCCAAAGTGTGCACGTAGCATCAGTTCTGCACCACACATGCATAATGTAAATAAATCTGAGTACTTGACTGGAAATCCAATGCCACAGCAAAGATGGATCTGAAAGTGACAGTGACAGTTAAAGTGACACAAGTACAGTGAAAAAACTCCCTCTTCTTACTCCAGTGTTAATCTTCCAATGAAAATTATATTGTGATACCAATCAAATGAATGATATTCAAACAATTTACCATCATACATGTATCTTAATTTTAATGAAAATGTAAAGCTTTTCAGAAAAAAAAATTTTAAAGATCACATTTTAAATATGTACTAAAGTATGTACATATTTTAACCTTAAATTTCATTTTAAATGCATTAATTTAAGCCTGTTAGGTTATTTTGGCAATAATGAGATATTTCTCAGCTAAAGTGCATATTTGTGTACTTCATGTTGTGAATGTGAAAAAACATGAACTGCAATTTTGTACTCTTTGAACAATACATCAGTGCTTTGGCTTTAGATAGTACTAAGTTATTGTTATACATATCTATAGCATCAGCTTGATAAATGCTTTAAATTAGTAAATTAATTTTAGAGTTAAAATTAAATCCACATGTAGCAAATAATATTGATTTCCAAGTACTACTGTACATTGTGCAAAATAAATTAAATGCATCTATAATTTCAGTAAGTGAAGAATCAAAAATCATTTGAATTAATTGTGTTTGAAACTTTGAATTTTTCTGCCATATGTTATCCTTCACTGCTGTCTATAGACATGATAGACGTAGAAACATTATTTGTAATATTGTGTGTCATCTTCATTTACTATTATTTTCTAAATACTTTGTTTCTTTTTATATACATGATATATCCGGATCAAGAAATATGTAATGATAAAAATTGGCATTATTAAGTATATTGTTTGAATAATGAGTAAATAATGCATAAACATACAAAAGCAGTTTGCTGTAGTATGTATCTGAAATGTGTTTGAATAGACTTTTTGTCGGATAATAATTCTATTAAAACACAATCCAGAAAAATATAGCTAACTGCTTTTGTATTTTAATACATTATTTACTCACGAAATATATTTTAAACATGGAATATTTTGTTAATTATGTTTATATAATATATTATCAAAATTCAATCCCAGCAATTATTTGTATTCTAAAGTAAGCCCAGAGCTAATGAAAATGGGATACCCAGTATATGTGAAAACCGGATTAAGAAGGCTAAATAGGTTTCTCGATCAACACATTCATAATATATATACATGTACCAAATTTTTGTCAATTTCACTTTTGCTTAATGTTTTAAATCACAAGCCTCTGAATTTCTATCAATAATCCGTTAATTGTATGGAAAAAGATATATAGATTGTATACCCTATCTATTTATGTATTTATATATAGATAGGGTATATATCTCTCTTCCCATACATTTAACTTCTAATTGATATCAATTCAGAGGTTTGTGTTTGAATATACTCAAGTACGATGAATTGTTTGATTTTAATTTTGTAATTTCATTTCAAATCTTAGTTTAATTATAAAACCTAAGTTGGCATTGCTATTATTATTGTCATGAGCCATTACCATTTAAAAAAATCCAATAACCGGTACATGACCAAAAAAAATGCTCGTTGGAGTTCAAAGTGAAAGTAGACCTAGTCTCGTTCAACCAGACCTCGGCTGTCTCCGTAAATCTCCGACCAGCAGAGAGTCTGGTAAAGCGTCACGTTGATAACCGCTACCGATAGGGGGCGCTGATTTAGTTTCATTTTGAATCGTTGTCAATGTTTGCCGGTTAAGGATTTGTGTGATATACAGCACTTTTTCTTATTGCCGTGAAAATTATGGAACTTGTGTCGATTTAGTCTTATTCTTCTTATTCGCTTTTCATACACTCATTAAACATGGCTAAACATAAGTTCGATGAAGCGGTGAATGTTTGTGTACATCCACGACAGCTACATGTATAAAATATATTAATTATTGGTTTTACCCTATCCCGTAAGGTAACACTGCAAATAAATTATTTCCATTTATAACCGTTTTTAAACTTTCCAGTCGTAGATCTTTCAGTTTAAACGGCAAATTCATTCCATCATAAATATTTGCTTCTGTCATTGTTTACATGTTTATAGGAGGTGTGTTTATTTCAACCAATCAAATTCAATACCAGTATTTTGGTAAGCCTCGTTTTGACGTTACAAACATTAACGTGACGCTTTACCAGACTCTCTGCTCGTCGGAGATTTACGGAGACAGCCGAGCGTCTGGTTGAACGAGACTAAAGTAGACCGTGCTTTTCGTAGCGTTGTATGATTGATCTTTCAATAAAAACTGCATTGAACGAATGCATTGGAAGCAATATACATGTATCACCAATTATATTAGGTATAGCTCTGAAAAGTTAAACTAAACAATCTACAAACTATGTCGCATGAGGCATGTTTACACTTACCATGGTTTCTTAATTCAAAGTGTTGAACGGTGTCGCATTAAGTCGTATCCAAAGTCACTCGAACCGGATGTTTTTCTCGGTACATTTTTACATGTAGGTTCTTATCCATTCAATAAAAACAAAACGTTTTATTTGATTGGAATTTTCTTTGTAGAGTAGGCGAATACATTTCCAAATAGGCCAATATAAAGCAAATGACATGACTTATGTTTGGAACTTGCAATCATGACGTTGTGTTTCATATGAAAGTGTTCTGTGCACATGCCTACTTTGAACGTCAATTACGGGAGATTTATTTAAGGTATTAAAAAAAGAAAAGTAGTTTTAAAAAATATAGATTCAAAAATTATTTTTGGCAGTGAAAAAAATAATATTTTTGACTACAGGCCAATGTTAGTACTTTCTGACCCTAGTTCTTTTCAGTTTTTACAACACTAACAGTTGCCCTTGGATTGGAGAAAATCAAAATGTTCCTCTTGACATGATTTTAAACTGCATTGGGTGATGTAAAGGCAATTTGTCTTAAGTTCACCCGAATAGTATGCAATCATGAAATAAATACCTATAGCATACGTCATTGACTGAATCTAATTCTAAATTATCAGTTCTGTATTATATACCGAACATCCCGTCACAACTGCCTATACTAGGTTCAAAAACTTTTTGTGATATGCATTTAACATATTTATTTGTGCCATGGTTGTCATTAATTTTTCAAACCTGCATCAAAATTGTGCAATTGCTGATCGCTGACATGAAAAAGCAAATGAAAGAAGCAAGTTTCGGACAGTGCGAAATTTAAGAGTCAACGTCAAATTATTGTCCGTGTGTTCCCTCAAACAACTTTTAAATTAATATTATATTTTTTATAAACTAGTATTTTCAAACTTGTATCTTACTGAAATTGCGAATCTGTCCTATTCATGTAAATTACATATGTAAAATATTTGTTCTGCATTACAGATGGATGTAAATCCAACGGAATGAAGGATATTTAATATCCTTTTATAAAAGTTGCCTTAATTGAGTTATAATTCAATGTTCTGAGTCACCAGATATTTTTCACAACATTTGATACTGGTGTTAGTTTTGAATAATAAACAATCATAATTTTTATATAACAAATCTACCTAAACATTAAACACATTTGGTGTTAAAACAGATATTTTTTTAGGATATATAACATGAAATAATAATACCAGAAAATATAACAATTGTATGTTATGAAGGAAAAAAAAACATAAGGTTTTACCAGCTATCAACTACATGGACTTATCATTCTTTTAATGTATATGATACAAACATTTTGTTTTTACATTTATGTATAAAATAAATACATGTTCAGTGTTTGAACATAGGCATCTAAACCACAAACCTTTAATTCTAAGGTTACAATAATTGATAAAATTAAACAAAAAAGAATGAACATCAAATATAGAATTTAATACACATTGTTTCAGAATAGCTTTGCACATATTTTCTGGCATATTTGGCCTTAATGTATGCAGTTCTCTTGTTACACGGTTGATAGCCTTTTGTTTCATTTAAAACTATATCATGAAATTTGTAAGGACCTGAGTTCAAAGCACCTCTTGAAATTGTGTTTTTATAAATAGTCAACACTTCCTTCCATAACCGATAAAAAACAATTAGATTTGTTTTTTCAATTCTTCAGGCCTAGGATCATTACAAATCAAATATTTTTCAATTTTTCATGATCATTAAAAATCAAAAAAAGCAATGACCGAATTGCACAGTGGGTAAATTTAAGGCAGTCATCCGTACACAACAGAGGCATTTCTCTTCTTATTTTATTAAGTAGAAACCGCTTTTTAATTTCACAGTAATGAATTATAAAATGGCTGTTGCTGAAACCAACACAAAAAATGCGGCTCAGATTTGGATGCTTCTTTTTCACCAAAAGAGATAACAAGTACTTTTCTGTAAAATATGCTGTGATATATGTTCAGCTAGAAAAGAAACTCAGAAAAATGCATCATAGGGGTGAGAGTGATCTTCTTTTTCAGTTTCAGTTTTTCAGTTTCAGTAAGGTATCTTACTCTTTCAAAATCAAAACAATTTTCGTCGAGAATGTAAATTCATGGGAGAGGGCTACCCAAGAATACCACGAAAATTCATCTACCATCGATTCTAATGATTCGACAGTTTTTAGATCAATACGTACATAAACAGGTCGGGGTACCCGGCGCAGACGTTAATTTAGAGGAAAGAAACCTACAGTCAATAAATGATTACTGAAATTAATTTACCTGTATATTGGTAAGTTTTCTTACATTTTCGAGTTGAAACGAAACAAAAATGCATTCGTATTACATTTAGCGATAAAAAAATGCAAACTGGTTAACATTCTAGTAATTTTTCACGATTAATCTGGTGTTCCTGAGGAGTAAGAGTTAATATCTCAATGACTTTCGACCAACCCTTGAAGTCAACATAATTTCTTGTAAGATTGTCAATGCTATTTTAATCTCTCCATCGTCAATGTTTGATAAAGATTTGCTTCTGAAATCATTTGTGTGTTTAAAAGCACAAGAGAGATAACGATTTTCATCAAAATATTCCATTAACCTTTAATGTTTCTTATACAGAAAACACACCAAGAGCGTTAAAAATAATATGATCAAAATAAGACATCCAATGGACACCGCAATAGTCACTGATGGAAACGATTCTTGATTTGACCTTGGTGATAAATTATCGCTTTCAGTGAATAAACTACGTTCAGAGGTATGATAAAAAATTGATGAAAAGGAACCAGTTGTGATAAAATTGTCGTACGTAACCAATGTGGTTAAATCAGTTTGTCTCTCAGTATGGCGGCTTGTTTTGTAGTACTCTATAAAATTGAAAAACATTAGATTGAATTTTTAACTTACAGATACACTTACTCTCGGTCTCTCCCTCTTTCTCTCTCTCTCTCCTTTAAACTCACCTGCAGACGTGAAGCGTTTGGTGCAAACTGTTGATATCAAGCAGAACTCACGGGGGCAGTTACAGACACTCTGGCACTCTAAGCCGTACAGAGGGTAGACACAGGGAATTTCACACTGAAGGCCGACATATCCGAGAGGGCAGGCTAGTATATCAACAGTTAGTTTTAATTATCAAACCAATGGAAAACCCCCAAATTCGTCGATGTTTTAATTGACATAATTAAAAGTATATTCAAAAATAGTTTAGGTTTCTTCTAAAAACGAGATACTCATATGAAATGTTAATAATAGAATTTTTAGAATGCTGGACAACTCGCCCCCAAGACATCTCGCCCCCATGACAACTCGCCACCACCTCAAGACAACTCGCCCACAAATTAGGACAACTCGCCCTCAGTCAAGACAACTCGCCCCCAATGAAAAAGATATATTTTATACATATTTAATTGACATATATTGTTAATTTTTCAATGATTTTTCAAAAATATTAACAGGAAGTCAAATATTAAACTAAATTTTAATGTTAAATACATCGTAAGATCCAAAGCTTGCATACATGAACAAGTCGTCACTTTGAAGAATCAAAACTATACGTGTGTATGTCACTCTAATTATTTACAGCTTGGGTTTCATCATAATTATCAATTATCATTATCACATGAATAATACATGTATAACGATTGTTTGATCGCTGATTTCATGATTACGTTGGTCATAATTAAGTTATCTTTATTTAAACTTAAAACAATGTGCTCAATTTAAATTGCTCCGGTTTCTAAAATCATTATTTTTTAAAGTACATTTACATGTATTTGCATGAGTTTATATCAGAAAGAGAATTTATAAATAATGAAAAACATATTTTTCAATCAGAATACACACAAACCTTCGCTGATTATAGACGCATTTGAATAAAACTGTTCAAGTAACACTGTGATTGAAAGTTTTGAAAGTCTGTAAAATTTCAAATAAAAATCTATCAAAAATTGAAATAAAACCTTAAGAATATAATTTGCGTTGTGGTATATGAGGGAAAAAATTAAATTTTCGTTATAGATTTTGTCGTAATACGCACAAGAATACTAAGAGCAAGTTGTCTTTATGTTGGGGGCGAGCTGTCTTGAGTGGTGGCGAGTTGTCCTAAATTTGGGGCGAGTTGTCTTCGGTTTTACTGGGGGCGACTTGTCTTGGGGGCGAGCTGTCCTGATTCCTAATAATATACATGACAAACATGAAAAATAGAAGCAAACAAGTTCAATGTATTTACAATAAATTGTGCAACAAAGCAAAACAGATGGAGTAAAGTTAGTAAAATGTATCAAAGACTTATAAATAGTATAACATTGAGATTAATTAATTGTTAAGACTGAGATTCGTACCGATGCAATCTCCAATAGTGTTGTTCCACATAAAGCCTGTGCAACATCGTATGATTCCATTCTGAAGTCTGTCAAATGTAACCGATTCAATAATGTAATAAAACATATTTTTAACTTTTACATAACTAGCTTTTTTATGGTTCTGTCTTAAATATATCATATTACACTATGTATAGAGTTTGAACTGAAAAATAAACTAAATAAAAAAAAAACATGTGATATCAGTATGTAACCAGAAACACAAATTGACAATTAGTCTTATCTTTTCACGATAGTTTAGCGCAACTGTAGTTGTAAATGATGTTAAGATACACACTTTGAACAATGTACACTTTCGATTATTAACATGCATTTTGTTCAATTTTTTTGCAATTAAATCCTGACCTGTATAATGTAAAGAAAATAAAATACTGTATAAAAATGAACACATAATTTATCTAGAATTAGTAATAAATTATGTAGCATTTTAATATAATTGATATTACAAAATCACACAATCAGATAACATTAGATTAAAATGATGCAATAATGATGACTAAATGTAACAATAGCATAGAAAAGCTTGCACACATTATGAAGGCCTCTTATAAAGTATAGCACAGAAGTTGTTGAATTGATCGATATACTATCCGTTTTCAATTTGTATCATATTTTGACATCCACGCAGGCAGTCTTCAAATTAACTCTAGTTTTTTTCATCACGATATAATCTTTTTATTACGTAATGTGTTTGATCATATATCATAACTTAAAAACGTGTGTTGCCACAATTCTGTAATGCCGAAGTAGATCTCAATTGCAAACTGCTTCATTGATATTTTGAAATCACACCAGAAATCTATTTAATCTAATTTAAACATGTTAGCATCAGTGAAAAAAAAAAATGAAGAATGTAACATTATACAAAATAATGTGATTCAATATCTTAAGAAGGTGAATAGCAAAAACTATATTTCCCACCGGTCTGTCCGGCGGATTGGTTTGTTTAAGCGATACTTGGATTGAAATAAGAGATACCTATCGTAACCTGACGAGATTACTATGTATAACATACTATATGGCAGAACTATGCCACCATAAATGAACATGTTTTAATTTAAAAAAAAATCCCCTTAGCTAGAATTCCCTTACTAACAGGTTAGCAGTATACGTATGCATTAAGAAAAGTTCTAAGTTCCTTCTAACTTTACGACAACATGAACAAAGACCTAATATCATGCCTAATGAAAGGATATTCGGACAAAATCCTTGAAATTCCTTAAAAAAATAATATTGACGAAAGCGTCCGTAAATACCCACGCAGATTTGCAAGACTAAACATTTTTTGTCAACAAATGATTCTGGAATCGACACCAATCATCCAGTTTTATAATTTTCAAAGATTTTTAATTTTTTTTAATATTCTGTCTAAAATTGCAGATGCGCAGCACCCATCAGCACCCATCAGCTCCACCCCTTCCCTTAAATTATTTAAAATTTTCATTTAGGCCGCATTGACTTAAAGGGGCATGGTCACGATTTTGGTAAAAAATCATTTTTCCGATTTTAATGTTTACAATGCTTTAGTAAGGCATCTTAAATAGGCAACCAAAATTAGAGTATCATTTGTTGAGTTATAAACGAGTTACAGAGCTTACAATTCTTTGCTATGTAAACAAAGCATGTGTTTACATTTTGAATGTTGCAGTAAAAATTCCAATTTTAGACTTAAAATGAATGTGTTAAACGTTAGGAACTGTTTATTTATGCTTAAAATGAATAAGAAGATAGACAAATCAGCTTGAAAAAAATTTTTAGTGGTATTTTGAGCCAATGTAAACAAAAACAGGGCACGAGCCTTGTTTACATGACAAAGAATTGTGAGCACTGTATCTTGCTTACAACTTAACGACTAGCTCTCAAATTTCATATGATCATTAGAAATGCATTCCTAAAGCGTTGTAAATAATCAAAACAGAAAAATAGAATTTGACCAAAATCGTGACCATGTCCCTTTAAGGTTACCAATAGGCTGCCTCATAACAAATTAAACAAAAATGACAATAGGTGATGATCCGTCAAAAGGCTTGTTGTGCAGTGGGTAAGCACGAATGCGTATACAAAAAAATCCAACATATCAAAAACATGTATATATGAAATATTATTCTGCATTGAATATACACGTATGCACAAAGTGACAACTGAACATTCAATTTTGTGCAATGGGTAAGCACGAATACACAAAAAAACATGTAAATTTGCTTATAGTTCTTGTGATTGGGTTTGCGCAAATGTAAACGCATGATAGAACAATAATATTTGATTGAGATTACAATGCATATTAACAGTTCAAAAGTGGATTGTATAATGATTTGGATTGTTGCAATCTTTCACTGGAATTTGGGTGCGACGATAGCGCCACTTGCAAGGGTCATAAATGGTTGTTTAGATACTGCCATCAATAGAATGCCCAAGTAACATTTTTGACGGCGACAAGACAATACAAACAGTCAATGCGAACCAGTAGTATTGTGTTAAGGGTTTAGTTAAGAAAATTGTGAAATTCATGGCCCCTGGGTCAGGGGCTCAGACCCTAGGGTGGGGCTAATAATTTGCCATATAGTTAAAGTGTATTAAATCTTAGAAAATCTTTTTCCCCATTCTCTTATACACTTAAGAAAAACTAAATGCATGGTTATGATGTCCATGAAGCTCTCTACCTAAATTGTTAAATTCATGACAAGGGTTCAGGCCCTAAGGTGAAACCAATATGGCCATATAATATAAATATATATACTGTAGAAGCACATATTTTCGTTGGCTCAATATTTCGTTGTTTTTAAACGAAAAAAAAATTCGTCAAGGATTTAATTTCGTTGATTTATACTGCCAACGAAAATAACGAAATTTTTTTCTTCTCCTATATAAATTTGAGAAAAACATGATGCATGGTAATGATGTCCATTTACCACCAAGATTGTGGAATTCATGGTTCTTGGGTCAGGGGTCGGGCCCTAGGGCGGGGCCAATGTGGCCACATAGTGAAAAAGTATTTATTTCATTTTTATCTTCCTTACTATCACAGTTGTGGGAGATAAGGTCTTAAATTGTTAATATGTTCATAATGTCCTGGATATGTTAAATGGTGAGATTCGTGGTCCCCAAGCCATGTGGCCGAAGTTGAGGCGGAGGGGGGGGGGGGTGGTACATGTAAATATGACCATATCTTATGTATTTTTATTTAGGGTAATTGCTGTTTGTCATCCATTCATGGTTTTAACTTCATCCTAAATACATGGTAAATTGTCACTTGGCAATATTAATTTGATACGTGTTCTATTTTAAGAAATCTACTAAACTTTAAAAAATCTTCTTCTCTACGCAAACGCATCTGTACGAAAAAATAAATTCATAATATAATGTAGACCTGGAAGCCCTCTACCAATTTTTTTTTTAAATACCCATTAAAACAAATATAACAAGCACCTCAAATTCTCACGACTAGAGTTTACTCCGGTACCAGGTAACACATTTTGTTGCGTGAAAAAGGACATTGCCAAACAGAATATCAAAGTGTAGACACTCCGTTAGCTAAAATAGATATTAAACATATTCATGGATAAAACTTTATAGGGGTAAAAACAAAAATACTTATCCCTCTCGTGTTTTTCCTCGCTGAACCATTCGCCTCAATGGTAGCAATATCCGGTGTCGGTAATACACAGTGCGGATGTAAGCTGACAGACACTGTTGGACCAGGAAGAGTAAGCATGGATATTTTAGCCAGTTTTATGAGGTGAGTAGTATGTTAAACATGTCAATGGTATTTCTAATCGTTGAAGATTTTTATATAATGCTATAACAGAGTTGGCGAATTTAATTGCCTTAAATATACAAGCTAACGAGTATTTTAAAGGAATCGTGAAAATATTACTGTCGTTCAAAATTATCAAGCTTTATATCGTATACATGTCTAATGACCAGCACGTCATGATACATGTACTAAAATCATCCAGTCATCTTGTAATCTGACAATATAATTAAGATTTACGTTACTGTTCTTGTCAAACATTAAAACTAGTACAATTCTTAGAATTACCCGGAATGTTTGGTTGTGTGCTTTATTGAAACTACCCAATCACATGATTTTATACAGGACACCTAACCAGGAAGAGTAAAAACCAAGCACACTACCGCCATTTTGAGTTCGAGGGGAACAGGTTTGTAACTTGTTCACTTTTTTTATCAATACATGTACTTAGTATCTTATTAAATTGATAATATGGACCTATATTCTGTTCCAAGATATCCTCGATTCACATTTTGCTTTATTACTTATTTCCAAGAGTTCTTCGTTGAAACGCTCCCTTCACTCTATCAGGTTTCGATAGACAGCTAAGAAATGTTTTTTTTTCTAGACTACGGGGATTTTGTATTGCAGCAGACCAGGATAATAACGATCAAAAATTATGCGAAGTATTCCGAGTGACTTCCGAAAAGAGAAAAGATGAAAAACATTCCCGATTATAAATCATCGTAAAAAAAACCGTTTTCCGAGTGAAAATTGATACTGTGTCAATGAATGTATCTTGGAAATTTTCCCTTTCATCGATTTCTATTGCACTTATGACCCAGATGTGTGTATTTTATTAAAAATCGGCCAAATGTGCTGTACAAATAGTTTGGCATAGGCGTCGGAAGCGGGAGGAGGGGGGCTAAGGGGGCTCAGCCCCCCCACTTGTTTTGTAAATTTATACATACGTGTACCAAAGACTTTTTTTTTGCTTGTCAAGATTTTTTATAAGTCGAGCCCCATCAGTTTCAATTTGCTTCCGACGCCACTGCTTGGGGCATACTATACTGGGTATTTTTTTCTGCTTGCGTGCAACCAATTCTCACCAAGTACCTTTTCTCGTCAGTGCATTGTTACGTCATATTTCGTTTATGATTGAATTGTGTTGATAAAATCATGTAACAGTGCAATGGCGAGAAATGGTTCTTTGCGAGATTTGGCCATTTGTCAATTCATTTTTTTTTCATCAAAATGTGGTCATTTTTCTTTCATTGATATTGTTGTAAACTTTTCACATTTTCAGCTTCTCCAAAACTGCTTAGTCATTTCATCCAAACTTGGCAAAAACATTATTTGACAAGAAAATAGGATAGGGGCAACGGTGGGGGTTCAAATTTTTACATAGGAATATATAGAGGAAATTCCAATTATCAAACACCAATCTGAAAAGCTGTAATTTGTGTGAAAGCAATCATGTATTGTAGATTCAAGTTTTTAAAATATAATCCCTGGAGGTAGTGTTGGGCCATAATAGGAGGGTTGAGTTTTACATAGGAATACATAGAGAAAAATCTTCTCAAAAACCTATTGGCCAGAAAAAGTTAAGCCTTGTGGAGGCAAGAATGTGCTTCAGTACATTAAAGTATGTGATGCATATGTAAATTAAGTTAAGTGAGATTAACTGTCCAGTGTAACATCTAGAACATGTCAAAAGCGATGCATGTTTCAATGCAATTTAAGTAATTGTAGCCTGACATTGAAAATTCTCGCTCTCCCTTTCATTCAAATCATGCTAACCTTGGTTACAAAAATAGCTGGGAAGTTACGATTGTAACATTTAGATTTGATAACTGCCTTTTTATCCCAATTTTTTTCAAAAGATTTTTTCATGAATCTCACAGGAATATGGGCTAGAAAGCCAATAATTTATAGCAATTAAATGTAAAACGTGGGCTTAATTTTGAGGTCAAAGGGAGCAGTAGTTTGAATTTTCTTTTCGGTTTGGAGTAAGAGCTTGCATTGCCTGCCGGCGTAAAGCAGAATAACGACTCCCGTAGAATAATGTTCGAGGACCGTTTTGCCTGAAGAATAATTGTCATATTCATAAAGATGAGCTTATTCCATCTGTAGAAAAGTTACCCCTGTAGAATAATGACTCCCTTAAAAATTCAAGTTTTCACGTATATTTTTTAATATGTAAAACAGTCTCTACAATGTTGCAATTTTTATTGCAGTTCACAGAAAGTAACAGAAATAATAAATCATATTCATATAAATTTTAAATGAAAGAATGTGCATATTAAGAACGAAAAGAAATCCTTTCGTTATAACAAGATACGACGGTGGCTGCTACAGGACCCTATAGGAGCCACCGTAAGATACTGACAAAATGTACCGAAGGATAATTTTCATCACAACGAGTAACATGCATCTCATTATAACGAGCGAAAACACATCGAAATTATTTCAAAATACAAGTCACTATATAATGATTATTTTAAAATTTGTAATGCAGAATATAGTCTATATATTGGATATGAATTTTATTTGCATTCACGTAATTAATTGTCTCCTACAACTAGGTACTGGGTTTGCAAGTGCACCACCAAGAATTAATTATTAAATCAAAATTATAAAAAGTCTACTCCACTGTTAGGAACGTGAAGAAAAATGACCCCTTGGTCTTTTTTCTTCAAAATAATCCAATTATTCTACAGCTGAAGGTCATTAGTCTACGTCGAAAAATGACCTTCGGTCATCATTCTACGGGTGGCAGTATTCTTTTTTTACATTACAATAATTTTATATCTGTGTGTATATATATAGAGGAAGCACCAATTTCCCATATAGTCAGTCACACTCTTTAAACTAAGTTATATCTATGAGTAATTTTCGTTTCAAAAAGTTTAAATTTCTTCCTGCATTTTAAGTTCGAAAGCATCCTGTTTGCAACAAGAACAATTTTTTATTCATTAAAAATACCAAAGTTTTATAATTAAAAGTCAAATGTACAAAAACTAAAAACGTGATATATCAACATTTTTTCAGAACATGAGTAAAAGTATCTGACCATGGACGAGCGCTGGGCCCAGGATGTGTTACGATGTCATCTGTGTGAGACCCCGGGCCCCCCTATGTACTGTGACATTTGTCACATACATCTGTGTAAAGCCTGTGTGGGGGAACATCTCTATGATCAATCCACAGAACATAAAGTGCTGCCATTTGAAAATAGAGGATCTACTCCTAAATGTCCTAACCATTTCTCAAACATAAGTGTACTTTACTGTGAACAATGTGACATTCCTATTTGTGCAACATGCGCTTCCTCTAATGAACATTGCGGTCATACATTTATTGAAATAACTAAAAACATTGACAGCAAGAAAGAAATCATTCAAAAAGATTTACAAGAACTAAATAAATCCATTTATCTTAAATACCAAGAGATTGAATCCAATATAACGGTCCAGAAATCTGCTCTGAATGAAAACTTACAGAAATTAACAACAGAAATCGACAAACATGGAGAAAACTTGCACAGAGAAATAAACACCATTATCAGAAACATGAAATCTAACGTGGAGGAAATGGACAAGCACCTGGCCATCTTAAATAAACAGGAATATGAAATTAAACACACCATTTCAGAAATCACACAGAGCATTGCTGATCTTAAAACGTTATTGGACTCCAGTGATTTCAGACGTGTCTCTGCCTACAAATCCAGGAATGCTGAATTCAGAAGATTGCCTCATAAACTCATAGTGTCTTTACCAAGTTTTACCCCTCAGAAGATCAACAAAGTACAGCTGTATCAGCAGTTTGGTTGTCTGTCAGCGTTATCTTTCAAAACAGAAGAACATGGCTACACAATGGATTCTCCCGGTGCAGAGTCCTCTCACCCGGACAGACCGCTCATTTATAAACCACGGATCATCACACAGATAAGCACCGAGTGCAAAGGATTGCGTAGTGTGTCCTGTCTGAATGATGAGGCGATTTGGACGTGTGGTAGTGACAAAATCATGAGGCTGTACAACCTCCAGGAGGAACTAGTGAAGTCAGTCGAAACCAAGTCAGGTAAAGATCCATGGGACATAACAGTTACAAGAAGTGGGGATCTAGTTTATACTGATGACAATGATAGAACTGTGAACATAGTGAAGAATACACAGATACAGACATTGATCAGACTACGGGGATGGAGACCTCTCAATGTCTGCAGTACCTCCTCTGGTGACCTCCTGGTTGTCATGGACAGTTATGATGATAATCAAACAAAAGTTGTGTGTTACTCTGGCTCCAAAGAAAAAAGAAGTATTCAGTACAATGACAAAGGACAACCTCTCTATTCATCTGTTGGATACAATAAATACATCACTGAGAACAGGAACCTAGATATATGTGTGTCAGACCGTGGAGCCCGTGCAGTAGTGGTGGTCAATCATGCCGGGAAACTCCGGTTTACCTACACTGGTCCTCCCTCTACTACCATGAGATCATTTAGTCCACTCGGCATCACAACAGACAGCCAGGGTCGGATCCTGACAGCAGACACTTACAACCACTGCTTCCACATCCTAGATCAGGACGGACAGTTCCTCCGCTACATTTACAACTGTCATTTACAGGGTCCATGGAGCTTATGTATGGACACCAAAGACAACCTCTTTGTTGCTGAGAATGACACAGATACAGTAAAGAAAATACGATATGTCTAAAACATTCCACAGCAATGAAACATTGTTTACATGTATTTTATGTTGACAAACTGATTGTGTGTATATATAAAACATGTATCAGCATAAAGATAATCAACTATATTATATTATAGATTCATGCATATAAAATATACATCCATTTAGTTCATGTCGGCAATATCATTGTTTTGTTTTATCATGTTTATACATATACATCATAATAGAACCATTTTAACAAGAGCTTGGACTTTGGGTAGTTGTGTCAAACACCACTCTGACGTAGGCCTGTCTATTTCGTTGTTGGCCACTCAGCCATGGCTCTTTGAAATCAACACGATTTGTCTGGCTTTTGAGCTAAGACTACGCAATCGGTGCATATTTCGCTTAAATTCAGCGTCATTTTTAACTTGTTTTGACGCAAGAAATAGATAGCTACGTCCTACCGAAAGTCCAAGGTCTTGTTAAAATGGTTCTAACAAAATATGTGTTTTAGTGTTATGATAAGTTGACTGCTTATGGATCTAATATGTCAAAACAAATTATGTACATTATAAGAATACAATCAGAAAAATTTTGTTCGTAGATGTCAAAGAAATCAAAACATTCTAATGTTGAAAAAAAATGACACTAAAGGTTAAAGTAAATATTTGTAAAAAAAAAAAAAAAAAAAAAAAAAAAATTTACGCTCTCCTTTATATTTTTGATTAATTAATTCCAATCATTTTTCTAAAGAATAATCGTATTAGACCTTCATTTTCTTTTCCCAGAGGAGAAAAAAATAAAGGTACCATATTTCTTGAACATTTGAATGGTGTTTGTTTGATGTTCGTTCCATTAAGATTTCTATCACTGCATCATGAAGAAATAGTAACTTTTGTTTCATGCACACTAGTAATAAACTCTGAAGTTGTACATCGTATACCGTAAATAATGTGTTATTATCTGAATTTATATCTAATAAATGATTTGGAAACAACTTTGTTAATTGCTTTTATAATGAAGTTTTTGACCCCATAATTCTAATATTACGGTATTAAAATAGACTTTCAGATTCAACGGAATGGACCAAAACGTTTTAATGTTTGCGTGATCTGGTAAAAATTGTTAAAACTGTAACATATTTAAATTCTTTTCACAAATTGAAACAATATTGATTGATGCATCTGAGATAAAAGTAACCCATCCTCATTGTCGATGACCACCCCCCCCCACCCCCAGCAATCTTTAGATTGTAGGTTTTGTCTATAGGTGGGTAGATGATATGTTGTCATCAAATAAATTCAAAATTTTATTTAAATTAACACTGCAGGATTTTAGAAAATAGTCGGTCTGTTTTTTTTTTACAAACGCAAAGAAAAGCAAACTATTGTGATCGAGAACAAGTAAAATTTTACGCGAAACTTCTGACTTTTGATCTTCACTAGCCAAGGGTTTCTCAACTAGTTGAGCAGCGGTGCGGATCAGAAACCCTTGGCTATAGAAGATGCTGAGTTCTTAGGACACCTTAGTCACTATTGCCGTAATTCTTCGTGCGTCGTGGTGAGACGTACGTCGTTCGACGTCCGTCTTTCAACAATTTTACATTTTTTAACTTCTTTTTGAAAACTGTAAGACCAATTGTAACTATTTTTTGTTAAAAGCAATTCTAGGATAAGAGGAACTAGAGTTGTGAAATATATTTCTTACCAATCCAGGGGCCTCATTAGCGGGGCCAAATATGCAAAAAAGAGGCTAAGTTTTTAAAAAAATCTTGAAGTTTTCCCTACTCTCACACATGTGGATAACCTAAATGCATGTTTAAGATGTCCATGAAGCGTTCTACTAAAATTGTGAAATTCATGGCCCCTGTGTAAGGGGTTCAGATCATAGATCGGGGTTAATATGGTGAAAATGTATAAATTTCATCTGTCCTTTCACCGTCTTGGGAGATGAAGTAAATGCAATTTTATTAATTCCATATGTCTTCTTCTTCCATCATGAAATTCATTACCCACG
>WFKH01011925.1:35066779-35109130 GCA_016163765.1 Magallana hongkongensis | reverse complement strand
CCAGACGTTCGGCTGTCTCCTTTAATGTCCGACAAGCAAGAGATATTCTCTGCTGGTCGCAGATTTACGAAGACAGCCGATGGATGAACGATACTATGTTGAACTCTAGCGTAGGAATACATACGACTACAAAAATATCTAATTTGTTCGTACTATTTAGAATCTGAATATTTTCAAGGTATTTATAAATAAGTTTCCTTGAATAACAATGCATCTGCATACATTTCATCGAATTCATCGATTTTTTTCAAGATCCAAGTCTTGTCAGCGGTGATGATTTGTGCTTAGGTCCAAACACTGTTTCACTTCCGGTTTGCCAGAGTAACTCCATAGGAGATTGATTAAAATCAACTCCCAAAAATTATTAATACAAATTCAATTAAGTAAAAATTCATTTAGAACTACCATTGAAATCATATTAATGTTTGAATGATGCTAAAAATGTTGTTCTCTAAGATTAATGTAAAAATCTGAGACAAAAATACATCAAAATATTATAATGATATGGGACACTTCCTTATTGTTACGTACTCCCTATCAAAATAAACAATAAAATCAAAGTACTGAAGTATTGACAGGAGTTGATTTTATTCATTATTAATTATTGTAAATTAACGATAATTGTGTAATTTCGCATGGCAAGTAGTTCCTTTTTTGTATTTGTGTATTTGAATAATAACATGTTCGCATATTTTTTTTTCTAAAATGAGTTATCGGGCTTTTCCGACAGTAGTTTCGACCTATAGACGGAAAACCCCAAATGAATCATGTTGTGTAATATTTAGATAGAAATATCTCCATCAAACTCTATACGATGCATTATGTATCAGTAGTCGAAATATTTTTGGAAAGTTGTATCTAAGCAATATTGAACTATGGCGTAATAATACAGCCATACGACTACAAAAATATAAAGATTGTTCGTACCATCTAAAATCTGACTCTTTTCAAGGTATTTATAATTAAGATTCCATGGAAAACAATGCTTCTGAATACATTACATCGATTTTATCGATTATTTTTAAGAACCAAGTCTCGTCAGCGGTGATAATTAGTGCTAAGGTCCAAACACTGTTTTACTTCTGGTTTGCAAGAGTAACTGCAGTAAGAGGATGGTTGATTTAAATGAGTCCCCAATAGAGTATGATTTTATATAATACCCAAGCCCCCCAAGAAGACACAAAGAAAAAAACTACCTAATTGTGTAACAAAATGTATTGGAACATTTAGTAACAGAATCTGTTAGTTATGAGTTTTAATCACGCTGGACCTTTTTTTACCGAATTTTACCTTTCCGAAAATTTAAAAACTTATTTTTGTTTGCCAACTATAATAAAAATTGAACTTCTAAAACGTAATGTAGTTATGATGTACTTTTATCCACATCAATATCAGGGGTCCCTTGCCACCCTAAGGCATGTGATTTTCTTACAAATTTCTTTCCAAAATTGAATTTTCTTCAATAAAAAATGCTAAACAAATTCATAATTTACTGTGTACATTTTGCAAAGAAGATTTTTGTCTATTTTTTATCAAGGACAAACGACCCTTTGAAAACATTTAAAGTCCAAAAGTTCATAATATGTAGTTACATAACACAATCATATAGTTGCTTTTTACGAGGGGGTATAAATATCTTTATATCAACTACAAGTCATAGGAATAGAAATAACTATAGTTTAGTTCTGTCTTGTTTCTTAACTTTTTTTAGAATCAACGCCGGTGATAATTTAAAAAGACAGATTTAAAAGAAAAAAATCAAAATCAAAACCGTACCTTGTGTCTCAAATAATTCGTATGCAGTGTGTACCTTTAATTTCTTTTTTTCCAATTAAAGATGGCTTGAATTCTTTTTAACAAAAAATGACCGTTCTTTAAATGTGTCGACGTAATAGACACTAGATGTGCTAGTGTTAACAAAATACAGTCGTTATCTTCTGCCTCTCTCAACCTCCCCTGCGCGCATCATTGCTGAAAAATCAGTTAGATTTTAAAAAACCTAGTCCAAAATTTGTTTTGTTTAAACAATTGTGTGACAAAGGCTGGTTTGTGTAGAAAAATAAAACCTTAAACATGTTGAAGTCGATGAATAAAAAATGCAAAACTCAACAAACACCATGCTGAAATCTTGTTTTGTCACAGATGAAACAAACAAGTGATATTTAGACATGTTCTATTGATAGTCGCATAATGTAGTATTCAAATTATGCAGGTGTTTTGTTTACAACAACAGTCTTAAACAAGTTGTGTTATAATCTGAGCCTCCCTGATTTAAATGATAGACAATCTACAGAAAAAATAAGTAAACCATCATGTTTGATAAATATAGGGGAAATCATACTTAACCAGTTTTTAAATAGGTGGATAAATGTAGTCAATATTGAGTAGCCATTGCCTTAAGCAAAGAACAATAAATATGGTGTTTACGTCATGTATTTGACCTTATGGTTAAAGTTACCACAAATAGATGTATATTGCGTATCCAAAGGAATGCATTGAATAAAAAGCGTATTGTACATAATTAAAGTAAACGAGTGCCCGTGTTTTCATAAATGATACCTTTCTGTTGATTTCGTAACAAACCAATACAGTACCTTTATACGACTAACATTTTGAGTTCATAAATATTGGAGATTATATCATCATTAAAGTGTTAAAATTAACACCGATTTTACACTCTACACGAAGACCTTGAAAATGATACTTCTTGTATTCACTTAATATTCAAAAAATCTTTGCAAAATAAACTCTATAGATGTTTTACAGCTGACTGGATTGCATTCCGTTTTAATCGTTATACAAGAATGGTTGGATATAGACATGATTTTTGTTTATCGCTTCATGATCCGCAAAATCAATATCTATATCTGCATGCTTGGAATGAAATTTCCCAAGTGTAATGATAGTCATACAACACTCTGTATTTAGCTTTACCATTCTAGTAGCATGTAGCGTTCTTCAAAACAGTGTTTGGTAAGCATATAATGTCATTCAGACATCTACATATATATATGTGTACATAGATATACACGTCTATATATATATGTGTGTACATAGATATAAACGTACATTTGTTCTTATGCTTATATTCTTTATCTCCATCATCATTTTACCCAGACAAAAACGGAAACATTGTTTCTAACATGTTGGTTGATTTCATTTGATTGGTGGTAGCTAATAAATTCCTGGAGTAAATTTGCCTGTTGAACTTGATATTCAATATATAATTGTGTTGAGCAGGCTGATGTTTTGATTCCCCTAAAAAGTATAATTAATACAAAACTTTGTTTCTTAAGTTTCATTATTTGTTTCATTTTTTAAAAGATAAACACAATACATATAGTTGATTAAAAAGTCTATTGAAAGATAGAAACAATTTGCAAAGCTAAATGTTAACAGTTGCAACGATTTACAGCCTAGGGAGGCTTAGCTGTAACTATTTTCGTTACAGATTTTTTTTTATAAATAATAAAATATTGATAACGTTGAGAGGTACACGTAGGTATAATAGGCCCGAAAACACTCAACCCACTTTCTTTAAATTTTGACAATTCATGATAAATGATGTCGACTCTCGACTAATTTTGCAATGCTTTTTTATACATGTACAATGACAGGAAACGGACTTGGTATTCCGAGATAAGAAATTAAACCAACAAATATTTAGGCATTGCAATTGTCAGTGAATTACAATTTTTGCTCATTAAAATGTTCATATGCATTTGTTTACACATGTAGCCTGCTCCATGAGAGAAGTTAAATATAATTATTATTTTCTTTCTTGGAGTACAAATGACCATTACACTAAATGTTCGGTTATATTTCTTTCTGTTTAGTAGGACGGTGTATATAAATTTTACAGACGTTTGTTCTACTTTATTTCATTGAAAAAAGACAAAAATCAACAAACGCTTTTAATTGAAATTATTTCTTTATAAAACGAATTTACAGAGAATCAAAATTGTTATTAAAATGAGTTCTCTCAAAGTACATGTTTATGCACGTAGTGTTTGTTTTAAATAGAAGATGATTTGAATTCTTTTTAACACAAATCACGATTCTCTAAAAGTGGACACCTAATTGAACATAAGATGTGCCAGCGTTAAGAATAAAATACAAAAGTTATCTTTTATTTGTTCTTAAACTCCGTTGTGCGCATTTATTGGTTTGCTCTGTTATATTCAAGAAAACGTGGACCCGAATGTCTTTCTTTTTTAGAAGTTGTGTTATAAAGGCGGTTTGTTAACCAAAAAAATACGTAAAATTTAAAGTCCCAGAATAAAGGATGCAACAGACAACAAACACCAGGATGAATGTTTGCTTTTTCACAGATAAAACACATAATTGATCTTTACATGTATTATATCGAGTTATTTTGTTGGGAAAACATGCTAATTTAAAAGCAATCTTTGACAAAATGTTGCCCCCCCCCCCTTCCCTCACAATAAATGACAGTGAATTGACGTAAATTAATCTAACTTTTTTTTTTAATATTAATGTACAACATCATCTGATAATCTACAATATCATAACTGGTAGACTGATCAATAAACATCTTAAACAATTGTATTTAGTGTTTCAAAGCAAAACATTTTGATGACTCGAAGCATAAAATTTTCATCTCTATGTATCATGTATGTATATTAGAATAAAATGAAAGTTTGCATACGGTAAGATTCAGTCCTTAAAATACCGGCCAACATTTCTTACAGATTTATTATCATCTGTCCATGACTGTAGTGCTGCATTCTCCAATAATTTGACGAAATAATAGAAGAGTTTCTTGCATGTGTAGTTTGAATATTTAGGAAACATTTTCATATGAGAAAATTTGCTATAAAAATCAAACAAATTAACATATAATTTAACCTTTAATGTTGCTTAAAATAAACAAATAAGCCTCTAGCGTCGGCCGGGTCGCAGGTGGAGTTCCAATATAGTGAATTTCTTTATATAACTATATATATATATATATATATATATATAAAGTAGAAAAGTCATTTTTTTTTATTTTGACTCAATTAACTGATTTAAACAGATTATTGGCTGTTGGTGATTGTTGCTCATTTGAGCAATGGGGCCCTAACATTTTACATGAAACCAGAACTCCTAAAGTGCTGGACCAAAAAGGGTCAAAGGTTCCAAATATAAACAATCTGAAAACCAATATTTCTTATTTGAAAGAGGTTCGCTCCTCAGGTTTTGGGAAGCCATTTTGGGTCACATCTAGTCTGAAAATTCTCTAAAAGTTTACATCCAAGAACATGAAAAATAAATACATATGCATGTCTTGTATGCTTCATACTGTTATATTGAGCAAAGAAAGAGCTATCAGATTTTTTTTAAAAAAAATGGGTCTGTAATATTTTAAACCGGTACTCATTCTCGTACCTCGTACTATGAGTACATGCTTCACTAAGTACTACTCAAAAGACAGATGTTATAAAAGTTTTGGAGTAAGTTCCAGCTGAGTATAATCGGGAAAAATCGGGAGAGAATATGTTCGGTCTCTGTAGTGAGAATGGCTCAGTAATTCATGTACACAATTCTAATATGAAGGCAATATACAGCAAACTGTATTTATATATTTCTTTATCAACAAAATGTAACAACTCCAAATATCCATGTACACGTATCTTTTCAACTGTAACTTTGGAGATGACTTTGAATCTTTTGAACAGCAAAGTGGATAAATCATGCATGAGTTATTAAAGGAGTTGGATTGAAAACAATAGAAATAGAGATGACAATTTATATGAGATACCAAGGTTTTTGAAAAAGTGGGTGGGAAGTTGTAAGATGTAAACAACTTATAAACACTCTCTCTCTCTCTCTCTCTCTCTCTCTCTCTCTCTCTCTCCATCGATCGAACGAAGCAACAAGTTGTGTTTGAAGGTTGTATTATGATTAAGTGTTATCATTTTTTAATAGACACGTTTTTGTGTAAAAGCACTTATATTGATATTAGAGCAAACAATTACATCGATATTTTCCCAATATAAAGCTATAGACTTTTAGGTCACCGGGACCCGCCATCATTATGTACAAACGTGTATCGTGATGAAATCAGTTGATTAATCCTTAAGCATTTGACTGGTAGGTTGGCATTGTTCGGTGGTCAGATGGAGTTAGGAATAATTTAGTTTTGGTTGGAACGCGCTTTTTGATTGGTTCCAAGATAATTTATATCCATGAAGCGGTTAATAAAGCGTAAACTGACCCAACCCAACCCAATTTATGAGTATACTTTGGATAGGTATTGAAAACATTCCTTAACCTTTAAGATGAATATACCGAGTAGATAGTAAGGTAGGCTGAAAATACCCATCTCCCGATAGGAGAAACAACTAAATAATGTAATTCCTACTATTAAAATTACCAAAATCAAAGTCTCCTTGCTACAGTAACAGAGACGATTTATTTATTAGTCTCCTGTCGAAGAAATCGGGAAAGAAGTCTTAATACCGATTTGTTGTTCATTATGTCCCACTTCATCTTCCAGGGGTGTTTTTCCCATTATAGTGCGACGAGTAGATTTTAAGGTGGCATAACACATCTGGAAGAAGTCACTCAAATTAACAGTAAATTATTTGATTATGAAAGATATCATGATAAATAAACTGCATTTATCTCAGATTGTCGCAAAAAGATCAAACTCTGAAGTACTGACCATATTATTTATTTGTGGCGCTTTTGGCCGCGGTGATAATTGCGGGGGCTACCGACGGGCTGCCCCCAGATATGAAATAACAAATAGCAGATAAATGACGGCCTAAATATGGCAAATCACGCACTAGGTAAACGCAAATGCGTGAACGTCATAGATAGCAATTAAGATAATCATGCAAACTATGCAAAAATTATGAAATAATTAAAGATAATAAAGTCAATATAAAGGTTAATATGTCCAAGTTGAATGTTGTGCAAACAAATAATTAAGGGCACTCCTCCATTTGCGTTGAGGTGCGACGATATACGCTCAACAGGGGGCACCCACATCACCGCGACAAGTTGATGGTGACAGGAATGATCCAATCCATCGCTACAAAATAAAATTAAAACCAACAGCAGTATACGCTCGAAATACGGGGAAGGGTGGGCGGGCTTTTGAATTGAAATATTTTAGAAGTTGTGAGAGCTAAATTTTTTCGACCTTATCAGCGAAGGAAAATTCTAGAAGGAAGAATGCGGATGATTTTACTTAGGAAACCAATTTTTATGATTTTACTATTCCCGGATAAAGTGAATGGACCATATTTTCCCGGAATTAAATCTAAAAGTATGCGACGACTTGATATAAACTCGCATATCTGAGACATAGCTCATATATGCGGTAATATGTCAAATTAGCAAACAAAATTGTAGTTTGGGGATAAAAAAATGAATATCTAAAAATTCAATTTAGTGAGTAACAGCAAAAGCCCCTGCGGGTTTCGAACTCGGGATGTACGGATCACAAGCCCGACACTTTATCCACTCGTCTATGGAGTAAGTTATACTTGTTACCGTCGATAAAATCGTTTTAATAAAACGAAATGTTGTTTTGATCAGAGGTCAACCATTTTGTGACGATGTGTTATTCCACCTTAAAATCATTATTGCCAAAACTAGGGCTTGTGTCACTCAGGTAAAACTTGATTCTAGAGGGAATAGGGGCACGGTCACCTTCATTATAATTGTTGGAACCTGCGCCGAAATCTCTCTGTGTCAAACGACTCCCGAGTCCCCTGATTATTACCAGTCCTTGTTTAGGCACCTTCAAATTCGATGTCAGTTTTATAAGTACGTTTTATGTTGTAGGTTGATTGTTTTTAATCCTGCAGGTGGGCGCCTTCAAATGGCGATTTGGCGCTTCTACGCCATTGAACAGTGACTTAGTTTACCGTTCAAAGGACATTTAAGGGAATCAGAGTACAAGCAATTACCCAGTGTATCCCAGCGCATGCATGTAGCATCTTTTATTGAAGGGGGAGGGGGGCGCAGACCTATATGTATATACCTCTCAATCTCGACAAGTAAATATAAATGGGGGGGGGGAAGGTCAGTTGCCCCGTATTTTAAAAATATTTGATCTGTTGATCTAAATATGATCGAATTTCCATATAAACATACGTGTTTTCACCTTGTTTTAAAAAGAGCGAAATGGTCAGTTCGTGAAAACTTTATTAAATATTTGATGAAGTGAATAGGGATGGTAGTATTTTATTTTGCAATATTTGAATTCTCCCTTTTTAAAGGATACACATTGAATTTTTTCAAGGTTTATCAGTTATATTTTTGGAGGAGCTAAATATTCATTACCCTTTTTATGAGTAATCAATTTCATCTCAGATAAAGTATTGTTACGGATGGTCCACCATCAGCATTGCCGAAATAAAAGAATGAATAGAAAATAATATGACTTATGAATGGGAATGATGTAATCATAATAGGGAGAAAATCCCACTATGTAACCAGTTTTCAGTGGTATAAAATCTACTATTAAGCCATTTATCCGAAGGAAGAAACTGCTATGTAATTTGTCCGAAAGGGGGGGGGGGTAATGGCATCATAGAACACCGTTAGGGACATGTATTGAATGGTTGTTTATTATACGAAAGTAAAACCTGTTACAATAACAAAACAAAATCTTTCTCTATCCCATCTTTCTGGTACAACATGCCTGCAAATACTTAAATATAATGACAATTAAACATTTTTATTATTTATTATTTATTATTAGGCAATCAAATCTTAGCTTGAATAACTAATCTTATCAATTAAATATTATTATATTCATTAAAGAAACATTCAAGCAACTTTTCGTCATCAAAAGAATAATGGCTACTGGGAATGAATTCCTTTTATAGAAAGTCGATAGAGCGATGGTGCGATGATACGATAACGATAGCGCGATGCATGGAGAACTAACGATGACACGATAGAGCATCGCGTCATCGCTATCGCACCATCGCGTCATCGCTATCGCACCATCGCGCTATTGCTATCGTACCATCGCGTCATCGCGCTATCGCTTCATCGTGCTGTCGCACCATCGTCATGGCATTGTCGCACCATCGCAACATCGTCATCGCGCTATCGCACCATCGCGCCATCGTCATCGCATTATCGCGTCATCGCACTATCGACCCTAATCTCGATGGTGCGATGGTGCGATAGTGAACTGTATGGCCCTATCCGGATTCCATAGAAAATGCTTATCATTATTTTTTTGTCTGTCCACATTATGATGTACAGAGGCAAGTTTTTATACAGTCAATAACTAATTTAAAATTAGATTACCCCACCTCTGTGGACTTATTGTTATATGGGGATTGTAGTTTGCCTTATAACAAAAATGTTGCTATGTTCAAGATTGTACATGATTACACAATAGCTACCAAAAGATTTAAGTTTTAACATATTCTTCACAGTATCACTCAAACAGCTGACCTGCTAGCTTTCTACAACTATTTCTCGTTTTGTACATAAATAATACCGGTACCAAGCATCTTAATTCCACTTATTTTTCTTGTATTTTTCTCACTTATATTCTATTGTTACATTGTACCATCACTGTTTGTCAAATTGACTGTTTAAAAATAGGCAGACTGCCTGCTGCCCAATCCTTATTATGTAATATTCTCACATAATAAAATATTGTTTAAATTACATGGCACATTTGAAGTCCGTAAGTGTTTTCAATGCATAACACACAAAAAGTGTTCAATCCCGATACAAACTACTCATTAAAAGCTTCAATGTGATGCCAGTATACCAACATATCAATAAAAAATGCCATTTTCAAATTGTTTTATTTGCCCCATCTCAACAATCTATAAAAACGTAATTGATGTTTGTGAAATTTCGTTGTTAACAGTATAATTTTATTCGAATTCTCAAATAACTTTAAAAAATGAATTAAAATACCGAGGAGTCAAGAGGGGATAAACTTACATACGGTAGATATATACAATACATTTATACAGGTTAATGTAAAGTTACATAACATACATTTCAAGTGGCGTTATACCAGTTTACATCAATACAAGTTTACAGTATTGTTTGTAGGTCTTTTAAAATAGGAAGAAGATGATTGTTGAAAGAGTCAGCATCAGTGAACTCCCAATCAAGCTGGAAAAGAAAACAACACCATTATCCTTTCATATAGCTTAAAGATATGAAATCCAGGTTTCCATTATCAATCATCCCTAATTGGGTTTTATTTTTTTTCACTCGGTTTTGAAGAAAAATCCCCCTCACTTTTGTACAGATTTTTCATCAGTATAGTAAAATGTAGACGTTTTGCTATCATATGTTATGAAATTACCATTGTTAATTTCGTATATTAATTTCAAATATAAAAAGCACGAGCATAAGTGTCTTGTTGTTTATTTTTATTTTGAATTAACCGGGTGGCAGTAAATTCAAAACTTACAACATGCCAATTTGGAACTTGCCGGGTTGCAGTGAATACAAAATTTACAACGTGCCATGTTGTAAAATTTGTATTTAGTGTCACTCGGTAAATTCAAAATCTACCACATGACACAAAGACCACATTTATGAAAACACGCAGCACTTTTAAAGAACACAGCAGTTTATGTTAAAGTTTTACCTATTCGAGGAGGACACAAGCCGGGAACTTTTCGGAGGAGCAGGATTCCCAGTTAGCACAACAACGTTATTAAAACGTAATGTAAACGTTATCAAAATGATATGAAACGTTATCTATAACGTTAAATTACGTGAATTTGTATGGTTTTTTAACGATGTAATAACGTTATTTTAAATGGTGTTTTAATAACATTAACATAACATAAGTATTAACATTTTGAATTACGTTTTTAAAACGTTGAAAAAACATTCTCTAAAAAGTTAATCTTATGTAATTTTGTATGTTTTTTTTTAACGATTCTATAACGTTGAAAAAAACATCCTCTTGGAATGTTAAGCGAAGGAAATTTTGTATGGTTTTTTAACGCTACCATAACGTTTTTAAAAAGCTTTACATACTGTTCTGACAAAATATAACAAGAACTGTATTAGAAGACCAATAAATGTATTAAATTGACATTTCCATGCAATGATTATTATTATAGAACGCCCTATATATTAAACTCTAAGGCGCTGTACAAATATATATGTCAGTAAAACAAATAAAATTTACAGCAGTCGTATATGAAACCATGAGATAAAGATATCAAAATTTCAGTGTCATTAATATCAATAAATAATAATTAAGGATAAATAGGTTAAATATTTAAAAGTGTCCATGATTAGTTAAAAAGTCTTTTTTACAAGTCATATTCCTTTTCAAAAAGGAAGGTTTCTAGTTTTTTCTACTACTCAAGAAAAGAGTTACATAAGGTAGCCGCAGCTTTATTGAATCGTCTAATCCCATACAACTGTGCGGTATTCAATTTGTCTGTACGGCCTGATGAGATATAGGACTGACGATATCCCAAAATAAGCATTCAATGCTTAAATGTTGCAGTACTTGCTGACAGAACAATTAAAAGGTTTGATGATTCAGAGCAAAGACTACGCAAAGGTTCACTGTATGTATGGCTCAATTAGTTCGCTATATGTTGGAGCTTGTCCATGAGGTGCTGTGATTATAAGTTTCGTTTAAATCTGTTGAAAACTCATTGGCTTATGGTCTTCGATTTCCTTTTTCTGAAACAAATACATACAAACTCATTATTAAGGGATATTTGCATGGAAAATTACATATCAATAAACATTCCTAAACATAATAGATCAACAATATTGCAGTTTCAGTGTGGGGTACTTTACCGCTGAGGATAGAGACCGAATGATTTCGGGGGAACCTGTAACTGAGCGTACATGCAAATTCTGTAATTTGGACAAAATAGAGGAAGAATTCCACTTTCTTTTAAAATATGAGCCGCGACGGATAGAAATCGACCTTATCTCATGTTACCGCGTCATAATGAGAAACACGAAGAAATAAAACATTGCATTTTTAGCGTATTTTTTGTGTGTCTTGTAATGGCGTGTAAACACGTGTGTGAATTCATTTATCCTTTCAAACACAACTTTTAAAAGAGCATATGAGGCTTAGAGACATCAAACATGTCAACTGGTACATGCTACGTATGATTTTATGATTTCCCCGTATTGAGCCCCTGCAAAAAGGCTGTCTCCATGGCTCTATGTAAACAGAAGCTAACGGAACACCGAATCCGACGTTAAATAAAATAGCAGAAGATACACGACTATGAGCAGATGATTAACAACGATAAAGAATTTTACATGTATTACACATATTAGGTAAGTAGAATTACATATTCCATAGCATACATAACGATACTTTTCCTTTGTTTGTATAATTTAGTCCAATGACGGATAATAAACACAGACTGAATGAACCTAGCTGTCGACGAACAATAAAGGAATTTTAAGTTTACTTAAAATGCTTTATATATATTGATTTTCCAAATTTTTCGCATTACGAGTTATCGCACTTTTTAATGTGTATTATCTAGAAGTAGAGAGTGCTCTTTTTGGTCACGTAATGTTGGTGTCATCATTTGACCAATGAAATTAAACGCGGGAATTCTAGCGACTCTCTTTGTTTAGAAAGACGCGCTAATTCACTTTCTTTCAGGACGCCGCACGGGTAACACCTTTGAATACCGATTCTGTTCCTTCGGACCATTTCTTTAAAAATTTAAACGGTAAGCGTTGTATATGCTATAAGTCTTATATTTGTATGTTTGTCACTGTTCTATTACAAACAATTTTATTTTAGTTATTATCTCATACGCTAACAATGAATTCAACCAAAGTTTTGATTCTCGGACACTCTATTGTCCGTCGTTTCCATCATTTTCTTATTGACGATGAAGATTTAAGGTATGTTGAGGATATGGGTATTAACTCACATGCAATAAGGTACAAAGGAACAGGTGGTCGTACTATTGATGGGATTTTACGTCACGATGTACCTTTCATTAAAAGATTCCAGCCGGATCATATCATTCTTATGGTTGGGGGCAATGACGTAAGACAATTATATTCACCAGAGGAACTTGCATGCAAACTCTTAGCAGTTGTATCAGTTTTGCATAAAAGGTGTAGTGTTTCACAGATTCATGTCTGTAAATTACTTCCAAGATTTAGGCAGTCATTTGATTATAATCAATTTGTCGATGCAGCCAACGCTCTTATCAAGAAGGAGATAACCAATTTGGATTATGCGTCCTTCTGGGAGCATAATGGATTGTTTCCTTCACCAACATCAGACAAATATTGCGATCATAAATTCTTAGCAGACGGCGTCCATTTAAACAACCAAGGCAATGTTCATTTGTATCGCAGCTTGCGTGGTCTCATTCTTTCAAGGGCACGCTAAGTCAAAGTGGCCGCATTATGTCATCACCGACACTTCAGAATTTTTCTACAAACTCAAGTCAACTTTCACATTTGCAAAGCAATATGTAGGATAACAAAAATATAAATAATAAAAATAATAATTAAAAAAAAAAAATAAATAAATAAACAACTCATCCATTTACTTACTGCTTATAAGATCTATGTTTTTCTCTACATGAGTTATCATTAATGTGTAGCTTCGGATCCTGTAAATGATCAAATAATATTTTAATTGTTTTTCCTTTTTTAATTTTGTTGTTTTAACTGAAACTTATCTCTTAACGAGAACATATTTTGGTCCTCTAAACAAGGCCGTTTGGGTTCTCTTAACAAGACCGCATTGGTCCTCTTAACGAGGGCGTATTGGTTCTCTTAACGAGGCCGTTTGGGTTCTCTAAACGAGACCGCATTGGTCCTCTTAACGAGGGCGTTTTGGTTCTCTTAACGAGACCGTTTGGGTTCTCTTAACGAGACCGCTTTGGTCCTCTTAACGAGGCCGTTCTTGGTTCTCTTAACGAGACCGCTTTTGGTTCTCTTGACGAGACCGCATTTGGGTCCTCTAAACGAGACCGCAGTGGTCCTCTTGACGAGGCCGTCCTTGGTTCTCTTAACGAGACCGCATTTGGTTCTCTTGACGAGACCGCATTCGGGTCCTCTAAACGAGGCCCCTTTTTTGTTTCTCTTAACGAGACCGTATTTGGTCCTCTTACCGAGGCAATTTTTTGTTCTCTTATCGAGACTGCATTTGTTTTGTGTTCATTCATACAACAACATTCTATCTTATCTTGTAATAATTACGTTGCACTTATGCTGTACGATTAAAGACATATTTGTGCAATTAAAAAAAAAATAAATAAAATGCATTATTATCCATTTGCTAATACCAGCACAGCAATTATTTTCAATAGTGTACAGCATGGCACCAAAGCGGAAATCTACAGATTTGACGAAACGAACACCGGCCAAAAGAGGAAAACAATCTCCGGATGGCTCAGTACAACAATCCAGTTCTCCTTCTACAATCTCTCCGGAGATTTTGGAAACCATTACAAAAGAGGTCACAGAAAAAGTCACCGCGAAACTGAAGGAGGAAATTTCTAACATGTTCAATGCTCTCCAGCCAACTGCCATCACCAGTCAGGGGAGTATTGCATGTGCATCTAATATTAACTCAAATATCAATAGGGATAACGCAATTCAGGAAACTGTCGAGGCAGCAATCGTTAATCAATCTGATAAGATAACATCAGGTAGGTCCGGTAGTGGTTTTGTAAGTACATCGGTCTCCATTGAAGCTCGTGTACCTGACAAATTGAAATCTAAGATATGGTCAAAGCAGTACGTGGATTTCGGTAGTCTGCTACACCGGAACAAACAAGGTAAGGAAAAACTTTCCCTTCAGGTAGAGAATTCGATGAAGCCAGGTATGCTTACAATTCACCAGGTGGAGAGAGATGATACTGATGGAGAATTGTCTTCTATGAACGACTGGCTTACAGCTTGGAATAGGTATATGGCTATTTATTGTATAAAGTATCCACACGAGCAAGCTAAACTCGCAAAACATCTAGAAGCGGTCAGGGACATTGCGGATGCAAAAGGTAACTGGTATAGTTATGATAAGGACTTCCGATCCTTAATTGAACAAGGCCAGGTGCAGTGGGGAGATGTTCATATGGAACTGTACGTAAACGCACGTCTTACTTCTTCTCAATCTATCAAAACAACCAACTCACACAAAGAATTGAGTAAAACAATCCCCAGAGGAGCTTGTTTCCAGTTTCACTCAGGTAAGCAGTGCAATGCAGGCCTTGCCTGTCGTTTTCAGCACAGGTGTTACAACTGTGGTGGCTCGCACCCTTTCATCCAGTGCACAAAACAGGTTCAGCGGCCCTTTCGTGTCCTACAAAGATTTAGATACCAGTCACCACAACCAACCAAATTTGCCGATTCGCCTAAATCACCCCATCTTACCAAGCAAGGGCCCAACACCAATCAAACCAAATAGACTTGCAGATTGGCTGTCTGGTTACGACGAAACTGAGACAAACTATTTAATAAATGGTTTTTCAAATGGTTTTTCATTAGGGTTTGTTGGTGAATGTCCTGGTGTAGAATCTCAAAATCTTAGATCAGCTTTTATTTGTCCGGATATAATTGATGAAAAGATTCTTAAAGAAGTTTCAACGGGAAGAGTGTTAGGTCCATTCGATTTTAAACCATTTTCTGACATACAATGTTCCCCATTAGGTTTGGTAGAGAAAAAGGTACCAGGTGAATATAGAATGATTCATCATTTATCTTATCCTAGAAACAAATCAGTTAACGATGGCATTCCACGCGAGGAATCATTTGTTCAATATTCTTCGGTTGGAGATGCCATCAGTCATATCAAGAACTGCGGAGTTGGTGCGTATTGTTGCAAAACGGATATAAAATCTGCTTTTAGGATAATCAACTTAAACTATTCTCAATTCAAATACGTTTGTTTTAGATGGAAGAACAAGTATTATGTGGACACATGTCTTCAATTTGGTCTTAGTTCTTCATGTAGGATCTTCGAGCGTTTTTCGACGGCGCTCGAGTGGATAGCGCAAAATAAACTGGGTATTTCGTGTATTTCTCATGTGTTAGACGATTTTATTATTATCCACAAGTGTCCCTTAACATGTGTTAGACAGTTGAAGGCATTTTTATCAATGTGTGTTGACATAGGCGTTCCAATATCCTTGGAGAAAACGTGTGGTCCTCTTCAGACTATAACTTACTTAGGTTATGAGCTTGATTCGTGCAAGATGGAGTGTAGGTTGCCTCATGACAAAATAGTAAAGTGCATAGATAAAATAAAGTTTGCAAAGACACAAAAGAGCTTGACACTTAAACAATTACAGTCGCTCATAGGTTTACTCAACTTTGCATGTAATGTTGTTTTGCCAGGCAGAGCATTCCTTAGGAGATTGATAGACCTTACCATTGGTATCAGTAAGCCGTTTTTTAAAATAAGCATGACAAAAGAGGTGAAAGAGGATTTGAAAGTTTGGGAATGTTTTCTCGATAATTTCAATGGATCCTCGATTTTCCTCCCAGATAAGTGGTCAATTTCGAATGAGCTTAAATTCTACACAGATGCTTCGGGTTCTATCGGTTATGCAGCGGTATTCGGTAGTCAGTGGTTTTATGGAAACTGGGATAGTAATTGGCAGTATAAAAATATTGCAGTCTTAGAGCTTTACCCAATAGTTGTGGCAATAAAAGTGTGGGGAAAAATGTTGACTAACAAATGTATTTTATTTAACACTGATAATCAGGCATTGGTGCATGTTATAAACAAACAAACATGTAAGGATAAAGATATCATGTCTCTTGTTCGCCAGCTCGTTGCTAGTTGTCTCGAATTTAATATTTATTTTAAAGCAAAACATTTAACATCAAAAGAAAACATACTATGTGATTTGCTTTCTCGTTCCAAGGTACATCAATTTCTACAATTAGCACCCTGGGCCGACAAACAACCAGTCGAGATTCCCAGTCTTCCGCCTTATCCGAGTTGACCCTGGTTGTGAACAAACTCCTGGATTCCAGTTTGTCTGCGTCAACTTCATCATCATACACTCATGCATGGTCGACGTTTAGGAACTTTGCGGAAAAGTACAGTTTACGAACGGATATCCCCATCCAACAACACATATTGGTTCTCTATGTTGCTTTCCTTTTCTCACAAGACTACGCACCGTCGACGATAACATCTTATCTTTCGGCCATCAGTCACGTCCATAAACTCAACGGCCTCCAAGATCCATGCTCATCATTTGTTGTACAAAAAGTATTAACTGGAGCTCGTAAGCTCAAACCGACAACCGATGTTAGAATACCAATTACTAGGGCTATCTTGCGCAAACTCCTTGATTCTTTACAACATACTATATCCAATCTATATGAAAAAATTCTATTTCGAGCAATGTTTTCGTTAGCTTTTTATGGTTTTTTGAGAATCGGCGAAATTACGTCCAGCCTAACCGTTCCAAATAAAAATCTGATACATTTTCACCAAATTTCTATCGTAAATGACACAATATTGATTAAATTTGTTTCATATAAGCATAGCCTGGGAAAACCTTTCTTTCTAACAATACATGGGGCTAAGGACTCAGATTTTTGCCCAGTGCAGTGCCTTAAGAATTATATTAATCAAAGAGGAGTGCAAGAGGGTCCTTTATTTTGCTACGTACCATGCACACCTGTGACTAGGATCAAATTTTCTGTGATACTGAAGAATTGTTTATCTTTCGCTAATATCCAGATGGGGAAAATTACTAGTCATTCATTTCGAATTGGCATGGCTTCTCACTGCGCAGACTGCGGAATGAGCGACGGTAAAATTAGACTCCTGGGACGTTGGAAATCCGATGCCTTTAAATCGTACATCAGACCGGTTAATTCGTGTAATTAGATGCAATTACCCAGTCTAGTCAACACTGTGTTTACTTTTCTATGACGCTGTATCCAGAGCATATATTTATCTCTGTCGACATTATTGTTGTGCTACTGAAGGGCATATGTTTATCCCTCCAGTTATATTTTTGTACGTTATTAATTTTATTGCATTGAATATATGTTTATCTCATTGTATGTTTAGCTAGGTTAATGGTAATAATTTTGTAGTTCTAATATTGAAATAGCCCAGGGTATATGTTTATCCCGTTAGCTATGAGTTTGCTCTTTCCCACCAGTAATTTCCTCCTTTTCTTTTTCCTTGGGGTCTGAACTTGATTAATACGTTTAATCAAGTCCATGGCGTTTTCAGACCACAAGGAATTTGTTTGACGAGATTACGTAACCAATTTTCGATTTCAGTTTCTCAATACAGCCAATTAATAAAATTCATATTGGTATATGATTATTAATTAATATTCGGAAATTAATTATAATTACATCATATTAAGATCAAATGCAGAATTGTGACATTATTCAATTAAATTTCAATTGTAGTATTACGTAATATTATTTTATATTATTTTACGCAATGTGTTACAATGTTATGTAACAATTAAAGTCACGCTGGTGGCAAAGAGCAACATATACCATGTCTTGTTTGTTTATATATTATGTATCGAAAGATGGAGGTGATGGTTATACGTCAAGTAAACTACATAGGTTATAGCCCCTTCATACGGAAATCAATTATGGATAAACATATCTGTGAATGTGTACATGGTCGAATTTAGCTACATGTATAGACATGATAGCCTTTACGTTTTTCTGAATCTCTGATGATTTCACGAAAAAAAAAAGAATCAAATGTGATTGCTTCATATATAATACGCACAACAATTATTTATGCACTGTTCCACAAAAACAAAACAAAACAAAACAAAAAAATTGTTCACCCATTCAATTCCAGAGCATTGAACAACAAAATACGAAATTAATGGGATTGTTCATAATTTCAGGTGTTAATCAATGTTTAATGTTTACTTGGATATATCTATAAAATACCGAAATATCAGTTGTCGAGTTATAATCGAGATACAGAGCTCACATCCAGTCAGTTCTTTAAATGACCTTTTTTTATATAATGTTAAAAAGGCTCGCGCCATGCTTTTGTTTCTCTCGTATTTTTAAAAACAATTTTACCCCTCTTAAATAATTAAGATGTATTATTTAATAATTGTCTAATATTTAAATTTTAAACGGTGATAATATTCTGTATATGATGTACGTTCATTCACTTAAATATTTCATTTAAGACCAAAAAAAAAAAAAAAAAACTAAAAAAAAATAAACAAACCCTGATATCAATCTTTTTTATTTATCTGCCCATTTATACATAAGTATGTACCGCGCTAAGCTGTCATTCCTCACGCAAATTAAAAAAAAAAATTCTCTTCATAACACTAAGCAGATGTGTTTCACTGTGATAAACATATGTAGAAGTAATATGAATTTTTTTCTGCGTGAAACTTTTTGTCTTCGATCGTTTGATGCATTCCCAAATTGTCTTCTTTTGAATACTTATTATATCATACCTATCTATTATAATCTAGTCCATTTAGGTTTTTTCCTCCGCAATTCAAAATTTAATATATAAACAAATAATTAAATATAAAAACCGTAATAAACTTGTAAATGATAAATAAAATTCTAAAATATTGAAATCGAAAGTGTGACACAACAGTATATACAGGTAATATTGCAGGAGATGCATGTATGCGTTAAAAGTCGGCAGATACATAGCTCAGCGTGTGTTATAAAAGGGTTGAATATCTGTGACGTTTTTTGTTGTTTTTATATTTTCGATTGTTTTACATATACTATTATTTCAACTAAATATACGCAAAATGTTTAGATTATTTATTAATCTAAAGTTATATCTACACATTGAATGGCATGCATTAACGAATTTTATAAAGGGATAGAGGGACAAAGGAATGTTATGTATCTATATCTATAACTCTGGGCACGAATAATATAAGTGATAGTTCTAAGGTGGGGATTTTAAATTTGTTCATTCTTATGTAAGCAGAACAATAATTTTAAGGTTAAAATTACATCTTCGTAATTCAGTGTTTACCTTTTTTCTAAAACAGTGTGATAGTAAGACACTTTCACTAGGAGTTCTGTTAAATGTATCCTGTCGTTTACAATTTTTTCCCAACCATTTTTGGGGCAAGTTTGATCTGCCCTTCCCAACTTTGCTTTGTTACGTGCCACTAAATTACCTGGCCCTGATTAACAAATTTCGCCTCCCCCCGTTAGGAAATTTCTGCGTAAACGCAACATACTTTGACATGAAGATTTTTCTTGTACACCTAAACAAAAAATGTATAGATGCAGATTAGCGCCCCTTCCCTTTAAAAAAAATCCACAGTATTAAAAATTAAAGATAGTAAAAGTTGATATTTGAATAATTTTGTTCATAATTATTATAATATACTCTATATATTAACAATCTCTGAAGTAAACTTCAGACGAAATAGAGGAAGAATTCCACTTTCTTCTAAAATATAATATACTCTATATATACATGTATTAACAACATCAGAAGTGAACTTTATCAAAGTATTAGTTTTCCGAACACTTTTTATTCAACTCCAGACAACTTTTTCAAACTCTCATTTGTATTTTTTCAAGACAAACAGCAAGTTTGTATACTTTGCATTTAAAATAAGACAAAGTAAATTCTCATATATGCACTTATTACATGTATTATTATTAAGTTTTAACTGACTTATAAATCCAATGGGCCAGGTGTATGATTTATAAAAATGTATATTCTAGATTGTACAAGATACACAGGTCGCTATAATAAATGATATATTAACTTACTTTATAGCATTAGTATATGTGGTCATACTATTGGTGGATCAACTACTGCTATGACGACAAACATTTAAGTTATGTTATATCAGTACATATGCATGTACATACCTTCAGCTACATCTTTGGGTTGGTTAGCTTAGAGGCAAATCACAAAACATCCTGATCCAGAACCTCTCATTTATGGTCTTAAAGGGTATAATTTTCTTCAAGACTCTGCAAACAGCAGCTGACTTATAAGAAAAAATAAATAATTAGTACATGTAATCTATCAAATGAATGTTTAAATTACAAAATGAAATGTTATGAATGAACATGTCAAGTATCAGATACTGTAGTTTCATCAATATGTCTTGAACAACCAATATAAATTTCAAGAACAACAATTAATTGTGAGTTTCATTTTTGAAATGATCGAAATTGAAATTAATATATATTAATGTGCAATAGCCAATATTATATCTTGTTCAATTATATTGAAAGAATGATTGACTGAATTTGAATTCCCATGAAACTATAAATTTTAGCAAATTCGCAAAAACCGCTGACCAAGAATAGCTGCAGTTGTCAAAGTATAATTTAGAAACATAATGCATGTGACATACACAGGAGGATTTTTTTAGAGCTGGATACCAATGAAAGCATGTTTTTCCCGTTTGTTTTCCAGTGACAATTAACTCGCTCATATAGATGTTGGTCATAATGGACTCATTTATCATTGACCCTGGTTATCTCAAGACTCTCCTGCATTGTTATCCCCTTAAAGAGAAGCCAAGGTAATAATCTGAAACAAAATTTTACAAAGTTAACATGAATTAATAAATTGATATAAAAATGGCAACAGAATTATCAGTAATTTGCTGAGGTGATATCAATTCTTTCAAGAGGATAATACAATTACAAAAGATAATTTTAAATATAAGTTGGATTTACCAGCTTTGGAGTTCCTCTATAAAGTGTTATCCATTGTACTAATAACTCTAAGGCTGCATAAATGTGCCATCTTGTTGATGAACATCCAGTTTAGAGTAACTGAAATTATTAAGCCTGAAATGATATATATAGAGTGAAAATGAACTGAAATATGTATGCACATTTGTATACTCATTAAACTACTGATCACATACTGTACGTGTGTTTTGTTTTTGTTTTACACATTGCTTGAATTTAGAACATCCATTCAAATATAACTTTTGTCATGAGGGTTCTGATGCTATTTATGGTTCTAAAATATTCCAAAAAATGAACTCACTAATCTTTCTATGTGAAAATAAGTTTCAGGGTGAAGCCCCCCCCCCCCCTCCTACCGATCCAAGCTATGGGCATGCCTTCATGTGCACTATTGTCTGAGAATAAGTAATAAAATATAAAACCTTACGATGAAATAGAAGTCCTTTACAGGTGTTATAATAGATTTAATGTTTATGTAACGAAGCTTAACAAAGCGACTATGGATGGGACGATCCACCGATGCACCGGTGCATCACGGTATTTTTTTTTTCAAAAATATTCGAGCTTCATATATCGGATATTTTTAGTCCGCGCGCCTAATATGAAAGTACAAAGATGGCAGAAAACCTCGTAAAGTTGTCAAAACTGTTATGAAGCTAAATCTGGAGTGTGAAAAACTCTCGGATTACTTGTTTATTAAAAAAAGTAGTGAATACAAGACTAAAGTAATTTGTAAATAGTACAACTCTCTTTTTAAATATAATGAAATCACTTTGTTCATGCGGTAATACATCGACAGATTCAATAAATTTTAAACCCTTATTCATGTTTTCATTTAGTTGCAATGTATCGTGATACTAGTATGTATCGTATCGCATCTCTTGTATCGTGATATGTACGAATCGGCTAAATACAGTATCGTCCCAGCCCTAAAAGCGACTCATTACACCCCTGCGAATGTGTTCGGAATGTTTTCTTTATCGTTGCTAAGTATGTAATAAATCCAGAGGTACTCGAATGAAAGTTCACGAGACTTCGCTGAGATGATGTCAGTTCCTGTGAAAATTCGAGCGGAAGTATAAGTGTTCGGATAATATTCTCAAAATACGTAAGTTCTGACCGTTTTTCATATCATATCCTAATTTGCTTTATGCTGAAACATGAAAATCTATTAAGATGCACGACTTATTTCAGCATCTAGCGGTTATTTAAACTAAACGATGATATTCAGAAAAGAGCTATTGTTCGTGTTCAACCAATCTACACGTGGTTGAAAATGAAAACATTGGGTTGCTTAATAAAATCATAGCCATGTTTGATGCTTTTGGTGTGCAATACCATGCTTTTTAAAAAACGAATTAATGTCTGTTTTGTATAAAAATTTAGTATATCGAGCAATTTTCAAGTATCATTCTGCATAAAATAGTATCGTCTGTTTCACTATTAATGTTATTACTAGGTCAGGCGCGGATCGAAAATTAAAATTTAGGGTGTGTCGCTACTAAGCCTGTTAATTGTTGTAACATCAGAAAAAACCCTGTATTTTCTATTGTCACATTCATTTCTAGATCTCATTTTATCCACCAATTAATGAAGATAAAGTTTAAAATCAATAAACGTTTAGATTTTATATTTGATTACAAGTACCTAGATTCTAGGAAATAGACTATAAACACGTATGGCACGCCAAATTCACAAAAATGTGCTAAACATAGTTTCACAGTCGATAAACTAGGTTTATCGGCTGTTAACTATAGTTTACGGATCGTAAACTATAGTTACAGACGTTAATCTATATTTCACATCTGTAAACTATAGTTAACGCGATAGTCTATGTTTCAAATCTGTAAACTATAGTTAACACTGAAAACAATCATTTGCGGTTGTTAAACATAGTTTATCTGATAAATGGGGTTTTATGATCAGCAAACTACGGTTCACAAATCTAAAGCACGCCGAATTCACATAAATTAGCAAAACATAGTTTCACAGTCGATAAACTAGGTTTAACGGTTGTAAACTATAGTTTACGGATCGTAAACTATAGTTACCGACGTTAATCTATATTTCACATCTGTAAACTATAGTTAACGCGATAATCTATGTTTTTCTGTCTGGAAATACACGTTAACAATAGATTTTGCTGATAAATATAGATTCACATCTGTAAACTATAATTTACATTCGTCAACTATAGTTTAGAGTTGTTAATCATAGTTTCACAATCGTGACACTATATTTATCAGATAAATTATGTTTTGCAATCGCAAATGGTTGTTTTCAGTGTTAATTACAGTTTTACACTTCTGAAACATAGTTTATCGCGTTAACTATGGTTTACAGATGTGAAATATAGATTAAAGGCGTTAAATATAGTTTCACAGATGATAAACTAGGTTTATCGACTGTTAACTATAGTTTACGGACGTTAAACTATAGTTAACAATAGTTTATTGTTAACTATAGTTTACAAACCGTAAATTATAGTTAACGATTCGTTTACTATAATTAACGATCCGTTAACTATAATTGTTATCTGCAAAACCATATTTAACGGTTGTAAACTATAGTTTACGAATGATAATCTAAGTTTATCTGTCTTCAAATAACGTTAACGATAGATTTTGCTGATAAATATAGATTCACGTCTGTAAACTATAATTTACATTCGTTAACTATAGTTTAGAGTTGTTAATTATAGTTTCACACTCGTGAAACTATATTTAACAGATAAACTATGTTTTGCAATCGTAAATGATTGTTTTCAGTGTTAACTATAGTTTACAGATGTGAAACATAGATTATCGCGTTAACTATAGTTTACAGATGTGAAATATAGATTAACGTTGTTAACTATAGTTTCGGATCCGTAAACTATAGTTAACAGTCGATAAACCTAGTTTATCGGCATTTATCGACTGTGAAACTATGTTTAGCTCATTTTTGTGAATTTGTCTGATAAATGTAGTTTCACGATTTGTGAAACTATGATTAACAACTCTTAACTATAGTTTACGATTGTAAATTATAATTAACAAATGTGAATCTATATTTATCAGCAAAATCTATTGTTAACGTTTTTTACAGATAGATAAACTATGATTATCATTCGTAAACTATAGTTTACATTCGTGAAATATAGTTTCACAGATGTAAACTATAGTTAACGAATCGTTAACTATAGTTTCGGAACCGTAAACTATAGTTAACAGCCGATAAACCTAGTTTAATAGACTGTGAAACTATGTTTAGCTCATTTTTGTGAATTTGGCGTGCCATAAACACGAGGCGCACTTTTTACTGCGAAACTGAACGGGTCAAATAAAACCACATGGTCTAAATTTGAATGACAATAACATTGGCAGGGGTGATTAGGGGATCTGCTATCATTGATCACAGGGGATAGTCTAATCCACACTTTACAAAAGTTGTTCCCCTTTAATGCCTTTTGCAGGGTCAACCCAACGGTCAAAAGGGAAAAAAAACAACTTCTTTCTTTATGCAACCAAATATTTGGGCGTCTTGTGATGAAATCTCTCTGAATTAAATTTATTCCTTCGATCTGCGGGTTGCCCAATCTTGAGGCAATCAAAATGCACAAAGAAAACGGACTTTTAACTTCAAATGACAGAGTAACAACCACCTAAACTACAAAGGCTAATATGAGAAATCTATGGGGTTTTCCCCCAAATATGGCGGCCAAGGGACATAACTTTTGTAAAGTGTGGATTGGACTATTGTGTAGAAGAAAAAAAACACCATTATTATAAAAGTGGGTACCTCGAGGAATTTTTCCTTCGAGGTACAGTTAATTTATTAAATTAAACTTCAGGAATCTTCACTCCGAGGTACCCACTTTTTTAACGATGTTTTTTTAACGTGTTACACAAGCCCCTGTGCATGGACACCCGAGAATATTTTTTAACTTTCATTTGGTATATCTGGTGATTCAAAAGCAGGGGCTACCTGATGGCTGTCTGATAATCAACTCAAATACATGTACAAAATAGACACTAAATAGAATCTTACCGCAAATAATGAAATAAAACTGTTTGAATAGTGACCACGTTAACACTCGAGAAAGGAAGTTGTCTACCGCTTGTCAATAAAACCAAACCCTAATGGACCTTAAATTTCCAGAATTAGAAGCGACACAGCAAAACCTCCGAAAAACGCATACATCTGAGACAAGTTCACGTTTAATTTTAATACAACAAAAATCTTTACTTACTTTAAACTGCTGTCTGCCTCTCTTTGCCTCTGTCCACGATTCATGAATTTTAAAACTCTCGATAACCGCAATAGTAACGGTGGAAAGCATAACGCGGATTTAGCCGTATGACATTCCGCTATAAACATATTCACTGACTTAAATATTCATTTAAAACAATTATGTATTGTTCTTTGTAAATTTGATTTTTATTCTCAGAAAAAAATATACTTTTTAAAAATGTTATGCAAACGTTTTATTAACATTTCTAAAAAATGTTCCAAACATGTTATGTAGTAACACACCATTAACGAAATTATTTTGTAAGAACCACAGTAATTGCATTGAAATGTAATGACGGAAAGCACAACGCGGAATTAGCCATATGGCTATCCGCTAAAAACATATTCACTGACTTAAATATTCACTAATTAAGTAGGAAATCGGAAACTCGACCGTTCAGCATATTCATCAATTAATTCCAAATCAACAATAATTATGTATTGTTCTTTGTAAATTTGATTTTTATTCACAGAAAAAATATGTTTTTCAAAAATGTTATGCAAACGTTTGATTAACTTTTCTGAAAAATGTTCCAAACATGTTTTTTAGCAACAAATCATTAACAAAATTATGTATTTTGAAAAAGTCGACAGACAGACACTTTGTAAAAGATTATTGTCATATAAAAAGAGAGAGAAAAAAAAAACAAATAAAGTCAAAGCAATCCTTTTTGAAACGTTTTAAAAACAATTTTGAAAATGTTTCTGATTGGTCATATCTAATGTTGAAAACAATATTTTAGTAACGTTATAGGAAGTTTACAATGTTTATAATATCATTTTAAAAATGTTTTTTTAAAACGTTTTTCAAACATGTTTTAGTTTGGTTCTACGTAATCTTTTTTTCAACGTTATAAAACATTTAGAAAATGTTATCATTACGCTATGAAAATATTTATATAGAAACATTTTCTAAAAACCTTTCTACAACTAGAATATAATGTTATGAAATCGTTATGTGCTACCTGGGTTCTAAGCAAGCTTTTCAGTTCGGGGTTTTTCTTGTCCATGTACTTGTACTAATTCATAACAGGATTGGTCTACAAAATAATAATAATCAAATCGTATAATTTGATACTAAATTCATTGAAAATTTGTTATGCAGTAAATCATAAGCTATATTTGATGTGTTTATAACTGTGTTAAGAATTGAGCCAAGAGAACAAATATAAGAAATAAGAAGTTCCCTTGCATTTGTAAGCCTCCGCTGAGTCGTAATATATCGGGCAGGGTGGGTTGTATGTTTTGCAGTCTGCGGCATAGTTTTCTTGTACCACTGCCGAGTTTATATCGAATTCAGCACAAAATCCTTTTAGGTAAAAAAAGAATCCAACATATCAAATATCACATAATTTAAAAAAAATGCATTTAGTACGTAAGAGAACTAGTTTTATACAAAACGAATGCATACAAATTCGAAAATATTTCAATTAAGCTATACTTTACCAAGAATAAAACGATTCAGTGCGCAAACTTCCACCGTTGCATTTCTATGAGAATTCATGAGACAATGATATTGGAATCGGTGATTTTGGGTGTTTAATCCCAACGACAATGCACAATTCTGTGTTATTGAGTCACAGTTCATTTTTCTCGCTGCCTCCCTCCAGGACGCTTCGTCTGTAGGACAACTGGCCACATATTTCATTGTCAAAATTGATTTTTGGCATCTGGTGAACCCCGAAACCTAAGAAAGAATGGCAAAAACGTTCAAAGTTACGAAGTCAATATTAAAAATTAATCATTTTATTGAGACTATACAAAAAAAATGTTATTCTGTAGAAGGCTTGTGCATGGGTGAGTATATGAATCCTGATTCATATATGCTTTACGATCAGTCGACCCGAAATTTCCGAGGAGCTACAGTGACAGTTCTGCAGCTATATAATTGTTTGACACACTCCTTTTTTAAACTACTCTCTACATCTTTTTACTCTCTATTAACCATTTGTATAAATTACCATCGACAACTAGAGGGATTAACAGTAATTATTCACATCTACTTAGATTATATTTGTGTTCACACGAAGACCATTAGCTTGCACTTATATAGATCAGCTTGGTCCCCTCTCACACCAAAACTCCCACTACACAAAATCTGTTAATTAATTAACACATAATGTCGTATTTGTGTAACATTATTTAATTATTTCATTAGGTTTGTTTATGTGTGATTCCATAATACATGTGAATTTACATCTCCCTCTATTTCTTACGGAAACTTCTAGTTAATCCATTACTATTGAAACAGCCAGACTGAATCTACACGCCCCGTTTATCGATTTGTCGAAACCTACAGCGACCTAAGAAATATCACGGACTGCACGAAATAATCATGATGATGTCAGACTCCAATTCCCAAAGGAGATGATTTAGCTGTTTCTCTTGTTAGAAACATGACAAACATTAACAGTAAATTAGTTGAATTAACTTACTTTTTAGAATCAATTTATAAATTCGTTAAAAAAGGTGTTAATATAAAAAATGCTTTCTTTAATGACTCGTGCGTGTTATGAGGATAGCGACCAACTGCAGATAAAAATACTTAACACGCTTTTCTGCAATGTCGCCATTTTTATATCCCGCATGATACTGACATTATTGTTTGAATATATTCTAAATAGTCATTTATGTAAACATTGCTCATCGCGAGCAAATGGCTTTTAGTATATAGTCAGAAATGATTTTGAGAGGATCAGCCATTTTTTCTTTGGTGTTTTTTTTAACTTCTAGCGTATTATTTCAAAAGGATACATATGAAAAATAAGATTCACTTAGAGTTATTTCCCTTAGACCATTGAAAAAATGTTACAATTTGTATTCAAAAGCAGCAAACAATATAGCAAGTTTTTTTTTAAAGTGATACTTAGCGTTATAATGTAGATAAATTAAAACAAAAAAGAAAGAAAATTTGTAGACTTAAAATTAATAACGGATAAACTTTGCCTAAAGAAATTGAATTATACTACCTCTCCGTAAAACATCAGAAAGTTCACAAGAGTAATCAGATTTCTAGGATGATTCATTTCTCCTCTTTTGTAAGATAACCTGCAAGTATGAACAAATGAAAATTATAACAAACCGTCAATTATCTCAAAAATCCATGAAAAGAAATACAAATTCAAAGCGGAGCAACACGGACCTTTGAGATAGAGGTAGGATCAGGTACCATGGAGAAGTGAGCATCCTCTGCTCAATATAGCAATTATATTAATCAAATTCCTTATGAGTATAAACGTATATATGTGTGTAAAGAACAGACCTTTTCTTTATCTAAAAAGTCTATATTTTCGCTCGAAATATTTAAGCAATAAACTGCTTTCTTTTGTAGGAGTTAGCATTGTACATTTCTTTTCTGTGATGCTAGCTTCTTTTATAGCCCGAATGAAGCACCAAAAAATACAATTCATTGTTTATAATTACATGTAAATACACATTCTTACGCCGAAAGCACAGGCACCTGACGTTACTAAATACTATTTTTCCCATGATAATAAAAATGCATACTATCCAACTAATAATTTTTAGATAGAAGGTTTATATTTTCATAATGAGAAAAATATATAACGTCAGGTGCCTGTGGAGGAAATCTAGGTCCTACATTGGATCAGGTTGATTTCTGTATGGTCATGCAAGTATGAATTACCATCAATTTCCGTAAGAAATATTGAAGATTCCTAATTAAACGCGAGGAATTAATTTCTGCGTAAAATCGCGTAAAGCAACCCTAGCAGATTTTAAAATTTCGCTTTTATTTTTAAAACAATTTTGAACGGTAGGAATTTATAACCAAAAATGGCGATCATATGGTACAAAACATCAGAATCGCGGAATTAAGTACTCGCGTAATATAAGTAATTCATAGTAGAAGTAGTTGATGTAAATTTTATATTGTAAAGATAAGAATTACTCGTATTTACATTGTTAACAAGATCCAAAAACACTCATTTTAGTAATTGTTTCGTTAGTGCAATACCTAATTATGAAGTGTCTATTAAAATATGTTCTTAAACTTCCCCTAATTGATTTATAAACATAATACAGTTAGAGAAATGTATATAAGCGGTTGATAGCAAGCTTTTTTGGAATACATGAAAGTACCTGCATATACTGCATACAGGTACTTGTACATAGTTCATAACTATACTGAAAAAATCAACATGTTACGGTATCATTATCTTCCTTCAATTCACAGAATCAGGTGTATGTGGTTTCAATTTAAACAATTCTTAGTTTACGATACACTGACAAGAGGAACATGCTCAAAACAATCGCCGCATGTATTTGGCGATTTTCTGCACTGAAGACGATAGCCTATCACTATCTATACGATCAGAACCCCGAATATTATTAATTAGTGTGATAATTGAATTCGTACACTATCGTAGCTCAAAATCGTGACAGTGTGAGCGGCTTAACTTTTAAAGGTTTTACCAGTAATGAAACACATTTAGAAAAAAAAGCATACCATAATTTTTAAGACCAGAGTCCTTAACAGCTTTTAAAATATGGATGACATTGACAAGCCCGAAACCGAAAGTAGATACTATGGAAATTTTTATTTTGAATTGAAGGCAAAAATATAAATTGTACTTATGATATTAAATTAAAATCTTAAAAGAAGTGAATTAAAGAAAAAAAAGAAAAGAACGAAAAACAAAACCCCACAAAAAACAAACATTTTGAACCCGGTATGTATATAGTACATGAAACGAAGAACGATAACTCTGATATCGAAACAGACACTTGAGTCAGCCGGGGATTGCCGACTGCATCATACTGGTGTCCTTACAATCTGTGAATGACGAATCAAGACATTACCAGATGTTTATTACTACATGTAGTAAAGAGAGTTACTTAATATATGTAGCACTTAAATAAAAAAAGCTTATCATTCGTAGCTGCAGGTCTGTAGGTCCCGGTCTGAAAAAGTTCAGATAGACGACCTGTAGAGTTTACAAGACCTATTTGTTTAATTGTGATTACTTCAAAGAACTATTTAAATTTTTGCCCGTTGATTTATGCAAAAATAGAAATACCGTTTGTTTTCATGATCTCACGAAAAGTCATGATAAATATGTTCTCATCGGATTAAGTAAATACTGTAATATTATTATGTCAGTTTTTAAACAATAAATACAACAATATATTATCTTCCTACACCTTTTATTTTACCCATGTATATATGTTTGCTCTTACATTCTTATTGTGTAAACCAGTTCTATATGTTTAAAATTGTTTTATGTTTGTACTCATATGCCTCATGTGAGGCTTTGGGTGAAATAAAAGTTTCAAAGTTTCAAAAAGAAATTTTAATTAGACTAAGTTTGTTTTACAAATCACTTGCATATAGATAATCATAACATAAAAATTAACGTTTGAAGATTAGTAATAGTATCGCACAGGCCTTTTTTTTTATTTGTGATCATTAGTTTGGTTCTTTGAAGTTGTCAAAAATCCATAAAAAAATTTCTTTCTACGGGAACTTTGATTAAAGTAAGCAGTTTATATTCAAATTTTGTTTAGTGATACCGACGTTTATTTATTCTTGTTTATTAACGCGATGAACACAAGCATGCAGATGGAGTATAAGAATACATCAATGACAATTCCCTCTTTGTCCACACCGGACGTTCTGTTTTTTCCCGAAAATAATCACAAATCTGCATACAAAATGACTATTATTTACCAAATAGCTATATTTCTCGGCGTTAATTTCCTGAACCCTTAAATAAACTGTTTGAAAATGAAATATCCTTCCCGTTCAAACACAAGTGGGGCGATATAAAGGGCGCCATGCATACCTCTCGAAAAGTATAGAGAGCCAAAGTGCTCAATATTCTATCTATGAACTTATGTGTTTTAGTTTTCTAAATGCGTTATTCGTTAATTGCAGATGGAGAAATGTTAATTCTTTACTCTGTCATTGAGTCTTTGAACATTGAAAATGACCATTTGTAAATCGTCATTTGTAACTTATCGCCAGTTATCGGGTTTCGGTAAGTTGTGGAGTTATAATCCGTTCGATGTATTTGCGTCGTTTGTGATTGGTATTTCTAGATTTGTAAGGTAATGTACCATTATGATGACAGGGGGCGCGCGTTACGTGGATATCTTATGGGAAACGGACTATAGAACCTAGGTATCATATTAACATGTACAGTAAAACACGCTTATAGCGAAGTGCCAGGGACGGAAGATTTTACTTTGTTATAAGCGTAATTTGTTATATCCGTGAAGTTTACAACATGTAATATAGTCAGGGGGAATGAAAATCACTTCGCTGTAAGCGTCAATTCATTATAAGCGTGTTCGCTATATCCGTGTTTTACTGTACATGTACCCACGGTAGTATTTACCCGATATAATAAATTCCATGCTTTTAATCATAATAACTTTTGGAAATATAAATGCGAAAACCTAGGCACAGAGTTTCCAATTTTTTATCTGTCATTTAATATTAACTGAAATCTTATCATTATTAATTGAAAGAATGTCATGCGACTGCGCGTATATGTCATGCGCAGATCTAGATAATCGAGTTAAGGGGGTTCTGGCACCCCGAAAAATTTATATTTATTTAAATACGGACAAAATAAAGTTAGAGAAAATAGGCCGTGGACTCCTTCACATCTGTCCCTCCCCCCAACCTTGGAAAAATATACTTTTGATTCGTGCATAAATGTTGAAAATTGATTATAAGGATTGGAGGAAGACAGTACGTTTATAAAGTGTACATGTAACTTTATTTCGCAAAATATCCAATGTGATACGTGAAAGTTAACGATGTGAGGAATCATAAACCAATAGGTACACGTATACTCTAATTTCCTGTGATACGCCAAGTCAGTTTAGAAGCAGTGTGATTTTTCAGAAATCAAATATATCTATCCTTTGTTCCGATTTAAATCATTTAAATATATAATGATTTTTCAATGTTAGTTCAGAGGATCTATTACATGCATATCCATTAAAGATTCGTGCCCGGTTCTCCGCGTGTGATGTTAAAGTTCATTTTAATATTTACTCAAAACTACTCCGACTATAAATGTTTCATGAGCTACTATATACACATGTGACTATAAATAAATAAATAAATAAAATACTATTACCATTACACATAAAACAAAGCAAAAAAAAAAAAAACCCCAAAAACAAACAAAAACAAAAACGTAGGATGAATATGTGTTCAAAAAGGAAAAAATTATTTGTTTAGATCTAAGTAAATAAATATATAACTATGCAAAACAAGATATAAAAATCTGGCATGACTTGTTTTACAAAGGATGGTAGACTTACTCAAATGTTCTGGTTATAAACAAAGTGTTTTGACGTTACTTCAGGAATAAGGAATCATTCTTTGAGTATTATAAGTTGATAATTTTGGTCGGGGCGTGATCAAATCCAATAAAGCCCGAAGATTCGACGAAGAGCGAACCCCATGTCGTCATAATCATTGTCTAGAAATACAACTCACGAATGACGCAAACACAAATGTCGAACTTGCATCGAACGGACCATGAATTAACAATTTACCGAAACCAGACAAGTCTTAGAAATGACGATCTACAGATGGTTGTATACTATGTTCGAAGACTTAAAAACAGAGTTACTTTAACAGCTTAACATTTCTCCATTTACATTTAACAAATAACGCATTTAGAAAACACAAATACATAAATACATAGATAGAATACTGAACCCTATTGCTTTCCATTTAAAAGTGTTAAAATGATTGTTGTGACTCAATTCATTCAATTTATTCCATACCGGAATTCATTATAAAAACCTTGTTTGTTTTTTTAGATGATTGATGATTATGGCATTTTGTATTTTAAAAGAAAGATACTTTCCTTTTTTATAGTACATTTTGATACAACTTCTTTTTTTTGTATTACCATTTAGCGGTTATATACTTTAATTTTTTTTTAATCAAGTTTTAGAGGGTATAGAATAGAAAATTGAAAATAATGTTTGTATCATTAATATTAATTTTCTATCAAACATACATGTATTCTTAAATGTTTTACGGCTCCTTTAAACACTTTGACGAAATTAATATATAACACTAAGACTTATGAAAAAAATCAATAATCGAGTAGTTTTTAACAAGTTCTTAATTGAGTTTTAAACTTTATTATAAAAAAGTTTTTTATGTATAAAATCAGGATACAAATAAACCAAACAAATACACAAAACCCAATTATTTTCACTTGGTTTCTAATAAAACTAAAAATGTATGAGAAGTGAGAAATAAAACATGAACGAGTTCATCATATTATCACAACAGGGAAGTGATACTAGCGTATTGTTTGCCTATATGTTGTGTTTAATTAGGTATTGCTCTTTTAAAAGTTTTTCTACAATTTCCCATACTTAATATCGGATGCATGTAAGATATAAATACTGAATACTCAAAATAACACACAGAGCCTGGCTCTTGGTATGGAAGAGCAAGTTGCGCTTTTTATTTTTATTCATACATGTATGTATGGATACTTGCAAACTCGTGGTACCAATTTTTTACCATGCGACGAAAAAAGGTATTTCTTTTTATTTTATTTTTTTTATTCTAATGCTATTTCTTCTTATTTCTGTTATAATCTATATTTCAGTCAAATCATTTGTGATATAATAATTGTATATATTAAATTATTAATGCATTTTAGATTGAATTGCTGCTCGGGTTACATGCTTGAGGAAAACGAGGGCAGATGTGTTAGTAAGTACATGTACAAATATACACACATATACTACTTATAATGATTACTTTAAAGATAATTTTAAATTTGAATCACGATGTTTCAATTGAGCATATATCAAGATAAAATAATTACTATTTAGGTTCAGGTGTGTGACAGTTTGTTACCTTATTAACCAAACTTTGTTAGTTATTCATCGGCTAATTTATTTAAAGAGTGTCCTGTTGGATATGTTGGTCCTCTGTGCCAGACACCGTGTCGGTTCCCACTCTATGGACAGTACTGCCAGACATGGTGTAATTGTGAGCGTAGTGAATGTAACCACATAGAAGGATGCTATCTCGCAAACAGCACTGGTGAGAAATGTTATTTTTCAATTGAGATGTTATACTAGCATTGAATAACATATTTGTATACCATGTAAGACAAACAGTTTTCGTTCAACAAAGAAAACTAAGGGAAGCATTGATTTGATAAATCTTTCTTTTAATGTTATTGGATTTATTGTGTCCTGAGGTAGAGACTGTTTGTCCCGAAAATTTGACAATTTTAATTAATTGTTACCGTGATTGACAATTTCTTGTGCTTTATACATTTACCATTACTTCCTTAGATAGAACATTTTAAAATGTGTCGCGAATCGCTACTATGTTTAAAGATTATTTTTCTAAATAAATTCAATTTTGCGCCCTTGACTTATAACCGCCCCTTTACCATCCTAAAACTATCTCTTAAAGTTATCACAAGCCAATACATGTCATTAAGCATAAACTAAAGATGTTTTCTTCATATTTTTTTTTATGTCAGCGGCTATCGTTATACAGACGTCTGCTATTCCAAAAGAGGAAGTCAGTGTTAATCTAAACCAGGACTTGGGTTCAACTGTGGAAGACAGACCCCTACAAAACCATGATTACCCACCGTCGAGTACGTATATGTATATGCCGACCATCGATGACAGCGCTAATGTCGTTATTCATTTTGGTAGGTCTGTGTATTCTCCTGATAATATTATATGCCGCTTCCTTTGGTAAAACTGAGAAAAACGGAACATGAACCACATTTAATTCAACTCGAAGCAAGAGATAATTATAGTTTCTGAAACGGTATTGAGGAAATTTCAAGTGCTAATGTTGATATATATTGTCAGACATACGTGTATACATCAAATATTGATAAATAAAACAAATATATCTCTCATGTCTCATTTACAGACATGTATATCTGCTAGGTTCGATAGATTTCAATGTTGAACTAAAACCCCCTTTAATTGCCATCATAAATTTATTGTATGATGGTGAGGTAGATTTGAAGATTTATTTCTTAAATAAAAATCATATTTACTGAGGATATGCCCGAGGGAAATACGATTTTTCTTGAGGAAAAAAGCTTCATATCTCCCAAACATTGATGCAATAAATTGTTTATGAAACCGAATGACGACATACGGTAAATACATATTAGGTAGAATTTTAATAGTTTTTCATTCATAAAAGGGGAAAACACGTCCTATTTTAATTTCTTCCTTTTTGTTATAAATTCGAATCAATTTATGCTTGAATTTATGTTCTGATATAAGAAGACATACAACTTTTCAATATATTTGATTTAATATAATTTTGATTACGTCGTATGTTTATTTTTGCCCTTGTTATACACATGGAATGATTAATCCCGAGGTTTCCGAAGAAGTGGAATATGATATTTATTCTATGGTAGACACAGCGTTTTGTTTGCCCTTTCACGTGACTTTTTCGACCAATCAGATGACGTGTTATATAGAATTATAATATTAAGGTATAATGAAATCTTTGGTACGCTTTGCAGTTAATTTCTTCTGTGAAAACAGGAAATAAATAGAAGATGCATGAAATGCCTTACTTTTACACTGTACTTCGATATCATTATCATGTACTAACAATAAATGTGTATATGGCATAACAATTATGTCAATACAATGGTTTCATTGCACGTTACCTAATAATAAAATTCAAAATAGAAAAGTGTCCTGTTTAAACGGATACATTTATAAGTTTTCTAGGAACAGACTTGTTTGAAATAATGAATTCTTCAAGTACATTTACTTTCATAAAACGTGATGCAGTAAATAATTCACATAATGATCAAACTTAACTTTTGGAAAATGTTTAAACATTTCTATTCATATCGTTTGCTATATGGTAAAAATATTTAGTGTAGAAGGACGGCACCACGGAACTAAAATATACCATGCATAACAAATGAAAATATTAATGAATATAATTAATAAAAAAAAAACCAATAGTTTAATTGTCTCTTAATCTTTCATTCTCATTAATAGAAGAATAAATGATTCTTGTTTCGTCAAAAGTGGAAGAGGGGTATAATTTGAATCAATTGGTGAGATTTGTAAACATGTTATAAATATTTATGTAGTTACAGCAAGTTGACTTGTTTATTTGTTCATTTAAGTTGTTATGTTACATGTAACCATTATGGCTATTGTTATACATGTAATAAAGATACGTAGGGTGGATTTTCCAGCTCCCGGTACTCGGGTCTCCTCCATCAGTATTAACATATTCGCCTAAAAAACGATGGCAATGAGAATATAACATTAATTTTTTTTAATTTATTTGTCGTTATCAATTGTTGTTAAATAAAAATAAAGTATAATTAAGTTGACAATATCGATAAGTTAGACTATGTGTACCAAAATTCATAAAAGGGGGCCTTGATTTGCTCCCATTTGAAATTTAGTGACAATACTTCTTCACGATAAAGTGAGATAAAAGGTTAAAGAAATGTACAATTAAGCACAACAAGGGTCTGGAGCTATGTCAACAGTTCTAAAAAGGTACAAACTACAGATTAAGACTGTTCACGTTTATGTGTCTTAAGGTACATGTACACGTAGCAGTACAGCCGTATGCAAGTTTGTCAGATACACGTTACTAGAAATAATTATATTAATGACCAAATATTAATCACCCTTGTAAAATTTATCTTGCTTAGCATCCACGTGAATTTTCATGATTTTGTCTGTTTTTTCTAAGGATTAAGAATAAATGTCTCAATGAAATCCGAACAGCCCTTGTAGGACAATGATTTAGGAATTTTTAACAAGTGTTTAAGTGTATAAAAAATCCCATTTTCATTTTGGAAAGGACGTTGAACGTGTCCATATTCGATTTTGTAAACTCATACTTAGAGTTTTTAGTTCCACACCCAATTTTATGATATAAACGGAACTGGGTTGTTTGCCTTTAAGTATTTTCAGAAAGTTTAAATGCGCAAGAAATTGTATATTAAAAACATATTAAAAACATATATGAAGACATGTAGTTCATCCATTGTGAAAACTCTTGGATTTTTATGTCTTTAAAGATGTGTTATGCTCTGTTTGTTTTAGTAATACTGAGTATGCACAAACTGTTCCAAAACAAGGAAAACTGTTTTTAAAAATTAAGCAAATACTATTTGATGTTTTTGTCCAGGGAAGAGGCACTTTCTGTGAATGATTTTTTTTAAATTTTACGTATACATGTACAAACATTTTTATGACTTTTATGGTCTACAGTACTGTCTTAGGAAATGCATATCAGAAAATATTGTTCACTCTCTGACAAAATATAGATTATCTGCTCATAGACTAGCAATCGAACAAGGGCGTTATAATCAAACGGCACGTTCACGTCACATTTGCAGATTTAAGTAAGTAAGTAAGGAAGTGCTCTTAACAGGATTGGATTGCAGATGAGTTTCAGTTCATCCTAGAATGTCCAAAATACAGTTATTCATGTTTTATTAATATTAAAAATTATCACTGGTCAAAGCCTTCTTATTTCAAGCTTGTTCAATTGCTTAAATTGAAAAATAAGAAGCAATTAAATATTAAACTATGTATTTTTCATCAGAAAGCCATAGAAAATAGAAATAATTTGTTATAATTTATAGGTATACCTTATAAGTAATGTGATAATTTATGTATTATATATACATGTACATGTGTATTTGATTATTGCATCGTAGAATTGTGGTTCATGTATAATCTTACTTATAAATTAAGACATTTCGCTAATAAACTAGGAAACACCTGCACCAGAGTAACTGCTTATACATTTAGTATTTCAACACGCGTGACACGATGCCTGTAAGCTATAAGTGAATTTTATCTCAGAAATAATTATTAAGAAATAAATTAAAAACCTACTTTCATTTTCGAGAAACCCGTCCGAAATAGCAAATATGAGAGTAAGGTGGTGGACACGCTTTGGCGAGTCCAAGTCAGTGGGAGTATGCATCAAAATATATGATTGCAATGAAATAATATTGAATGATTATAAAGAGAATAAAGAGTGTAACATTTACTGGGAACTTATTTAGGGTATACATAGAAATTTGACAAATAGGATTTGACGAATGTTAGATAAATAATGATTCAATTCGTTTATTTAATGAGCGATTTTAGTTTTGATAGATAGACCTTGCGAAGCACGACATCTAGTGAGAAAATCGTATAGAATTTTCCAGAACGGGGTAACCAAGGACGCGGGTTGACAGGACGAGTTCGTCATTCATCGCAGGCTGATACATTCGATCGGCAATCTATGGATGATTAAAAAAAACTTAATAAATAAAATGGATTTATTAGAAGCGGTTTTAGTTTTGATGGAAAGAACCTTCCAGAACGGGTGCCGAGGAACGCGGTTAGACTAATTAACGTCATGGCAGAAAGTGAAGGGCGAGTTAACCATTGGGCAGATACTTTATGTATGACAACTTTAGTTTAAAATACTGATGCAAATAAATATGAATACACTAGCGTTTTTTTTATTTATACATTTTTTACACGACAGATTGGTAGTTAAACTTATACATTAAATAAATTTGTAAATAATGAACATATTGTGTTCTACGTCTAAATTAATTAATGATGTATGTACAAAACGGGGAAGTTGAATGAGAGGGGGGGGGGGGGGTTTTTAAAACAGTATTTTATCTGAAATTCTAATTTAGAACAGTGACAAACATTATAGTGAAATTTGACCAACAGAACAAAATTTAGAGATACGACGCACTATATACCGACTCACTGGCTTGAAATTAAGCAACAAAAAAAAAAAAAAAAAAAAAAAAAAAATTCGCTATTTTTTCCAGTCAGCTGCAACAAAAAGAATTAAGGCCACGTACATGTATACATCATCCATTTCAGTTTATATTTTTAATCCCTGCCCACTCCTCTTAATATCAAGCCATGCTCTTTTTTATTTCAATTTTAAAGAAAGTTAAGTTCTTCGACAAACAAATATTTTATTTGGTGGGTCGAAAATCTTTTCTGAAATATGATTTTACAAAAGAGAGACCAATATCGGCTTTCAATTATGTTCAGTGATTTTTATGTATTTTTTAAGTGAAGCGAAAAAAATAGTATTATAAAATAGATTTATACTTTTCATAATTTTGATTTAATCACTAATTCTAGGTACTGCACATAGTAATTAGTATTTGTTGGGGGGGGGGGTGGGGTGGGGTAGGGTATAAACGTCAATGCAAGTATAATTCATTACCAGTAAATAGTTTACTCTTAAGTTTAGTTTCATTGTCAATAAACAAAATTTCGTTATATAGTGACTTGTATCTAAAAATAATTTAAATGTGTTTTACTCGTAATAATGAGATACATGTAGCTCGTTTTGATGAGAATTAATTACTGAGTATACCTCGGTTTAATATGTCAGTGTCTTGTTATAACGAAAATATTTTTATTTTCTAAAATATACTCTTCCTTTTACTTTCAGTTTATTTACATATGATTTATAATTTTTAAGTAACTTTCTGTTTACTGCAATAAAAATGACAATATTGTAGATACTATTTTACATATTACAAGAAATTATACTGAAAGCTTGAATTTTATAAAAAGGGGGTCATTATTCTACAGGGGTCACTTTTCTTCGCGTTGAGTGCTCATTTTTATGAAAATGACACTTTTTCTTTATGCAAAAGAATCATTTTTCTACGTAGAATAATGACCCCCCGTTAAGGTGTGATGATTTTGAGGTGATTTTGTCCCTTTATTACATTATTTCACATATTTAATGTATAACAATAGCTATTTTTGCAAACCACGGCTAAAATGTACGTTGATTAACTGTCGAAAGCTATGCGGACTGTGGACCGTGTCTTGAGACGATGATGTAACCATGCCATTCAAAATGTGTAGTCGTGTCAAGTAATGGGAAGCGTGGAATATGTATGCGTTAGCTTGCTCACTTTTTCTTTCATTTCACCAGTATTGTTTATAGTCGCGATCCTGGGCTTTATTTAATTAATAAAATGCATTTTGGTGATTCATGCGGATATGAAGGTGACGTCTTTGCAGAAAAATACATTACCAGTGTTATATAGCGGGTTATGTGCTAAGCACATCTTTAGATTATGGCGGCGGTAACTTGTATTATTTTCTGCCTAAATTTTTTATTGTTATACCTGTTCAGTGGGAATAGAAGTATAACGTTGATAAAGCATGCAAAAAAAAAAACAACCTCGGGTTATACTGTAGCATTAACTAAGATTTTCGTAAAGTTGGTGTCAAATAACTGGTTTATATAGTCAAGCACATTTAGCGTATGTAGGTCCAACACACCGAACCAATGCAGGTCACCCCATTGGGCCAATTTAGGTCACACAGTGGCCCAACGTGTCCAGTAGTTGCACGTATAAATATTGGGCCAACACAATGTTTTTGATGGGATAATGTAAGCCCAACATCAAAATACAACGTAGAGACAACATGTGGGGCCAACGTAAACCAATTTGCACTTTGAATGTTGAACACCAACGATGGCATAAAACGTAGGGCTACAAGAATCAGCTTTGTTGGATCAACACTTGGCCAGCATATTGAAGCTGACTAGGAATGTGACTTTTAAATATAGAACATGTAAAGATATAAAATTTAAAACAGTATGGTGACGCTATATGATTTTTCGTATCCATAATTTGATTGGTTTATTTAGATAATGATTATAGAGCTTCTGGACCATAAAAAGAGAAAATATGTAAAATTAAATAATAATATGCCTTTTTTAACTATTGATAAAAATCAATGTCAGTGTTCCTCTTGTTTATTTACGGGATGAACAATCATTCAAAATATAGTCATATACTTTAATAGTACTTCACTTCCTGTCTGCACCGGATTCACTATTTTCTGAAAGTAATCATACATATCAATTGACAATATTAACCAGTTTCTCTCGATGTTTGTTTCCTGAATCTCTCACAACTTAATGGTCATAGATCAGTATTGAGGTTAACAAAATTGAAAAATATGAACATTTTTTCCCCTTTCCTTTGTTCTGCTTTAAAGAATTCTGATAATTGTTTTTAAATGTTTAAGTGGTTAACAATTTACTTTCTAATGAAAACATCAAACAAGTACACATACTAACTTTTTTATTATCTCTAATATTGATTAAAAACTATCATTGATGATTTAAAAATTATTTGCGAATCTTCTGGACTTCATTCTCGATAGATAGTTGTAGAATTTATGTATGAAAATACTAAATAAAAAAAAATACCCCATACTTCTTTAGTGTAGTGATGAAACAAAAAAAAGTCGATGACCAACTTAGACAGTATTGTTTCTCTTTTTATCAGAGCTTATTTGAGTAGTTATTTAACAATTTACAAAAACCTTAAATCTTGATTATCAAAAAAAAACCCTGTTTAATAATATAAA
>WFKH01011925.1:35050651-35061756 GCA_016163765.1 Magallana hongkongensis | reverse complement strand
TAAGTGCTTTTTTGTATCTCTGCAAAATACACATTCAAAGAGTTTTATAAATCTAAAAAACATATAAATCGAAGCCATTTTCGTTAACTAGAAGCATTAAAACACATGGACAGAACAGTGAAACCTTTTTGATAGTTTGTTACACTCACTTTACCAATAAGAAGAAGCTTATATATATCACAGCATCTTCAATCATTCAGAATCATCAATACATATGTCTTCCTTTGAATATTGACAAGCTAACCTTTGACTTTTTGATTAATACTTAAGTGTGTTTAATCCATTATTAAATACATTTAATTGAGAACTGCAGTCGTACATGTCAATAACAGGATCGTTGCCAGATTGTGTTGTGCTATTAAGGCCTTGTGGCGTTTGTTGGAGCATACAATTTCAGATTTCTTTAGTAAGTTGTGAACCTATTAATACGGCATATGTATATATTGTTTTTATTATAACACTAGATTAGACATATTGAAATTACGTGAAATAAAATATTTTGTTTTTTTTTTTACTTTATGCTATTCTTTAATTTATTTTCATATTATACCTAAAATAAGATTATCTTCTTTTTGAAAGGTAAAATACTTGTGAGAACAATACTGAATACGAAAATGAAAAAACCTAGTTTTGAAATCAGTAATTAATGTGCCTGCCAGACTTTACTTAAACAGATGAAACAAAACCCAAAAGATAGATACATCATTGAAAAAAATACAAATAGGTGTAAGATGTAAAACGAACATGTTTTTTTTCAACTTTTTTCCGTTAAAGTCTGAAAATGACATTATTTACATATTTTTACACTGTTATCATTTTGTATTTACATTTTTATCAATCATGTTTTGATATTGATTTTTTTATGATGCTAATTTAATAAAATTTTATTTGCTATACAATTTAAAAATCATTTTCCCTCAGTGATATAAAGTACAATGCCGCAACAAAGAGGTGTTTAAATGGATATACTGGGAGCTATTGTAGACAGAAATGTCCGTATCCTCATTATGGTGCTCAATGCAAAGAGAGATGCCTATGCAGTAGACATTTATGCAGTCATATAAACGGATGTGCTCATCAAGGTTATAATATGTTCAGATAAAACAAAAAATCGAGTTAAAACATAAACATGTTTGAATCTATTATATAATTTTTGTTACATATCTTCTATATATTGACATTTGGATGTGTATATAAATAAAACTTATCACAAAAAAGTGCAGAGCAACTGAAGTACTGTTTATCATATTTTCACAATGACACGTTTCTGTTATTATAGCACAAATTCAGAAACAAAAATTAAACCCAATTTTAAACAGTTCGACCAGCCTACGTACTTCGACGTCTTTCAAAATCACCACCAATATATTTCAACCTACTACAAATGACTATATGAGTCTGTTACCACATGTGCGAACAAGTTTGAGGAGTATGTATTTCTTTTATAGTATTATGAGTTATGATTTTAATTACGTCAGTATGTCAGTTGATTCACCATTCAAAAGTCGCATAACTAAAGAAATATTTAATGGTTATTCTTTCATTTAGTTATCAGCAACACCATCCTAACCACATATCCAATTCAACAAACTGACGTAGATAATCAAACCACAAGAACAGGTTGTCATTTTCAGTGATTTAGTAAAATTAAATAATTGATTTTATAATAATGTATAGATCATCATATTATTTCATTTTAAATTGAAGCAAAACTTTCATTTAAAGTAATTGTTATTTAGATTAACTTTGATAAATGTATATGTGTTCTCAATTATCTTTGATTTTTGAAAAAAAAACCAACTATTTTTTTCTTTGTACAGAAATAAAACAAGTGACGACAGAAGATTTTCTAAACATCTCTAAAGACACAGTTTTGATTAAAGGTAAATTGATTAATGTAATGTCAAACAGTATAAACACTGACTTACATCCAACAGCAAGGCTTAAAATACCAGGGCTAAAATAATTACCTTGCAGCATGGCTATTGCAGCACAGCGTTATTGCCATTGAAATTATTTCAAAATAATTTGTTTTGTAGATTAAGATACTTAGATATATTTTAATGAGGTTTTCGAGAAGGAGAACCATACGTTTTGTACCAATGTTTCACTACGCAAATTAACTGTTTTTTTCATGTCTCTTGTATTTGAGCGAAATTATAAATGTAAGCATTGAAATCTTGAACATAGGCTTGATTTCAAGATAGTCCTCACGAACCAGGAAAATTTTGGATACCCATACAAATTGACCCGCACGAATAAAAATGATTCCACAGTATGTTGTAAATCAAGTGTGGTAAATCTAATGGCAATTGTGCATACATTCTTTAAAACACCATTTAGTATTTGAAACAAAATATGAACCGGGAACCACGTGCTCTGTTATAATTGAATCTTACTTTTTCCTCTCTCTCTCTCTCTCTCTCTCTCTCTCTCTCTCTCTCTCTTGAACAATTTAAGACTGCTGGACGACTGTCAGACAAAATGAATAGAAGGACTGCTTTGAGTGCAAAATCAACATTATTGATTGGAACTACTTTTCAATGATCCAATTTGCTATACATTTTCGTTGTAACTATAAACGGTTGATTAAGTGTTGATATATCCTCACCAAACCTGATCAGTAGCACCTAATTCATACATTATACAAGTAATACATTGTGACTGTAAACAACCGGGCGGAACTTTTTGAAGCTATAATTTAAACCAAATTTAAAACTATGAAATGACCGTTTATAAATAAAAATATTGTATTTAAGAATTCAATGTTATCTGATGGTGAGTTTGTTGACCAACCAACTTCTTTAATTTCTTTGAGTTGTTTACATAAAGCAACAGTATTTTCAAAAACTTTGGTTCTTTGATTTAAAAATACATTATAAAGATCTTCAAAATGTTCATGCTATTGAATAAAAATGCATCTCTAAAGTTATCAATGCACCGGTACCACTCAAATAAACTTTAAATTATGTTTTATAAAAAACTTATATAAAAAAAAGTTTGTTGTAAAATAACATGACAGGTCAGTGTTACGATACATTCCCTGATAAATTGCCATTATAATGCATATCGGGGTATTAAATCCAATTATTACTTCATATTGTATTCAGTACAGTACATTAAAGTGTATTTATGCAGCATTGTGCTTTCATTTGGACATCACATACATAGCTGCGCATTTTCAAAATGATTGTCAACTTTTTTAATCAAGACTTATGATAATAGGCACACACCAATGATAAACTATAACTGGGTAAATATTATCAGCTGTTATAACCGTTAGAGTCAATGAATGCACATTGTCGACAATAAAGTGAATTATGTATTGAATAATTATAAATTAGAATAGATCAGCTTTGAGATTACCCTATGAGTTATATGAACAATTAGTTAATTTCTAAGCATATGCGCTTTTTATGAATGCATAATTAAGAACTTAATTAAATTTCGTTCGACTCGACAACACAGTCTTAATACCATTTTAAGTTCGATAAGAAAACAGTTCCTTATCGCCTAATGCGCGGCGTTGTACATACTTAAAACAATCTGTTTTCGAAAGCTCGTGAAAATGATTATAGCCAGTAAAGATGACTTTTGAGAGCAAATTAGAAAATTATTTTCCACTTCCGGTTTGACATACAATTTCCTGATACTTCAAACAAATTTAAAAAAAAAACCATAAGAACAGGAAAACGCTTTCATCAAAATAGCATCTTACAATAATTGATAAAAATATTTCGCTTGAAAAGCGAATTCATAAATCGACAAGACGAGCTATGTTTTTAAAGTGTGAACATTTGCGAATTTGATGAACTGTTACTTAAAGTTTACACGATCAATCAAAGTTTGTTTAACATGTATGTTTGTCTCAGTATAAACTGTACTACTTGAAAATATATTACAAAAGTTAAAATTTAAAGATAATAACAAAACTGCCTCTGAATGCTTATGAATAGTTGATGGTGATGAATGCATGTTTTAAAGGACGACGGACCCAATTCAAGATTTCGCACCTCTGCGCAGAAATCCGTGCATATGCTATGAATGCGATTGTCGTAATAAAGTGCATCAGAATAAGAGAAAATAATATATGTTTCATTCTACTAAACATAATTTGTGATTCCAAAATATTTCTAGTGGAGAAAACTTAAGATAAATAAATTAGTCTGAAATTCCTCTGTTTGCGACAAGTTCGTTATATTTCCACGGTTTATAAATCCTAAAACGCCCAAAGGCAGTTTATAGTCTTATAATCTGGTTGAAATTGAATTTATACCTTAACCTAACAATATTTATATATATAGCAGTTAATGTAACGTCAGGCAATAATAATCTTTGTTATATTCAGTAGTATATTCTCACTATATAACTCTATATGGACGAATAGTCAATAATTGTAATGTTAGTTCGTCCAAAATATATTGACCGGTCAATATTTTTTTAATGTTGACCGGCTAGGAATAATATCTAGATAATATTCCCTCTATTTCAATTATTCGCCTCTGATTTGTTGATTCGTAAACCGTGACGTAAATAAACCTTCGCGACTCCAAAACAAGGTGACGTCATAATAGGCAATCAGTCAAGGCAAGTAAACAACGAACGCGCAATGCGATGGTTTGCTATCATAACGGGTATATGGATTTGCGAATTATTGTGAAGTAAAATCAGGTAAACATCTTTAGCCTAGTTCCCACAGACAGTAGAATATCACCAGTGACCTTTTGATGCCGACGATATTTTGGTAATAAACTTTGCGCAAAATTGAATTCGTGAACTCTATGTTGAGCCGAGAAAATAACGGCGATCTGTTTTCAAATCCTTTCTTAATTTTTGGTTTGTTTCTTCATAACAAAACAAAGTTGACTGTGTTTTCGGGCAACATTGATTATATTAGCCCCCTTGGGACGAACATATTGCCCTCCGCTTCGCGTCGGGCAGTATTTCATCCCTCGGGGGCTAATATAATCAATGTTGCCCTCAATTCCAGTCAATATTTGTATAATGTCCTTTTTTCAATAATATTTCTGAAGAAAAATAAACCATACAGTGAACTTTGACAGCTCCTCAAAAAAGTTAGGTCTGTGACCATCATTATTTTCTGTTCATTGGTAGGCTAATTGACTATGAAAATTTAATTAGAGTAAAAAATCTATTGCAGAATTTTTAAAATCTCAGTTTTTATACCACACTCCAGAAAATTATCATTACTTTCTATTATATCTGAGAATTTTCGTAACCAAATTTTGAAACGCCCAAGTAAAATAAGGAAGTCGATATTCATGTACTTTTTTTATATTGATTTTCACTCACCATTAACTGATTAACATTATATAAAATTTTGAATAAAAAATCTATTGTAGGAATGAATTGGGTCCGCCGTCCTTAAAGAAACACGCACCATTTGAATGGTAAATTCTTTGAACTTGTTTTCATATTTTTAAACCATATTTACCACAATAACCATTTCAGCACCGAAAATCCACTTTACTTGCTGGATGGAGGGCAACAATATTTGTATGAATTCCTGGTCTTAGAATCCACAATACACACAAAATTTCCTCAGCTGGTGCCAGACATTCCAAGATTGAGTTTTTCTGTACTAAGCGATGAGCAGTGTATAATTAGAACTATAAAAATATTTGTGTAACATAGTTTCAAAATAATTAAATGAGATACTTGTGACTATCTCTGTCGCATAATAAATGGTTCCTGTTAAAAAATAAATTGTTTCTTAGTTTCATGAAATGTGACATTTAATGATTCATACGATTGTGTGCAAAATTAACAGAATCGTAACTTGATAAGAGGCTCTTTGTATCACTTCCAGGATATCTGCTTACCAAAATAGACAGTCAGATTCAGTTTCTGTATTTGAGAGGAGCAAATATAAACTCACACGCAATACTGATCTGCCACGAGACGTTTCCAAAACCATGTAGTGGATAGACGTTCTAATTTTAATTAGATTGAGTTAGATATATGTAGTTTTTGGAAATCAAGTCTTCCAACAATCTGTTGGAATTCCCATGGGTATACCAATTGTGCCCCATTGTTAGCAGACCTATTTTTATATTCTTATGAAGCAGAATCTATTCAAAAACTTGTACGTGAAAAAAATAAATCACTCGCTGTGGCCTTCAACTCAACATTTAGGTATATCGACGACGTATTATCAATTAACAATTGTTATTTCCATACTTACGTCGACTCGATATATCCCAGTGAACTTGAAATAAAAGATACCACAGAGTCAGCGTCATCTGTTTCATATTTGGATATTTTACTAGAAATGGACATTGATGGTAACCTAACAACAAAACTTTATGATAAACGCGATGACTTCAATTTTTATATAGTCAACTTTCCCTACTTATGTAGCAATATACCTTCATCACCTGCATATGGTGTTTTTGTCTCTCAGTTAATTCGATACGCAAGGGCATGCTCTTCGTATGAAGAGTTTCTAAGACGAGGCAAGCTACTGACAAACAAGTTGATAAAACAGGACTATCAACAGTCTCGTTTAAAGTCATCTTTTCGTAAGTTCTATGGTCGATACGACGACCTTGTCAGCAAATACAGTCTTCCACTGAGTCGCATGCTGACTGACGTTTTTCATACTAATTGTTAGATCATAATTAATTACCTAATTGTCTAAGGAATTTTGCGGTTTTTATTTTCCCGATTACGACAAAGAGCACACGGCGGGTTTGACCGGTCAGCAGAGGATGCTCACTCCTCCTAGGCACCTGATCCTACCTCTATCTTGGAGGTCCGTGTTGCTCTGCTTTGAATTTGTATTTCGTTTTATGGATTTTTGAGATGGTTGACGGTTTGTTATTGTCATTTTTTCATATACATGTATACCATGTTATTTCTTGGTGTGTCTTGTTGTTCACCTTTTGTGCTCAGTGAAGAGTATGACCAGGCAATGTTATATGTAATCGAAAATTAATCTGAAATGCATGAACATAAACAATGATTAATTGATGAAAAACGCTTTTGAATGTTTTTCATAAACACCTTTTTCCCATATGTATCAATTGTTTTTCGGTCTTATTCCTATGACCTATGGAGAATGAAGACATACTGCCTTTCAGAACTTTTAATTGTAAGATTAGAAGGGCATCCCTAACATTTGTAAGAGAATATAATTATCAATATCATTTCATTAACAGTTTTACGAGTGAACAAAATCAAATTATTTTGGAATGCATATCAAATGACAAGGCACATAATGGTGGATGAGTTCTCATGATTTTATTTCAATAAGAAATGAATAATAAAATTATTCATATTGCAAAATATTCTAATAAAAGTAGTACAACAGGCAAAAAGGCCTTCTTGCTCTTGACTTTATTTATTCATATAAAAGGACAGAATTAAAATTGTTGACACACTTGTACATATTACACAGTTGCTCATGTCTGGCTGTCATTGCCACAAAAGCCAAATTTTGCATTATATCCGTTAGATTTTTAGGGCATCCAAAAGAGCAATGGCCCATGGGTTTACGTTGTTACATAAGAGTTGTTTGATATCAGCAATATTGTTTTTTTTTTAATTTCATATTGACATCCATATGCCTCTCTCACTGTCTCTAGTACAACATCCGTGTCAAAACCATTAGTTGCAAATCAGAGACGGTTGGAACTTGAAATGGTGCAAAATGACGGTGCGACCTTCAAATGTTTATCAAAACCAAAAGATAAACGTAAAGATAACAACAATAAATCTAACGGCAAGTGAGCAAAAACTCGCAGTATTTTTAATGTTTCTTTACATTAGATAAAGTATTACATGAGATAAAGTATTACATGCTTTTCCATTTGCCGGTACATACAAATTATAATTGCTCTTCTTTCTACCCTTTGTGCGCAGAGATTGCTTAATGATTTGAAAAGTACGGTATGCGCATATGTGACATCTACGCAGGTGCTGGCTATGCACAAATTTACTTGTTGAATACAACAAAGCTATACTACATATCATTGATTGATTTGTATACTTTTTAATATTTAGAATCTATTATCCATATGGTTTACGAAGTGCCAGAGCAATTGATTGCAAAATCAGCAGGCAACTGCCGGATAATCTGGAATAGAAAAGAAGAATAAATAATAGACAATCTTGTTATTTTTTGATAGAGTATATCTAAAGAAATATATCAATAAATTTGGCAATTAAGTTTATCGTGTTGGATATCTAGATTGATACATTTTTATAACGAAAACTAAGAAAATACCTATATGTAAAAGGAAATGAATATTGCATGCACTCAGCATCAAGGGGTGTGGTGGGAACGTGTGTAAATCAAACAGTGTACGACTTTTTTTCGAATCAGACATAATCATATAGAATAACAGAGGAAGAAAGATCTTGAACTCTAAAACACATAGTAGCTTTCCCCATTCTACATGAAAAATCTATCTCTTCATATTATTTTACTATTACTTGGCTAGTAACTTTCTGTATTTTCTAATCATCTCTTACCATTTTTTAATAATAAATAGATGTGTGCTATGGTCAATGGTTAGTTTTTCATTTAATTTAATAAGGAGTTAATTATATCTTAAAAACTAAACATTTGAAGAAAACAACTTGAATTTTGTAGTTTCATGCAATTATCTATATAGTAGCAAATTATAGCGTCCATATTGTTCAGAACATATTGGGTATATGATATATTTTGGTGTTAAGATTAGCAATTAACCCTGAAAATCTATACTCAATATAACGTATTATAATATTCAGGTAAGATAAACGGCCGCAAAATAATAACCAGCTCTGAGGACAAGTAAGTCCATAATTTAAGACTATTGCAATGTATAGTTTGTACATGCTGGAAAAGGAACCGACATTTATCAAAGCTCATTACTTCCTGCATTTTTTTATTTCAATAAAATCTCAAACGTAATATATCTTAATATCAAGTTACATGTAATTTAAATACATTAATATCAAGCTTTTGAAATTCAATATGGTGCATTGCGATTATAATTAAAAAGGTCTTATTACATTGATTGCAAAATAATTTATACCGTTCACAAGATGATGATGATCCCTTTTGACTAGCTGTGATTTTTTTCGCACGTTTTCTGTATACCATATCGTAGCAGTATTGATCTGTCAAAACAAAAATAAAATATGAACAAAAAAAAAAACTAAGGGTTTTTCTTCTTTTCCAATAACCTGCAATATTCTTTAAAAAATTATATTTTGAATCATTACTTTTACTTTCAAATTATTTAAATAAAAATAAAAAAATAAGGAATCACAACTTACACTGATAAGCTTCGGCTGAATTGTACAAAGCTGGACACGGTGGACGGCGTTGTTGACATTCTAGATCGTAGTTGTCTTGTACCAATCCTCCGTCAGCATCGTACTCTGCACAGTAACCTAGCATTCAAAATGGATTGTAAATATTTATCAAATTAAATGATAGATCACTTTTGTATGGTTCGAAATTTAAAAATCTTAGGTTGGCATTTGTACTATTAGTATTTGGTAACAAAATAGTTGATATTACCGAAGATAGAGCGATTCAGTGCACAGACTTCAATAGTGGCATTTCCCCAGGAGTTTAAAAGACAGTGATATTGGAAAATATATCGTTGACTGTTTAATTCATTTAACTGTGTACACTCCTGTTCAATAGATTCGCAGTTCTTTTGCTTTGCCGCCATTTTCCATGAATCCGCATCCGTAGGGCACTGATCAACATACTTTTCTGTAAGTGTTGAAATTTGACATCCCGTGAATGGGCATACCTAAATTATAAGATATACAAAATAAGAATTACTAACATTTCGAAATATGTGAAATGGGATATTCGTTATGAATGTGTAACTTTTAATATACAAATAAATCATAAAAAACAGAGCTGCTGCTGATGCTGCAATAGTAACTTGATTGTGTCAAGTGTTGGAAATGATGCCCATTTAAGAAGGAATTTTAGTTCTGCAGAGAACGGTTCGATTCCGAATCCTGACAAATTCTACTTCAACGCATTTCAAGAAAATTCTACAAAGAAAGACAGAACCACTAAATTGCACGGTATATTCTTAAAGTACGATTGCACAAATGCACGATATACTGTAAACAAGGAAACCTTCGGACCTTTTTTCATTTTTCGCTTATGTTGCTCTCATTGTCAGCGTTTGCTGTGTAGAATCGCAACAAATATAAAAAATAAACAGTATTTTTTCGAAAAACTACTTATAATTAGAAATGCACTGTATACATACATACACAAAGAACCATTAAAATATGTACGGATTATCAAATAAATAAGAGGGTTGGATGGTCGTGGCCATATTTAGGCTATTTTTACCTCGTATAGAATAAAGCTCTGTATAAAGATAAAGATATATATGATCCAATTTTTATAATTATTTGGATTTTTTCTTTACTTTATGATCCAAAATATCATAATTTACTTGCAATATTCATTTGTTAACCATTTAACCACCTTAAACCATGATTAGTAATAATCAAAGTACACAACATAAATTAAAATTTTCATTAATATGTATTGACTTGCGAAAATTAAAGGACAACGGACCCGATTCATTTCTACAATTTATAATGATTTTCACGAGAAATTTAGTGCCACGTACACCAAGCAAACCAAGACTTCACAATTTCTACTGTTTTATTTCATATGTTGGGTAGAGAATGTCTATGATCATTTGGTAAATAACTGCAAAAAATAATAAAGAATAGTTCTAAGACAAAAATACAGTAGATAATAAATTTCATATAAATAAAGCTGATAAATATATCGTCCAACTTGTTTAAATTATAAACTAGTATACTTTATAAACTCTAAATTACAACAATTAAAGATTAGAAAACATAATTCAAATTAGCCGCTATTTTCTTTACAACAGTTCACAGTAGTAAACACTTTATCTTTGAATTTCTTCTTAAATAACAATACCAGTTAATACAGATAATTTATACATACAAATATATAAAAATTAACTTACATGGTGAGGTGACAAGCATGGAGCATATGGTAAATAGTTCTAAAGTCGTGCAGAAATACACAAAAAACACTCCGTTCATGGAGCTTGCACGGGGAAAAGGAAAAGCAA
>WFKH01011925.1:35036209-35050551 GCA_016163765.1 Magallana hongkongensis | reverse complement strand
TTATACATTATTGCATCAACAATTGACAAATTTACAAATGATCATTAGTGGTTGCAGATGCCAACTGTAAATGCACTAACTCTAGCAATAAGTGCTGTGATAAAAACGCTTAATGATATTTACCGGTATATCATTTTGCAGCGTTGCATGTATCATTTTTACATCCTTCTTTTAAGATATACAAGTAGACAATAAAGGCAATACAGAGCATAATGTTATGTAATGAACATAAAGCTAAAATAGAAACAAAAATAGGCACGATCACAGGAGTATATAGACCATTCGATTTTCTTACATCAAATTGTACACTTGACACTCGTGGCTGACTTTAAGTATTTACAACGTTTGTCTTGTCTTTGCACTTTTATTCATTAAGTTTTGTACATTTTCTTTTGATACATAATATTTTGGCCGGTATATTGGCGTTGAATAGGTGCGTAAATCATAGTTTCATTGCGACCAAGAAAAACGGCAAGGTTAGATGTCCGTCTATACAGGTGATGTACATGTATGTACAGCAGGGACTTTAAATTGTTAATTAAGAGGTTTGTAGCTAGCAACGGGTTGCAGGGTGGCAGCGAGTAAAGAAAAACACGGTTACAAATTATTTTGACAAGTCTTGTTAGCTTTAATGACGTTTAAAGTAGCAACAATTATGATTTTAGATGTACAAGTTATGATAACTTTTTACACACAAAACAAACTAGCATACACACGAACATTAAACAAAGTTACGTAGTATAAATAATGATGATAAAATTTAAAACAAAGCAACCAATGGCAGTATGACAAATCATCAGGTAGTAACATGTGCATATATTGATTTTTGTAAATGTAGGCGATACATTAATATAAGCGAACCTCTACTATAATTTTATGAATATTTTATATAAAATAGTACTGTAATGATTTAAAATAATTTACAGTGGGCCAATATAGCTTCAATGTAATGCGTATTGGTTGTGCATTCGGAGGGCTATCCAAATGACTGATGGGAAAAAACTCCATGTCAAATCAGATGTTCATATAAAGTACCTGTCTGTAAAACATCATCAGGGTCAGCAAGACAAACAGTTGTATTCTGCAGTAGATCATTGTACCTGCGATTTCGTAATTCATTTCTGCAATTATAAATTTATTTACTTTTATATTCAACAGTTTTGTCATGTAAAAAAGGAAACTTACTTGTTTAATAACAAACTAGGCTAACAAGCAGACCTTGAAAAACAATCGATATTATACGATGAATTTTAGAGAGAAAGTAAAAATGACATCATAAGGGGCGGATCGTCCAATTGTCAAAAGGCAATATATCCATACATTTTGGATCGAAGTTTTTAACAAGACCAAGGGTGAATCCATTTAAACAATACAAAACACTTCATTTATTGACTTGTGGTATGGAATAAGGGTCGAGTCAGCTTTAGGCAAACAAGATTTGAGGTCGGTTCTGCGTAAGATTATTCAGTTTCAGTTCATCATTTTTTCTCTTTCCTGATGCATGCTTGATTGAAAAGAATTTCAGCCTTACATTGATGCCAACAACAAAGGATATTCGACTTCTTTCCGATTAATGTACCTGGCAGAGTTGAAGATGGTCAATTTTCTAACCACAACAAAACATCGGGATAAGGTTTGAAAGAATAAATCCAAGCGCTTCAAAGACTGATATTACATATAAGACGTTAGCCCAAATCATATTAACAAACAAAATAATTGTCCATTTAGAGTTTAAAGTGTGCATCAGATTTTTTTTCTTTGAAATTATTAACTTTTGGGGTGGGGGCATTGATATATGACTAACGTGTTTCTGTTCTCAGAAGTGTCAAAGATACCCAAAGAAATTAATCTGAGACCAATAGGCATGTTCACGAAGCTATCTTGGGACTATGGTTCGTCCTAAGTACATCTTAGGACACGTCTTAGTCTTAAGTCTGTTTCTCGAAGCTCTCCTAAATTTAGGAACCGCCATAACTTTGTCTTAACTTTAGGATGTCATTTACCTTGTCCGTAGACCATCCTAAGGCTGTAAAATCACGTTTTTGGAGATATTGTAAATGCTAGCTATGAAGGTTTTTCTTAAGACCGATAGAATAAAGCAAAATTTTCTACAGTTCAACGATTCTGACAAACCTCAAATTCCCACTCCAGGGGGGGGGGGGGGGGGGGTCATAGTCATTTATTCTATCATGTATGTTCATTTTAACAAAATTATTTTGAGAGGGACCCCGAACTCTTACCACCTTCCCCGTTAATACAAGCGTGCCTGGAAGCCGTCAAATTGAGCAATTTTTTTTCCCAAACAGTATCTCTGTTTGGCTTATAAAAATTATTCACTTATTTTTAATATCTACATTTTACACTTAGTGAGTAACATTCATTGTTTTGATTACTTTAGGAAATTATTCAAATGTCCTTGCCTAAAAAGTAAATTTACATCGGGTTATATAAGTCATGCGTGATCATTCTTAATTTCTATAACTTAATTCCGAAAAAACAATCTTTAGAAAATTCCTAATGTTAAAAAAACTGTATTTATGTATTTGAGAGATATATTACAACACTATTTCTTAATTTTAAAACATGTTGGTGTATTCTACATATTGCAGATTAAAGTGAAATTAATCGTTGGGTTTGTACGTGTGTGTTTCTACATGTAACGTTAAATTCGATGAAAAGCGCGTGTGTATGTATTACATGTGCTTGAATGACAAGATTATCAAATGTTAGTTTACAATCAAAGAATGCACACGTGTTGTTTAAAAAATTATTCGCTTGTAAGCCAATTCTGTCCGGATACATTTTTCTTTAAAAATGGCAGTCATTTGGATTTCGGGAGGGGGGGGGGTACTTTTTGTTTTGTTTTTGTTTTGTTTTTGGTTTTTTAAAACTAAATAGTTTTTGGACACTGATATATATTAAGGTAAATGTAATTTTTTTTAAATGTATACATTAAAATTACTGATTTTGGGCCCATTGTGTTACCTACCGACACGCACAATTTTCTCTGGCAAAGTGTTTAATCCCTACAAACGTTTCTCAACTTTTATCTGTACATGTACGAATAAATGTGAAAAATAAGAATGGTTGTAGAAGGTTAAGATATCATAAACTAAGATATTCCTAAGTTACAATCGAGCTACATCTTAAGACGTGTCCTAAATTGATCTTAGGATGTTCCTAACTTTTTTCATAAGTCATATCTTAAAAACACATTTAGGTCATAACTTAGAAAAAGTTTCGTGGACATGCCTGCTGAATGCCAAATTATAGAACGCTTAAAAGTGTCCTGCGGGGATGAAATTTGTTGAGGAAAGAAATTACGGAAAAAGATATTTGAAGGGTAAAACAAAATGTCAAATTAGATACGATTAGGCATTTTTTAGAGAAAGAATACAAACATTATCAAGTAATGTATTTACAAGTGAGTCGTTTCCTAAGCCACCCAACTTATTCACGACATTCGAGAACGTTCAGTGTCAATGGGCCATGATACCGGTGGTTTTAAATCTGTCAGACGGAAACCTACACCAAGGCAAATAAATAGGGAGAATTCCGAGGGAATACATCTAATTCTTCTGTGAGATAGCGAAGTCCATATTAAAAGGACCGTGGGTGCACATACAATGAATTATCAAATTTCGTAAGCATTTAGTAATAGAGCAGCACGCGAAATATTGTAAGATAACAAAGTGTCTTTTTCTGAAGATCATGAAAGAAACTAATCAAAATCATACAATGCTAGTAGAAGTTGGGGTAAAAATAAAAATTGGATACTTAACCTCTGAAAAGCATTTTCCCGTACATGTATCAAGGATATATGGCGGCTCGTATAGGTAATATTACCATAGTATATATATAAAAGATTTTTTAAAATTTTGTTGAATTACACGGTATTGTGTAGAAAAAAAGACATCGTTAAAAAAGTGGGTATCTCGGAGGAAATATTACAAGGGAGGACGCAATCTTCGATATCACATCGCTTCTTCAGTTAATTTCTCATGTATAATTAAAACGTTAAACTAGAAACTTGTGCCAATTCGTATGCCACTAAAACCGAGCACAAACATTGTCAATCCTAAGAAAAAGGATTTATACAATTTATAGAATCAGGCACCAAACACTGTACAAATTGAAGCAGTGTAATAGCTGTTGAAGGGCTAGTGCAATTAATCCGTATTCATCATCTTTTGTAAATGTAGAATGTTTTTAACAGATCTTTATACTTAATTTCTTTTAAAAAATAGGACACTCGCACAGTAAGATTATTGTTGTCATCAGTCAGCTGATTGAAATAAATAGTCTACTTTTTATAAACTTTATCTTAGAGATGGTGATAAAAGTGTTAATTTTTTTAGATGAGCTGTAAATAAGTAGCATTAATCTTGCAATTGTTACAAGAGTTTGTTAATGGAAGAATCGTATTTAAAAAAGGAAATGCGGCAACCCGGCGAGATGCAATAAAAAAGTCATTTCTTCTTGATAAGCTATTTTAAAACATTTCATAATGTATTTAGTGTTTATATGAAAACTGATTGACTTCATCTCATCTGATTTGTCCTTATGCATCTAGATAAATTGTTAAGTTTTACGAACGAAATAAAATGAAATTATTAGATAATTTGTATGGAATTTGTATTGCGAATTCTATTCACCAATCAAATTTTCAAAATCTACCTTTACATGTAAAGAAGAATGATGATTTTATGTAGTTGAGATAGTTTTGTTTTCCGCCTATATGAACTGACTTGGGCATGCATCTGATAAGTGATTTAAGTTATTGAAGCGCGTTACACGTACATGCGTTTTTACATCCCTTGTCCAGGAGTTACGAACGAAAACATAGGAAAGATATCCTTATATATGTATATGACATGTAAGTATAACTCGTTTATAAATAATGTGCATGATAAACAGCAAAATTGGTCCTGTTTTCCAAGGTAATTAAAATTATATAAAATATCTGGAGAACTGCATATGAAGCTAGTTCAAAACAGTTATTTTTTTAATTATCTTTTAAGGTTTTTATAAAATAGTTATCTAAACATAGCGTTGTTGATAGCTATCCAGAATACCAATGACCTAATGGTGCCTTTATTGTATTGACGTCATCAATATACATAATATACATGTATATATAGAAATGAGGTAATTGCATTGTAAATCAGTTATCTGATGTTGTATAATACATTCCGTATTTATTTTTAATTTTGATATTGCAGTAAGTTAAATATGTTTCCTGTTTAATATGCTTCATGATAAGTTGAAGATAAAGATAACGTTTTTTCATATACAAATATAATATAAAGCGAATGAGGTCATCATTGGAGGTAGGGATGACCCACGTGGGTCAAACTTTACAGACACAACTATTTAATTCTTAATTATTCCTATTTATGAAATGTGTTGATGTTCCCCAAGGGTCATTTACTGCATATCAGGTGGACGGACATGATCCAAGGAACAAGAATACACGTTATGATGGGGATCTCAGCTGTTTTCAAGATATTTGGGCACTTCCTGTTCAAAAAGGGTGGGGGCAGGACCATCCCTGGGGCCCATGACCTATATGCCGTTTGATGCCTTTTGACACAAGGAACAAGAATATATAAGTTTAGAGATAGGGATCTCAACCGTTTTCAACATATTTGGGCACTTCCTGTTTAAGGGGGGTTAGAACACCATGGGACCCATGACCTACATACCATTTGATGTCCCTTAACATAAGGAACAAGAATTTATATAGTTTGAGCGTTAAAATCTCAACAATTTTCAAGATATACGGGCCCTTCCTGTTCGAGGTAGGTCGGAACCACCCCCGGGGCCCAAACTCTATATACCATGAAAAATGACAATAACAATCCGTCAACCATCTCAAAAATCCATAAAACGAAATACAAATTCAAAGCAGAACAACACGGACCTCAAAAAAGAGGTAGGATCAGGTGCCTAAGAGGAGTGAGCATCCTCTGCTGACCGGTCACGCCTGCCGTGTGCTCTTTGTCGTAATCGAGAAAAGACGAAAGAGTCCGTAGACAATAGGGTGAATAACTAGAGCAGAGCTCGTGGCAAAGCCACGAGTAGGTCTTCCGTTGTTGCTGCGAGTTGAAAATTTCCAAATATGATTTGGTGTCAAATGATTATAATGACTAATGACTAAAATTTCACTTCTGCTTTGGTTATAAAAACGTGTTGTGATTGAAAACCTGTATAAAGACAAGAAGAAAATGTTTTAAGAAAACTATTTGTAAAACACAGTTTGTGTAATTGTTTTGAAAACTTTTTAAGGCCCTGTCACACCAAGTTGCGTTCCTAGGGCGTGTTCACGGCGTTGTTAATTTCATGGAATCGCCGTAAGATCACAACGAAAATTAAGAAAAAATATACAATCTTATTTAAAAATTTTACAAGTGAAAATGTCACGGCATCCTGACGGCGACTGAGGCGTTCTAACAGAGCTCCCAACTACGTTTCCACAGAGTTCTACTTGGCAATTGACTGCGCTCTCGCTGGGTATCCGCCGAGCGCTCATGACGTGCTAGGAGTTTTTACCGCGCGTCCACGGCGTGCTCTGCGCGCTGACTGCGTGCACATGCGCTGTTGGAGACTTTACGGCGTTGTCACGGCGACCTTACTCCACTTCTACGGCGTGTTTATCAGAACGCAGAGCCACGGAGCGTACTTTGTGGATGGTCAAAGTGCGCGCCGTGGCATGGCGTTCTAAAATGTTCTGGGATATCCCACCGCAGCGAACGAAGATGCCGTTGCGTTGTTACGGCGCTGTAGCAGACTCTAGTTCGTTTACCATGGCGTTTTACATTATTCAATGACACAGCGGGATCGCCGTGAGAACGCACCTCCAGTATGACAGGGGTTTAAACAATGAGAAGTTTAATTGCGAGTTAAATTGTTAAGGGTAGCAAGGATTGTTATATACATGTACTCATGATTCATGAAAGGAAATGTATTTTTTAAAAGAAACGAACCCGCCTTAAAAACATGTAACTTGGTAAATAGTTAAAATTGATGGCATCTCTGAAAATTTCTTCAGGGCTGATATTATTTAATAATACGAGTAGACTTGAACATTCAAAATAATAATCAACTATCAAAGATCATCAGGAGAATTTATGCATAAGTGAGCGTCTAAATTTTACACCTGATATACAGACACCGCTATGTAACGTAAAATTAAATAACATTATTTACAGAAATGAATATTACTTCTCTCGACGATGCAATAATATGCAAAATCCCTATTTTTATGCCAGTTTTTTCTCCTTTATCGGATCTATAGTAATTCTCTCGGAGAAAGTTTACGTATGTATTTTGAAAAAAAAACCCGGGAGAAACTTCAATAAAAATAAGCGAAAAATTATGATGTTACGGTTTTTATTTTCAGTTAATTTAATTAAATGTGACAAAGGGGCATATTCGGTCAGAATTTTGGGGTAACATGTACATGAAGTAAATTTGATGCAAGTTCCATGTTTGGTTTTTTTTTGTGTGTGTGGTTTTTGTTTTGTTTTTGTTTTTGTTTTTTGTTTGTTTGTTTTTTTTTTTTTTTGCTTTTCTCTGTTTTATCATTAAGATATATCAAAAAATTACGTACATGTCACAAAACAGTGTGACATTTAAGTCCGGACAGGACACAGTCCGGACTTTCAGCTACCCTTTCGGTTAGACATAACTTACTTTTGCTTATATATTTTGGTGGGACCTTTTATTTCAAACCTATCATGCCAACCTGAATGTACGGATTGCTCTGGTTTTCCTATAATTGTCTCTCAAATATCAAAATCCCATGGGAAAATGGTGGGATTTTTCATCCCATCTAAAATCCCACCATTCTCCCATGGGAGAAAAAAATCTTTGTGGGATATAAACTCCCATGGGATTTTTTCTCCCATCATTGGTGTTGATAGGATAAATAATCCTCTATAAAGCTTTATAGGATATAAAATCCTATGAAGCACCATGTTGGGATATTTTATCCCAGAGGATAAAAATTCCTGTATATATCATCTTAATAGATGGCATATTTGGGTTTAACTAAACACTTATGATTGTCTAGTAAAAGCAATATTCAAACAACCAATGTATTGACCTATTAGATAATGTCATTATATCCATCCAATGAATTACTAACAATTGATCATATTCACACAAATTCCTCTATCTCACCCTTAAATTACAGCAACTCTCAATTTAACCAATATATCTTTAGGTATTTTGTCAAAAATCATTATTATATGTACCACCAATAATATATTCTTCTTGAAATGACTTAATAGAGCTTATAACAATAAAGTTTAATAAATTCTGAGAAAATAAATACCAAAAATTACCAATTCTATTGAATATTCATGAAATTATTTCCGTCTATGTAAACCCTGGATGTACAGGTACATGTTTGTTTTCACAAAATTTCATAAAAAGGCCACAGCAAGAGTGTAATTTTCAACATACTAGTATTATGTCATTGACATGTTCTCTCAGAGATGCATCAGCTGACAAAGTATTTTGTCTTAATTATTATAGCCTCACACAGTGTTCAATGAAAAGGAAAGAATAAGTACAGTACTGAATTCAGACCCAATCTAACAGAAAGTAAATCCCGACTAAACTCTGGGTTTACTTTCTGGGTTTACTCCTGGTTTACTAGAGTGAACCCAGAGAAAACCCATGCAAAGTAAACCCAGAGTAGATGCATAGAGTAAACCCCGATCAGAAATGCAGAACATGTATACCCCTGAAAGCAGACGCTACATGTGTATTCAGAATATACAAGGGGCAGGAATTTCAGGCAGTAAGATGTCAAGATAAATTTAAAAGAAGGGTCCTCTTCACACTTCAGTGCGTACAGTTGACCCCAAAAACAATTCCATTGTAAACCCATAGTAAACCATCAGTAAACCTAAAGTAAGCCCCGAGTGGTCCCAAATTTTCAAAAAGCAGACCCAAAGTAAACCCCAAGAGTAAACAGTAGTTGGGGTTTACTCTGGTGTTAGGTTGGGTCTGATTGGTACTGTAGTTCAAAGGAACATACCCTACACTCCCCCATTACTTAACAACATTACACACAACGAATGGCAGAGTTAATGCATTAAGGTGGAATAATACAGACCTGGAAAACGTCACTGAAATTAACAGTAAATTATTTGATTATAAAAGATTTAATGATAAATAAACTATACATACCGGTATGTCGATAAACAAAAAATGTGCAAACTGGGGATAAAAAATGAATATCTAAAAAATTCAATTCAGTATATATAACAACAAAAACCCTTGCAGGATTCGAACACGGGGTGTAGGGATCACAAGCCTGACACTTAAAAATTTATCCACTCGGCTATGGAGTAAGTTTTATGTTGCCGTCGATAAAATCCTTTTAATAAAACAAAATGTTGTTTCGATCAGAGGTCAGCCATGTGACGATGTGTTATTCCACCTTAAATACACAAAAAAAGTTAATACAGGGGCATAACTCCTCAAAAATCATCACATATCAATGCTGTAAGTTCCAGCAAATATTCACATATATATTTTTATCTTTACAACAAAACTCTAAATTCACATTTTGCCCTAATTCCCAACAAAGTTTTAAAAAAAATTGCGCAGTGGTAGTTGTGTTTACAAATTAAGTGTTCATTACTACATTCAATAAATGGCCAGAAGACTACCAGTAATTGCAAAAGAGCCAAAATTCTAAGAAAAATAAGGGAACTGGAGTATCCTGGTTATATGCACATCTACATGTTGTGATCTAATTCCCTACAAACTTTCAGGAAATTCTGTGCAAAGGTTTAAGAGGAGTTGCCGACTGACGGACAGGTCAAAACATTATACCCACAACTTTTTGTGTAGAGTTTAGTTATATATGATCCTTACATGATTTGTTAATTCTAAAATAAGGCTACTTTTCTACTTTTAAAGTGGTTTAGACACATATTATAATTTCCCAAAGAATCAGGTGGTCTTGGGCCATCGATAGCAGCACTCATTTACTCATTGACAATATGATCCTTAAAGTTAAGATTATGAGGCTTACAAACAGACAGACAAGTGAAAGATGAAATTCAATGTAGAACAGGAAAGCTAGCACATACCAGTGGAAAATGAGTTACCTATCAAATGACAGGCACATGCAATTTAAACTTTTACACTTTTAAATTTACCAAAATATTGATTGATATAAGTTAAATTTGAAATTATCCATTAACTATAAGAAAAAAATTAGAGTATCAAGATCTGGCAGATGACATCCGCAGCAAAGGATGGAGTGAATGGGTTTTCCCAGTGGAGATTGGCTGCAGAGGATTCCCAGGGTTGCAGAGGATTCCCAGCCCAGTCTACATGGAGAGCAATGACAGCCCTGGAAATTACCATAAGGGGAAAGAAAGAAAAGTTGGAATACAGAAACTGTCAACAACAGCGGAGAAGTCATCATGCTAGTTATAGTTGAGAAGAGCAGTGCAGAGCTGGAAGCCATCTACAGATTGGCAATGATTTGGCCAATCATTGCTGACTCATCATCTCAAAGGCATTCCAGGATAGGAGTTGAAACGACCGACGAAGGGTGAACCTGGCTGACGACGTCTGTAGATTTAGCAGTGAACTCACTGTTTTAGGTATTATTCATCTCTGGGAAACCAGTGACATCCAGAAAAGGCTGGAAGACAACCAGGAGAGACTGGTGACTCCTTAAAGTCAAATGACACTTGGAAAGAATAGAACCGGGGTGATGAGGGCCAGCAACCCGAGTCACAGCTGCCTTGAGGAAGCACCCAACACACCAGCTAAGAGTACCCTAGAAGAACAACATCATGTACCCTCAGAGCCTTCCAAGAGGGAGGGAGAATGAAAGGCTAAAAAAACAGATTTACCGGAATCAACTAGGCATGTACAAAGGACGTTGACAGGAACCAACATCAGCGAAACTGAATGTCACTGCGGGAAGAAGTGCAAGAACCTTCGAGGGTTAAGAATCCATCAAGCGAAGGCTAGATGTCAACCAATGGCGACACAGCAGCAGCACTCAGCTAGCTATCCCAGCTGTTGAGACACAGGAGGTTCAAAGTCAGAAGACACACCACAGTACTGAGGACCTCTACGCAGCTGCACAGTTACAGGAAGAAGCTATGCCTTTATTGGAGGAGGTGACAAACTCGCAAGAGACCCCAAAGAGAATGGACAGGAAGAAGAGGATCAAATGACCTGCCATGCATGATAGTACCAAGTAGAACCAGTTTGATGATGATTTAGAAAACATCCTGAACTCAGCTCTCCATGGTGATGTAGAGAGGAAGGTCAGAGCTCTGCCATAAATCATATCTGGGCTAGGAATCAAACGATTTGGAGCAGAGGAATTAAAATCAAAGAGTAATGCACCAGCGAAACCAAACAGAAGACAAATGAAAGTTACCCAGATAAGAAGAAAGCTACGATCACTCAGAAGCAATATAGGAAAGCAAACACAGGAGAAAAGGAAGGACTACAACAACTTACAGAAACCCTAAGATCTCGCTTGAAGTCCTTACAGAGTGCAGAGAGTTCAAGAAAGAGAAGAAGAATAAGAGCAAAGAAACAAGTAGCTTTCATCCAGAATTTAACACTAGTTCACAAAAGCAGCATTAGAAGGTGAAAGGACAGGTGCACTGAGAGCTACGAATGAAGAAATAGAAGTACACTTAAGGCAGATCAGCCATTCAGACCTATAAAGCCATTGGGAGAGTGCTCAATTTAAGGGTACCACATGTAGAACCATCAGGAATTTGGCCAATCATTGCTGACTCACCACCTCGAGGATGTTCCAGGATAGGAGTCGAAACGAAAAAATGGCCTTCAAGATGAACCAAACATTTTCACTGTACAATATATAAAACTAATCTGTTAGGTACATGGTTTCCTTTAAGCATACCAAAAATCTTGATTTCCAATCAGTTTCATGCTACCTTAGCACTGACTATCTTTAAGAAACATACGTCATTAAACTATACATGTAACCAACATGCTTGACTAAAGAATCAAAATTTTCAGAAAAACACTTTAATTTATGTTACCTCCCCCTTCTCTATTTTTCACTTCCTATACAATGAACTTTCATTAATATGAAACTGCATGCTAAAAAATTCCCACTTCTCTACAGTACAACAGTACACTAGCTAGTACATGTATGTGTATATCATAAAGTCTAAAAGTGGATCTATTTGGAATATTTGGTGAATAATAGATGGTATACATGTTGTATTATATTTTAATTATCCAAATTTAATTTGCATGTCAAAGTTAGCTTACTTCAACCAAGATAAGTTTTGGCCTACAAAATTTCATTTGCAGCGCACAAAATAGCTAGATTGAAGTAGTGTTTAATTATTTAAAAAAGTCTTCAAAATTTGACCTGCCAGTGTGATACCCTGCGCACTAGCTTAAAAATATAGTTACTAAATGATTTTTAAGTAATTGCATGTCCCTTTCTCACCTCCATACCTGAAACATCCTACATTTCCTTACATTCTGCATTATTTACTTTAACTCTTATTTGAATTAGCTCATACAGCCTCAAAATAGTATATATTTGCCCGGCTGATCTACTTAAATTGGAAACATAATTATATGATTGACATTTATTTGTCAAGATTGTTTAAAAATATTTACTGAATGGTGCATCAGAAGCTTGAAACCATTAATTTCTTACATGACATTATTATACATTTGTATTATTGGTCTCAGTGGTAATTCTATGAATATTGTGAGGTTATACTATAAACACTACAATGTTTATTCAACAGTTATAAGTTATACTATTTTCCTAATACACATGTACTAGACTCAATAAGCTCTGAATACAAATTTTCAATTAGTGACCCCTCATGTTCAACTCTCTCTCTCTCGATCTCTCTCTCTCTCTTTCTCTCACACAAAATTTAGGCCAAGGGACTATGAATGGGACTATTCATAAATAAATGATGTCTATTCTAGTTGATGTAGATTTACATGTACTAACAGTCTATTAAAATATGCACCCATGTAATATGACTCATTTTATCGGCAAACAGCAGTTAGAACATGAATTCAGATGGCAAAAAAATATCCAAAATACTCGTAAATTAAGAACAAACAAACTCTTAAAGGAAAAAGGCTTTACAATCATCATATTTAAAAATCCTAATATTTTTGGGTAAAAATATGCTTTACATAAAGATACTAATAACTGTTAAATAATGATTTATAATGTTGTTTATGGTGTTCTTATATTATTCAAAGAATTATTATTCAAAGAATATCAGTTGACATATTAGTTTACTTTGTAATGGGAGTAGTAAAAGATATTAGACTACAACAGTTTCTGACAAAAATCTTCACCCCCCCCCCCCAATAAAAGAATGCAACTGTGCACAGTCTAATAACACATTGACTAAATGATAGTCTGCTCTTTCCACATTTAAATGCTTGTACATTAATTTCAAATAAAATCTTTTAAATATTTTTTCTTTAAAAAATGTGTTTGGTGTCTTAGGATTCACATGTGGTAATAATTAAAAGTCTTTGTAGTGTATACTATTAAATTCCTTATAGGTAAGTCAACTGACCAAGGAGAAACATTCTGTGTATACCTAATTACCACCCTATTGCCCTAAAGCATTTACAAATTTACAGAGAAATATCTACAGGTGTCAGTCTGTGTATATCAATTAGCACCCTATTGTTCTACAAAGAATGGAGATATACACGTGCAAGACACGTGCGAGCAGATACCCACATTGAACAGAAACAAGTGACACAGGTGAACTCGCTCGGGGCTAAAATGGGATGAAAAAAAATTATTAATAATATACATGTACTTACTGCTCTTGATAGCAAAATTATTCATCCCCGTTTGTCTTTCGTTTTTGGAAACGGTGCGTTCAGATCCTAAAATGATCAGGCTTGCATGATAAAACGGAGATGTTGGACATAGAGTAAATTTTAAATCTTGAGATTAATCATGGGTCTCTTTTATTCAGATTCTGCATTATTATTAATTTTTATTTTACCGTGGAAGTTCTGAAGTGGGAAATTTTCACCGCACACTTATCATTAAGGTCTTCCGTTTGAGCCACGAAATCAAAGTTTAACATAGGTTTTAACTCCTGTTGTTAACTTTGATTAAATGGTTACTAGCAATATTAATGAATTATTTAATGAATTAATCTGATAGCTTTTAGCATAGCTAGGATATTTACGTGTATCAATGCAATATTTAATCAATTTAAGTAAGTGGCAGTTGTTTTGCCATTGAGACATCTACGTCAATGGTTTTGCTAATCCCGTTACAATGCTATCCCACAATTTACATC
>WFKH01011925.1:34953603-34983742 GCA_016163765.1 Magallana hongkongensis | reverse complement strand
AACAAAAGCGAAGCTTTTGTTGACAATGGTTTTCTCGGGGTGTCAATTTCAACTGATACCCTCCCAAGCAGGCACTATTTATGTAGTAACAGATTTGAATCTGTAAACCATATCTGTAGAACATCATCGGGTTTTTTCTTTTGATTTGAAATTTGTGTTTGTGTTTTCGGGATTTTTTTCGGAATATTTCCCCATTTTCTGATCTCTGAGGTCAGAGTAAAATGCAATGTACATTGTATAAGGAAAATACGATCAGCGTTTACAGTTACCACTTAAAGTTCTGTATCTTTCCAAAGTATTCCAATTTTGTAGTAGTTTAGTTAGGTTTTAAATGCATTATGCATTCAATCTCTATAACAGAATTTACAAACTATGGATCGGCCATTTTGTTTATTTACAGAAATGACAGGGTATGAGATAAACCAATGCGATGTCATATTTCCCTTTTGTCAGTGTGAAAATTGAACGCGTTTTTATGATGTTCAAAGGCAATTAGAAAATCTTCTTCCTATTTTAGACAGACAGAGATAAAGAGAGGGAGAGAATAAGAGAACTAACTTTGTTTATGAAAAAGTTAATGTAAAATATCATTTTATTAAAATAGCAAATAAAACAAATAAAACCTGCTTTTATTTCTCGTTGACAGTGTTAATTTAAATTTGTCATAAAGTATAATTAAGTGTCATCCAAAAATCAAAGAACGACATTAAAGTTATCTTAAATAGCAACTTTCTTCCTCAATATGTTATTGCATGTATAATGTATCAATAACCAGTCTAACAAAGTTTGTTTTAAGCGTTCATACATTTTAATCCGGACATTGTTTAAATGAATATCAATATAACTATCATTTAAAATAAAATTATTATACATAATAACTGCCTGTGATTTAAGATTGAAATAAATGCTTTAATTGATATATTGATAACAGAGGTGCCTGTTTGTATAAAAAAAAATTACGTTATACTACATTTCAAAATGTATTTAACTCCGAAATACGTTTTATACATTCACTTTATAATAGCATACCTACAACACTACATGAAACACGCTTGTCTTTATTTACTTATATCTGCATTAACAGCCTCAAAACACTGCTCTCCAACCGGAAACTTCATTTCACAGCACGAACCCTTTTAAAGTGTTTATTAACTATTCTTTTGTTGGCGTAAAATATATGACCTGTATATAAATCTGTAAGAATAATTTCCTTGACGGTTTTTTGACGGAATAAGCAATAAATAGAAAGTTTACCATGAAGGACCTTGTAGTTTATCTGGGTTTTGTTTATGAATGTCTGCTGGCTAATTTTACTATATCTTTGCAATGTGGGTAAGTTTCAGACATTGATTTAATGATTTCTGTTGTTGGTTTCAGTAAAGTTTTAGAGATAAAACTATAGCTACAGTGTAATGTGTTGTAAAAATTAACTGTTTAGGTCAGAGTGCTGCTCTGGTTACATGTATGACAAAAACAAAGCTAGTTGTATCGGTAGGTTACTTATAGCTTTTTAGTTCTTATTTTATAACTAATAAATTTAAGACCCCACCCTCCAAAAAAATATATTTAAAATTATTTTTTTACATTTCAAGAGTGTCCTGACGGATATTATGGTCGTCACTGCAATGAATCATGCCCATATCCTTCCTATGGGGTTTTATGTCGCCGTCAGTGTACATGTGAGATGCATCAGTGCAATAACATAAAAGGATGCTCTTCAGAAACAAGCACTGGTAAGAAATCATTGTGCTTGTAAACATCATTATTGTCATAACGATGTTATATAAAGAAAACCGCAGGTACATGTATAAGACAAGTGTTCAAATGTAAGTTTGACATGTTTCAGAAACTGTATTTTGTCTTGATGGGTGTGCAATATAGCTATCATTGAACAATAATATTCAAACGATTTTGAGACCTTAATGTTGGATTGTTTTATTTCATTACATAACTGTGTAATTTTGCGGCTAAACATTAATTCATGAGCTAATTATGGTAATCTTATTTTTTAATTAATGGAGGGATGCCATCATCTAAAAACAGTTTTCGAAAGCAGAATATTCTAACAACACCAAATAGTAAAAGCTCAAAGAATAAGATCAACACGACTATAATTAATTCAAAAATGACTGGAGTTTTAGGTATGAAGCTTTATGATATATAACGATCATATCTTTGCAGTATTGTTTCCTTAATTTCATTTCGCAGAATACAGTGTGCATAAATGAAGACTCTAGTAGTGCACATTTATTGTTTATACTCATATGGATAAAAAAAAAAAACCCTCAGTACAGTCCACACCAAACCCCCAAAATTGGATCTTGGATTTAATTTGGTTTTACTCAACTCTGGAAAAAAATATGCATTTGGTTTGTTAAAATTTCTAAGCGAATTTTGAAGTATATATAATTTTTTGACACGGTCTTTTCATAAGACTGGTTCTAGTCTCACTAGTATTTGACTGCAAAAATAAAACTATAGGCTATATTTACCTCCCTATGAAAAGCAGCTCTTTATAAAGATATAAGAACATGCTCAAATTATAAAGCTAAAATATCTGGATTTTTTCTTTACTAAATATTAGTTTATGCCCAAGTATATTATATGGTAAAGTTTAATGCAGATCTAATTGTTCATGTGTTGACCACCTAGCCTCCTTATTGAAAAAAAGCATTATGTTTCCATACAATTGAATGCTGTTTTCTCTTCATGAAGTTTTTGTTTCTTTCTTTGTTTTTTTTTGCCACTCCCGCTAATGATAGTTGCAAAAATAGAACATTTTGTTATAATAAGATGAATTTTGAAGTCTAGTTTAAATATATTTGAACCCATCCAACACCATTCAATGTGTCGTGCTATATTTATCCGTGTAAATACGCGATATCGGAGGTTGCTGAATTTGAAAAATCGGGTATACCTTGCAAGTAACCAGGGATAAAAAGAAAGGCCCACGTAAGCGTTGTATGTATTGCAGTATCTTAGGATTTTCTTTATTATTATTACGTCTCCAAGTAAATGTCATGGTAAAAATACTTTTCGGAATATCTGGGTTTTTTTTCTTGCATGTATTAACTTTTTATATATGTACTCTTAAGGAATGTCTTTCTTACCCAATATAAACCAATCGCGTGTGAGTTATACAGTCATCATTATTTATGGTTAGGGTACACTGTTTATATTCAATTCTCGTAGACTTTTAGTACCGCCCTATATTTGTAAGCCTTTGAAATACACGAGCGGATAAAGGTATATTTTTCTCATTTTGCAGGTCAATGAATGTTATTTTGGCAAAATCTTTTTAAGTGTGAAATGAAAAAAATCCTGACTGCCTGACTGCGCTTATATGAAACTTCTGGGGAAAAAATGCAAAAGTCAAGTGAGCCTTCCCCATTTTTAACTGATGATCGTTACCGAGTATACAAAATCATAAATAATACGTCAATTATTATAATAAAAGAAATCTAAGCTATTAACACAAATCAAAATCAGAATGTGCCATTTGTATCCACTCTTTTTTATTGCATAAAAAGGGCCGTTTACATATATTTAGGAATATCATCATTTTTTTACGTTTAAAAATTGGCAATGATTGCATGTATGTCACAAAGCACTATGTGGTACTTCCTTGTTTTTGTCGATAAGTATGTATATTAATTGTAAATATATCTGAATCCACGTAGAATCATACAATAATATCACCGCCATGAAAAAAACTGAACATTCATATAGTTCTTATTATAAACATTGAGTTGTCAAAGCGTATTTACCATGCAATAAAAGAAGGTATGTTTGAAATGCAATTCATTTTGTCAAGACTGTTAGTTTTTCTTTCAATATTATCTCGGATTGAGTATACACGCTTTCGTTTAATACAGGTCTAATTGCTGCGCAGGTATATGCTAGAAACAAATAAAAGCACATGTGTTGGCAAGTACACATTTTATTTTATTAAAATGTATTATATGAATTGATAATATTTCCACAGCTTAGTGTATTCCGACATTTAGAGTGTTCTGTTGGATTAATTGGTCCCCGCTGCAAGACACCTTGTCCTTTTCCCTCATACGGATTTCTTTGTAGGAAAGTATGTAATTGTTGTCAAAGTGAAAGTGATAATACATGTATCATAGGATGTCTAACAGGTAAGTTTATTGATTTCTAACTTTATCTTTAGATTGTATTTGGAGGCTGTATATGGCATGTTTTTGATAACTTTTGCTGATGTCTCTTTTTCTCCTCTGAATTAGAGAAAAGATAAAAATTTAATGTGGTAATCGATTAAACATTTTTCAAATATAAAGATACAGAAAAGTAGCAAATGTTCTTGTAACACACACATATAAGGATATCTGCATTATAATTATTTACATGTAACAATTTTTAAGAAACGTGTGGTCTTGTTTGAAGTTTGAAACCCCGTGTCCCTGTATGAATAAAAATGATACACGAAGAACTGGTTTTAATACGAAGTTTAAGAAAATCATATACAGAGTTTTACCTTTTTAAACTCTTAAAAAATTACATGAACATTCGTTCGGGCAAAAACAAAATTGTTGTTGTAATTAATTTGAAATGAGGCTTATTTATCAAGAAAGCTATCGTAATCAAAATGAAATGCCACACAACAATTTGCAAACTAATTGTAATTGTACCTGAATGTAAATGCCTTGACACCTGCAAAAGTATTGCAATTGAGTTAGATGAACAACAATCAAGCCAGAGTATTTAATCTAAAAAAAAAAACCCATCAATAATAGGTTAAGAAGATAAATTGTGTTATAAACAACAGTGTCAAACTTTATATTGATTGTTTACTGGTGGAAGTACTTTATTAATTGATGATTGTTATACTTAGTGTAATGTATATTATTTAAATAATATTTCCAATGCATTCATTATGCAGTAGATAAATTAATATTAGTACATTTTAATTTTTTTATACTTTAAGTGAATTAGATATTAAGTTACTATGTATTTTGCATATGTACATGAATATTCAAAATCACTATTATAATACATTGATAAAGCTACATATGTAGGTTGTGTAACAATGATGCATATGTCTAAATTAGTTGGGACATCCTTGTATTTATCTAGAGTAATGCCTCTTTGTTTACATTGGTAAGTAGTAAAGTTTAGAGACTTTGCTATGGCATTTCGGATTTATATATTAATAAATGCATATCTTACTATGACTAGTTTATTTAGATTGTATACATATATTTGATAGTAATACATTTCATCAGAATTTACAAAAATGTTTGTCTGTTTTTAATTAGTTTAGTTACAATATTTTTTTTTCTCAATTTCGATTTTATTACGTTAATCTTCTATGATAAGTTTTGTCGTCTAAGTAGATGAATATCGTCTATGATAGCATATATGTTAGTTATGTATAAGTTGGCATATAGATCGATTTTCAATAAAAACAGTCACCAACGAATTGAAAAACAATGTATCAATACAAGTCCATTTTCTTTAAAGGGACCTAGACACGGTTTGAGATCAACTTTTTATTTTTTATTTTTTATTTGTTTTTTTATATATAAAATGGTTTACTAGTGCATTTTGAATAGTTGACCAAAGTTTGACTGTTAGAGGTCAAGTAATAAAAGAGATACAGAGGTCAGAATTCATTGTTATGTAAACAAAGCTCGAGTCTTATATTTGTTTACAAATAATGTAAAGTATGGAATTACCATTTCTTTGACAAAATGACTTGTGGTAAACAATATAAACTGATTTAATCTACTCATAAATAATATTATCAACAGAAAAAAACAACATTTTAATTGAAACTTATACCAATAAAACACATATGTAAACAATAACACGACTCGAGCTTCGTTTACATAAGAGAAAATTTCAAACTCTGTATCTTGCATGTAACTCAATATTTGACTTTCAAATTTTGACAAAGCATTAAGAATACCCATATTAACCATTCTAAACATTAAAAACGGAAAGAAAAAATTAAATTTTGAGCCCAAATCGTATCCAAGTTCCTTTAAAATCTATCGAAAGTGAAGCGGAGGAATATGTGATTAAATGTGTATGCCAAAATTAAATTGAAATTCAAATTCTAATTTTTTACCAATATAATTGTAATTCGCAGATGCATCTTCTTATGTGGTACTCATTATGTTTTAAGCATCATATATAGTTTGGGAATTAATCTGTATTTAGCGATGAGGTACGACTTGAATAAATATTAATTCAATTATATCGTTGCTATCGTGAAGGGATGTCAAAATCTTCTCCCAGTATATTGCATTTGCATTAAACAGCTCGAAAGATGAAAGTAAAAGTATGCATATCTCACTTTTGGAAAGGTATTTTATCAAACAGTGTAACTTTATTTTTTTTATCCGTAAATTACAATTTCACAGCTAAAAGAGCTGTCATTCTCGTTGCCTAATGTAAACAAAACGATTTAAGGAGGCTAGATGGTCAACAAATTAACCATCAAATCGACCTGAAAATTTAATATATGATTTGTTTAACTATAAACTATTTTTTAGTAAAGAAAAAAAACATACATTTTATTTTTTTTTAATTTGGTATTTTCCTTTATTTTCATATGACGCTCTTCTTCTAAAGGAGACAGAAATATGGCCACGATCATCGAGCTCTCTTAAAATGTCCCTGGAAAAAGTAAACATCATGCAAGGGTAGGAACCTTTTGGCAAAAACGCACTCCTTTGTTGTCCTTTCAATTCTGTAAACATTTAAGGGGATAAAATGATTTAAACTGTCAAAACAAATGTGTGTATATTCTACGTGGGTAGGAATAACTTTGCCAAAACGCACTACTTTGTTGTTCTACCTATCTTATATATATACAGTGATATCGTTTGAATGACAGCATGCAGAATGATTATATCCCGAACCTGAGTAGTATTGTTTTACGGAGGCACATGCTAAAGTGCGGCTTGTCGTTATTTTTTTTTTCAATTTTTCATGGGAAATACTGCACAAACCCTAAGAAAAAAGATAAGGTATTTTATTTAAGAATTATTTATGAAACAAAACAACTATCAGAGTGTGCTAAACAATATTTTATAATAAAATACTTCAAAACCTAAGCACATGGATGGTTTAACACTATTTTCAATACGATTATTGAATTAGATCAGAATATATTAAATAATATATTCAGTCGCTCAAAATCTGTTAATAAGTATATGTGGACGATTATAAATAACCTGAACTAATATTAAAATCACTGCGGTACTGTGACTTCCCTTAAAGAAATTTGTGCATGTTAAATAATGTTGAAAAGCGTATTTCAGTATGTAAAATTATAACAAGGTCAGCCATTACTTGCACTACATAAAGTGTTAATTGATTACGTAGAACGGTTTTATATTGCGTCATAGGCGATTTTCATTGAATTTTAGTGATTGTGACGTAATATTAATAAATTGATGTTCGTAACAATTACTCATTTCAGGTGCGCAATATATATGCGCAAAGCGATTTGGGACTGTCGGCCTTAAAAATTGGTTTTATTACTTCTCTTGTTTAATTTAAGAAAATGGGGTGGGGGAGCGTTCTTTTTAAGAAAAAAAATATGTTTTAAAAAATCCTGCAATAGAATTTCTATCAAAATTGAAATGTGATATTTAAATGATGATTTTAAATTAATATCATGCAAAAATGACCATGACATCGACTTCGTTATATCGGGGGCATATGCCAAATTGGTTGTGTCGACATTTTTCTTCAATTTTTCATGAAATTTACTGCGCAACGTGAACTGTAAGGAAAAGGTTATGAATATTAGCGGTTTATTTATGAAACAAAAAACTATTAAAGTGTGCTAAACAATTTTATCATAAAATACTTCAAAACGTTACCACACTTTTATCAATACGAGTATTGAAGCGGACCGTAATATAAATGATTTGTTCACTGGCTCAAACTCTGTTAACTAATCATACTCGATCATGATCATTTTGTTGAAAAGCGTGGAGCGCGTGTTTGAAATGTTTTTGGAGGTGATTTTGAAAACGACTCGATTCGCTCGGTTTCCTGCCTTTAGCTGCTTATAAAAAAATACAGTCAATTGAATAAAATGTTGCGCATGTCTGCCAAAGAACATTCAAGATCATTTGGCGTGGTCCAAGCAGAGCGCGTTCACGATAGTTTTGTTTCCTTTCACAATATTTGCTTTATTTACTTATAACCTTTAAAATGGTTTCCTAAAAAATAAAACAGCTATTCTAAATTTATAATATTATCAAATATTTTTCACAGACACCTCAAAACTATTCTAAGGCCCGTCCAGATATTCAATGAAACCGGAAGTGTTTATGAATGAGCTTTATTTATTTTACAACGATTATTTTACAACTTTAGCAACATCTTTCGTTGGCGCGAGGGGGTCTTTGATGTGGGAGGAAGCCGGGGTGCCCGGAGAAAACCCACGTGTCCAGGCGGGCGACCACCATACCCTGTCGCATACAACCACTGTCAATCACGAGGATCGAACTCGGGTCGCAGCGGTGATAAGCGAGTGCATTGTCCACTACGCTACTTGGACAACCGTATAGTGAAGCGTTTAAGACCTACCATAATGGCCAAAACGTCATGTAACGACGCATCAATATGAGCTCTACATTAGAAAAACTGTATGATAGACACCGATAAGCATGCGCAGCTGCACGGCACACTTTTAAAACACATTAATGGCCCGTGTGTATGGAACAAGGTAAACCCGAGAGTGAGACAGTTCCTCAGCATCAGCATTCAGCACATTAACAATTGGAGTAACCTTTCACAACGACTTTTTATTAAATTGTGGGATCTCTATGAAGAGCTGTTATTAGTACAAATGAAGTCACGAGGAATTAACGTTGTGATTGTTTTACAATAGGATACCTTTACTTTTTTGTATTTTTTTTTTATAAAGCCCTTAAATTAAAGTTCGACTAAGTTCTAATAAATGCCTTGTTTTTCTTTATGTATTATACTTAATCATGCATTGTCAAGGTCACACTGATTAAAATCACTTACACTGTTACACTAAACACTTGCCTGGGGCGTTAGAAATTTTGACTAGTATATTACCAGAATTTGTTCATCGCAATCCGCCAGCTCACACAGACTAGCGTAACTAGTGTTTTATAATCATTATATATCTAAAGTAGCAAAAAAAAAAATCGTGAAGATTTCAATTTTTTCAGTTTTTATATGAATTAGTTTCAATTTTTGTGTGTAAATACTTGGTTACTAGTGGAAATTTCCCTCCCCACCCCCCCCACCCCCACCCCCCCAAAAAAAGATTCAAAAGATGGTTACTGTCTAAATAATTTATATTTGAAATTGCTATATCATACATGTAAAGCGTTGAAGGATAAAAAGGATACTGTCTGATGGTATGCGTGGATGCGTACATCATTTAATAATATATTGATATATTGATTTCATATTTTTTTCATGAATTTTGATTTTTGATAAATGTGCATGCAAATCCAACAGTACCGTATACCTTTAACTCAATAAATGAATTCTGTTTGTTTTTGCTCAACACAAGAATAATATCAAAATTGTTACATTTTTTCTTTTTGTAATTGATGTTTTTTTTTTTTATCTATATCGTATCAAACCTATATAGCTGCTATATGACCACTTGTAACAAAGAGCTGGAAGAACTACACATAAAATGAAACAATTAATAGGGACACATTTTACATCATACTTTTTTCACTCTTAGATACCTCAATTAAGTTAAAATATTGATATATTGATATAATAATAAAATATGAATAATAAATGCTAAGTTAAATTAAATACTTTTTTATACATCAATAATTTGTACCATTACATATATAGGCCTACAGCTGTTCTTAACCCTCAGCTAATACAAATTTTTTATTATATTTTTTTTTTAACCCGGAGTCAAATATCGTATTCAATTTTATTTTGTATGATATGATTTGTAATTACCCGCTGAAAAATCAGACGTTTACGGTTACAAAAGGTGGGTGACATCTCTAGTAATTTTTTTTACAAGTACATCTTAGATGTAGATTTCAACATGTATTATTCTTGTTACCTGATAGTGACATTTGCTGAAGCAAAAGAGACATCAAAGTAAGTTCTGCATTTTTTTTTTTGTTGGTTATAATAGTTATCAGAATATAAACATTTCTTTTTTTTCAATTGATATCATATAAGTATTGAATGTTTCAATGTGCACTGTAAAAACCCAGCTAATGTGAAATGATCATATCAGTAATCCAGTGTTGCAATTTCATTGGAAAATTTTACATTTAACAATCTGTGTTATAATAAAAAGCTATAAACAATATCTGCTTTTCAATAACATCTCCTCAGCCTTTGAATTTTAAAAATTACGATTTCTGTGTTGGATTGGCATACTTTTTAGCATAGAATATCAAGTTTATATTTTATCAGGAATGGTAGTACATGTATATACATTTCTGATTTGTATATCTGATTTTTTTTCCAATAAAAAGGGTTAATATCGCATACTTTTCCAGGAATAAATTGTTTTTGGGATTTTTGTTTTTTGTTTTTTTTGTTTTTTTTTTTGCTTTTTTATTAAAATCAGAATTGGTTTTAATCTTGTTTCATCATAAGAAAATCTCTTTTTCCCTGTTTGCTTTTTTGAAACACATAAATGATAACATTTTCAAAGATATGCCATAAATGTAACTCGAATAGCCAAAAGGTACAGAATATGAAATATTTCAATAATGAAGTCTAATTGCTTGTCATTAGACCTTTATCATAAAAAAATAAATTTTTAACATTTATTCTACCTCATGAGAAACACTAACTGACTCATTCATTTAATAAATCAATTAATACAACGTAAAATTTACACAAAAAGAAATGACTGTGATATTTTTTATTTAGGGTTCTTCTCGCACATAGATGAAGTTAAAAATGCATTCTGGCCTTAATACTTGTATCATTTTATACAAAGTAACTATCAGAGGATATATATTTTTTTTAATCGCAGTACCTGCAATACAGAAACATTGTATAATTTGGGACAGGTAAGAATGTTAAATTTGCTAGGAATCGTAAATCACGAAAGAGTTCATAAATTCAAATTAAAAAAAACAAATGATTTTAATTAATTAGCATTCGAAAATATATAGCTATATAGTTTTGTGTTTGTTTGTTTTTTGCAATTTTGTTGACAGCTGGGTTTATTTCCTAAATTTATATGTGCATGATTTTTGTATATAAAAATAATTTTCGTCTTGTTTCAGCGGCACTCCAATCATAATTCATTTAAATAAATAGTTCAAGTGTTTTTATGGTTTATAAACGCAAATTTCCGAAATCTCAATACCAAATTAAAGTTAATTGATAAAGATATCTAGGCTTAATAATAACTCATACAAAAGGATAAACTTATTCAATTTATTTAATTATTTGTCGATATAGAACGTGTTCGGAATATAATTACTTTTAAGAATGGTGGCATATTGTATTATTTTTTTATGCTTGGTAGCGTTTGATGCGGCATACGAATTTGTTCACTATCCGTAAGTATATATTTTTAAAAATTTTATGTATAATCACTTATGTATACTAGTTATAATTTCAAGCTGTTTAAATTCAATTTTTTGGTTACGATCCCTTAAATTATGATATGCCGTAAACTCATCATCCATTCAATATACATATGTATATCATCAAAATATGGAATGAATATTGTTTGAATAGGGTATACTTTGATAAACAAAGTTAAGAGCAACTAAGGTAAGAAGAAAAAAACTCTCTAAAACTATACCAAACGAATACATGTACATATTTAACATATTTCTGATAATTTCTAAACTTAATATCCCATAGAGACCTTATGGATAACGTCTACACAATTCTTTAAAATGCAATAATTTATAATTGACAATTTATAAAGAAATCTACTTGATGAAAACACGTGTTAAAAGGAAATTCATTTTTCTGTATCTAATTTGTTGTTAAAATCAATTTGAAGTCAAGTAAAAGTGAAAGAAATTCTAAAGCTTTGTTGAAGCATTTGTATCCATCTTATCATTCCAACCTAAAAGACACACTACGCACCACTAGAAGGAATGTAAAGACTAATCCTTATTCACTTTTGGGGCATTTTTTTCTAATAATTTCATATTCATGTATATTGTTATGAACCACGTTTAAGCATAATGTAAAGCGGGTCAAGACACGCGGTCAATACATCTGTCTCTATGGACACGTATCCGGTTTCATCCGAAATTTTTCAGAGCACCTGATTTATATAAAAGTACTTGTTTTATCACTTTGATAAATTTCTCTTTTTTAATTGTGATTGGTGCTTTCAAACCTTACTTTCACATGGATTTATCCTCCTGCCTAAACCTAACCACCCCCACCCCTCATTTTTATCTGAGACCAATTCCTTAATCAATGGTTCATTCTACCGACCTTATTACTTCTCTTATGGCTACTGGCAACGGACAGCTGGGCTAATCAAGGGTTCTGACCACTGACCTGAGGTCTCTACAGTGCAATTTATCTTTTATGAAAGTTTCATATTCGTTTCAAGAACAATTTATGAAAAGCTTTTCTGCACAAAGTCAAACGTGAATAACGACAATAAATCGGAACCGTAAGCGATTTCATTTAAAAAAAATGAAAAACTTATCAAATTTGCATTCTTAAAATGAGGTGGAAAGACGTCTATAAATATATAAGATAATATCTATTTTTCAGTGTTTTTGGTTATGGTACTTTAACAAGCACTTGTATAAAAGGATACACTGGAGAAAGTTGTCGACATAAATGCCCGTACCCACGTTTTGGCTCCTTCTGCAATGAGAAATGTGATTGTATTAAATCATTTTGCAATCATATATATGGATGTAAAAAATTGGGTAAGAGTTATAAATATCAGAAAAAGAAAACGTTTATTAGTTTAATGAATTAAGAAAATTCAACAAATGATGTTAAAGATAGCTTAATGTGTCCTTAGAACATTGGATATCAAATCACTAAGAGTTGTTTGTGTGTTTCCTGTTAAAAATGCCTAAATCAATAGAAATATTTGTCTCAGAAAATTGCAACACGGTTATTGCACTACGCTGTACAAGCCCAAATACATCCCGTGTTTTCATTTTGGAGCGCACATTTTCCGCATTATTTATCTTTCATCGGTGCTATTCCTACAACATTAATATTAGCCGCATACCTCCTAACTGTCCAAAGTATTTAGCTTAAGCAGTAGCATGAATTTCGCCTAGGTTCAAGTTTGAATCTCCCGCAGCAAACCAACAGTTACACGCTCCCTTTTATGCGATAAACGTACATGGATTTAAGTTTACGCATTTTTGTAAGCCAAGAGAATACATACATTGACAAAAATGACATTTAGCCAATTTCCATGCCCCTTAATACTGTTAATGTTAAAATTCTAGTATGTTAATTTTCATTGTATGTAAGAGCGATATTTATGTTGTGAATACTTATGAAGCAAAACCTTTTTTTTTCAATCTTATACTATATAGAATGTTAATTGATAAAACAATTTGAAAGAAAATGACCTATATACATGTGCATTTAAGTAGCGCTTTGTATGTCAGTCATGTTGTAGTACGTCGAATATATGATTTTTTTTTTAAAGTTTGGACTCAAAACTCGGTAGATGGGCTTATCGATTGATCGAGGAATGGGTTCCGAATTTTAATTTGTATTGCATATCAGAGGAAATGTTTTATTATAATTGATTTGAACGTTGTAGCTGCAAGTTGTCCTGTTGGTTTCACTGGGAAATACTGTGAAAAACAGTGTTCTTATCCACACTATGGTATTGGCTGCCAACAAAGCTGCTCATGTTCAAAACGACGCTGTAATGTTTCTACAGGCTGCCAATTCACCAAGACAGGTATAAGAGACAACATGCTGAAGACACAAACATCGTTGAATGATTAGATACATATGTAGCTCATACATTAAGGATTTGTATTAATTATTTGTTTGTGTAAATACGAGTAGTATATCTACTTAAAATTCCGAAAAATGAGTTTGATGACTGTAACAAACTCTTGGATATATTTGTTGTCAATTTTATGACTTTATATGATATCGGTAGTATGTCTTGTCAATAAACAATTTATACCTGTCATTTAGAGTAAAGCATTTTAATTTAACACAGAATCTTAAAAAATAAAAAAAATGTATAATTAGAATATATTACAACGAATAAATTTTTCAAACTGTATAGCTATGAGCATATCAATTAAGGTTCATTTCTACCTAAAATATTTATATTTCATTGAAAAAATAATAAGAAAAATGCAGTAGAGTTGTCTTTAAAAATATACAACGAACACTCAACTGTCTTGCCTCAAGTTACTTAAATATTGAAATCCGTTTCAGTAAGAAAAGAAAAATAGCATATTTATTTGGGAAAGCGTTAAGTGTTTTAAAAATCTTGATATGTATACAGATACAATATACTTAACTAGAATTTTTTTTATTTATATAGTAACAGAGAAAACAAATTCACACAAGATGAATCCGTTTAACACAGCTAGATCTGATTCACACAAAACAAAACTTTTCGAAAATGTCATTTATGATTCATCAAAACAAACATCAGTCACCCCTGTAATAACAGGTAGGTTTATGGTATTCAGCGAAAGAGATTTAAAGTTTACAATATAAAGTAAAAAAAAAAATAAGCATTATATCTAATCAAGTTACAGAAGTATTCGATAGATTATTTTAAAATCTTATTAATTTTTAGCAGGAACTGATTTTGCTGAACAGTCTCGAAGTTTGGGTAAAGTAATCAAAAAACGCGTCGATTAAATTTACCGTATTTTTGTAATCATTTCAAATGTAATGCGTTTTAATTAACTGTTTAAATGTACATTCTTAGGTACAAACAAATCTGTTCATTTGATTTTAAATGTAAAATACGTTCAATCTTTTTCACGATGATTATAATTTGTTAATAAACTAGCGTTTAAAATGTTTTGTATCATTAGCAGGTAGAAACGAAACGAAATCAATGGGCAAACCTTTACAACAAGTTGGAGCCAAAGGTGTGCTATGTTTATTGTTATAGTGATACTGCATGTGGTATCATTTTTTTATATCAAGTTATACAGTAAAATAGTTTGAGATGGTACACGTGCATCTGTATTTAAATAATAATCTAAATTTTGTTGATGAAATTCTACATTGTATACAAAAGTGCTATGGTGTTCTGTACAGATGATGACTTTTATGGAGCTGGTTAAAAATACGTGTTTGAATATATCTGAAAAGCATTATATCCAATTCGCTCGAAAACACTCGTATTAAATACATGTAACACTCGGTAAATTACGAAACATAAATCTCTTTCTTTTCACATCAGAACATAGTAATGTTTAATATATTTTCCTAAACGGATAATCACTTTGTTTAATTACATGTTAAAGGCCAACTATTGTGTAACTATTCGTGTATAGCAGTAAATACCATCATGCATTTGCCCTGATTTCAAAAATGATATATATGAATAAATGTGTAATAGTTAATAAAGAATTATGTAAACATGATTTTTTTTCAATTATTTTGCAGATGGATTGAACAAAGAGTCAAATAGGGATTTATTTTTCTTTTTAAGAGAAAGTAAATGGGTACAGCTTTGCTTTGTTCTGTCTGGAATAATGTTGTTTGGATTGTCAATCGGCCATATTGTTTTGTCAATTATCCAATGTCTGAAAGGAAATCGCAAATAAAAATGGCTTAATAATCACATCACATCAAGTCTTCGCGAGAAACAGCTTTAGCTCTAAGTACTACAATATACTATAATTGGTCATTAACAAGTGTGTCCTTTGATAACATACTTTATATTTTCTTCCTTGTTCTCTTGGGAATTGTTTTGTTAAAATATGATATCATAAATGACTTCCTTTGTTGATGATTTGGCACATAACTGAAAAAAAACCCCTGATTTATCTGCAGCAAATACGTATCGCAGATTGAAGGCAATTTTATTTCCGTGGTTGAACCACATTGAGATGAGACAGTGTTTGACTTTAAACATGATTTTTTAAAATTAATCAGTACATCTATAACTACCTTAAAAATAAAACGAAAGGATCATATTAAAGTTGAAAGTTTTCAATAATCAATGATCAATGTATACAAAAAGTAAAATTATTCAGTTAAGTACAAAATTTTTATTGTTACCATAATACAATGAAGAAAAAAACCCATTATGTTAGAGGACAGTCGAACTGTATAAAATCGAAATATTGAAATTGGCTATTCTCAAATCTTTTGACGGATTTATTGGTAAATATATATTATACATGTATATGTTATGCAATTCTTATGTTTATGAGAGGTTTTGGGGAAATAAATTGTGTTTTTAAAACTTGGACTTTGTTTTTTTTTTTATTGTTAAAAGTCAACTGTTGGAAAGTCATTTCAAATACAATGAAAAAAACCCAAAACCAATGTGGCTCTAAAGTTCATCCGGGAAAGAATATTCAGCTAAAATCTTCTTGTGAGAACCTGCATGAATAATTTAAATATAACACTTGAGATCCAGAATAATATCTTCAATGTGTGACCTCATATAAAGAGGATGGAATCGCAATATGCCGATTTATTATCTTTGAATAAGATATTATACAACCCCAACCCCCCAACCCCCCTTTCAAAAAAATGTAAAATTAGCTATTTTCGACAAATCAAAACTTTGTAAATGTAATATAATGTAATATAATTTGTTAATTTTATAAGCAAATAAAGAATATTTTTTTCAGGTCTAAGAAACGAACCACACAAAATAAAAGTATAGTTTAATGTTCAATATACAAACTTCGTTATCTCGAACTAGACGGGACTGTTTAAAAACTTCGAGATATCCGAGTATTCGAGATATCGAGGATAAAATACTTAAAAAAATAAGTTGTTGGGACTTGCAAATCACTTGGGCAAGTTTTATCAGTGTTAGAGTTGAAATACAGAGAGAGAGAGAGAGAGAGAGAGAGAGAGAGAGAGAGTACAAAAATATTTACTAAGCAATCGAAATATGACTGCGACGGAATATTAAATTTTGACGCCAAGGCGGCGCAGTGAATATACATGAAATTGGTTAAAATCTCGGAAGAAGGCCTTTTTTTGGCCAAGAAAATGTTTAAGGTATTCCATGTATAATAAAAGTTGAGAACTAAACTATAGCTGCAATTTACAACATTTATATAGTATTAAGTTTTTCATTCCAAAATTTTATTAAGTTTAACCATAGCATAACTAAAATACAACGGATTTTATTATCCCACCCCTGTCATAGTGAAAAATAAAAGGAGTGTTAAACTGCAAGAATATTTATTTTATTTTAATCCACTTTCAGTATAGAATATTATTTCAGATCGATAAGAATAATAATGATGTTAATTAATAATGGCAAAAAAATAACACAAAATGTTATCTATGGATTTTGTTTCCAATCAAAGTGGCCTTGCCAATGGAAAAATAGGATTTTTAACCGAGAAGTGTTGAAAACAATTAAACAGAAGTGGGCTAAAAATGCTTCCATAACAAATATATTTAACATTACCTTACATAAGAAAGACACAATCATTTTCTTTTACAGTCATTTCATGCATATCTTTTACAATTTAATGCTATGCTATGGTATGCGATTTTAATGATATGCTATGAGATTTTAATGCAATACTATGAGATTTGTATGCTATGCTATGAAAAATTGAAATGGAGGGCTTAAATATATCGTATGCTATGCTATGCTATGGTATGCTATGAGATTTGAACAAAAACGCCTCCATACACAGAAGAGTTCCACACATTTGGAAGTAAAATGATAAATAACCAAAGTTAACCACTAATCTGCAATGTGAGCATTTATTCTTCCAAATAAAAACATGTAAAAGCGAGTTAAAATCATGTTGTATTCTATGCTATGGTATGCTATGGTATGATATGACGAATGAGATTCTATGAGATTGTATGCTATGGTATGAGATTCCAATGCTATGCTATGAGATTTCAATGCTATGCTATGAGATTTCTATGCGATGCTATGCTATGGTGTATGTTGTAAAAGATATGCTTGAACTGACTGTATCATATCATTAAAGATTTATTAATTATTAACTTACCCTACCCCCTTTTTTGCGACTAGTCGATAATGACACAGATATGACTTATTCGTCATTTATATTATAATTGTTTTAATGTCTTGCTTATAAATAAAAGCATTTTACATAATTAAGTATAAATGAGACTCATGATCATGATTTTCACCAATGACCTTGACCTATGACCTTAAAAAAATCACAATGCATTTAATAATTATAATAAGTCCAATTCAATGCTAAAAATATCGAGATTGTGTACAATGAAAATGTTAATACTGCCTTTTACTTCTATAATCAGTTAAGTTATGCAAAAAATGACACATGGAAATGCAACAGTAGTAATGTCACTTCATTTCTGTTTACATATCAAATAATAAGCAATAACATGTTCATGACCACTGAATAAAGATCTAATGCTCTATGTCTTTTCAGTACATGAGAAAAAAAAATTCCTATTTTGGAATGATTTCCTCAAGGGTTTTCTTGTTATTTGTAACACGCGGTTGACCTTCACATTTTTTACATGAAAAGGTATTCTGAAGACCGTCCTCTCTATCTCGTTCAAAGATTTTCTGCAAGTGCACCAGATTTAGTCCTGATCCTGCCACCTTTTAAGCTATTCCCATCTTTAAAACACCTTTTCCAACAAGAAAGTGCAATGATGTTAGATTCTTTGCCTTTGTAATGTTGAATATCAGCTGGTTTTGAACTGCAGTTGGTGGGAAGCTGTGAGTTAGTTCATTGGTATTCATCTTTGTGTGCGAGATGAGCTTACCGATGATTTTGACATCCTCCAGTGCGTTATGAGCTTCATAGGCTGTATGCAAAAGAGCTGTAGCTAAATTTTCCTGTTTATACGATGACTATGCAGGATAGGCTTTCTTGAAAACTTAAATGCTTTCAATAAATCCCGAGACACACTCCATAAACTGTGCATCATATTTACTGTTCATCAATGCACTCATCAGCACAGGGAAATCAAACCTTCGTACATTTTGTGCAATGATGTATACATTGGTATGTTTTTTTAACCACTTGCAAAATTTATCAATGGAAGTATAAAAATGTTCAGCAAGGACAGGTTGACCGTGCAATGTCATTGTGCCACTGTTGTTGATGATTATCCATGTGATCTGCTGTGCATTAGATGAGATTGGCAGCTTTGGATAAACGTAGGCTGAAAACGCCTTTGCTGATCCTACCACTGACGCTGCAATCTGTGTGATATGCTGATATGTTCCTCCACGCACTGAAATAATAAATCACAGTAAAGAAAATACTTTTTGACAATAAAAAAAATTAATATTTTTTCTTATGATGATTTTGTTAATTACCTAAATCAGTTGTCTCCAAGTCAAAAGCAATGAAGGTTGCTTTGTCTCTTGCTAGCACAGGCTTGAAATGTCCTTGCGGCACAGCCCCTGGTAAATGCTCCACATTAGCATCCGCTACAGCAAGCCCAATACCTGTCAAGCATTTAAAAACTTATAAAAGTAAACCAAATATTATCTCAGATATGTGCATTTCTAAATTGAAAATAGAATAACTAGAAAAGAATATTTTGATACCAGATTCGTACGAGGAAATAGAATTGTAATTATACCAGATTGGTAGGAAGAACCCCCCAATGCCTCATTAGCACCTTTGTTTACAACTCGCTCTTGTTTGAGGATCAAGCGGCGTCTCTTTGTAAACGACAGGCATGCTTTTTCTTGAATCCTTTTCTGTATCTCATTTGCTGTTCAGCATATGCTATGGTTAATTTTCCAGGATATATACCAGCTTCTTTGTTGACCTTAATATATAATAAAAATAGTTGTAAATATTAATTATAAAACAATAAGTCAGGTTATTATTTTTATTAATTAACCAGTCTTGATTTTGAATAGAAACAAGCCAGAAGAAACAACTTATACTTACGATTGGGTAGCTTCCAGTCCTCTATCAAATCAAATGAGTCATTAAAAACAAACAAACATTTATGACAAAAAACAAACCTAATCCAAACATAACAAAATCATAAAATATAAGTAATTCTAAGGCCAAATTAAAAACAATATCCATATCAACCAATTAGACCATCCAAATTAAATAATATTTTTTTCACCAAGTGCATTTCAAAGTTTTTTTGTTAATTTTTATTAAATCTTACTAACATTTTATTTTTTATCAGAAACTTTTTTTTAGTTTTATAACTTTCAAACCCTTAATTCAATAAAATTACTGATACAAAATGTGTTATTTTGATAATTTTGAGATGAATGCTGGAAATATCAGATATTATCTAATGATGACCTAAGTAGAACATCAATGAATAGAACACACAATAAAATATTAATCAATGAAAAAATGTACACTATAACGACATAAAAAGAAATACCTGTGCAATGCATTCTCTTCCTTCATTGATGAAAGCTGCTGTTGCTGCTACACGGAAATCCAGGGATTCCGAATATTCATTGTGTAAGAACTTAGGTGCTCGAAGTATAACTTCTCGGTTTGCATGTTCACACTGTTGGCTGGATCCCAAATCTGCCATTTGTTCAGCATTGTTGATGACTGGTTCCAAGATTTTTTCAAGTTGAGATCTAAGATTGTCACCCTTGAGAGAAGCTTTGTAAGGTAGGCTTCTGTCAATGTACTTTTCCTCTGGTTTGCGTTTAAATCCACAGAATCTTGGATGACAGATAGAGTGATCTCCAAACTGTTGAGGAATTATTGCTCTGAGGTTTTCTTCCATACCTGTTTTGTCACCTGCGTCCTTAGCAAAAGCATATTTGAGGCACTTTTGTAATTGTTGTATCACACCTTTACTAAGTTTTTTTTACACCTTTTTTTACAAGTTCTTACCAGTGTTCTTGACAACGTGACTGCGATAATACCGTTTCTTTAATGTCCTGTTCAAGTCTGTTTTGATATGGGCTAGCATAGTAGTATCTCCATCTCCTTCCAAAACTTCTACTGGAGTCCCTTCATCTGAAAGTTCTTTAATTTCTTGAACTCCGCTTTTGCATTCCATCAATTGCGCACTTCCAACATGATTACGAACACATCTGTGCTTGAGAACTGGCATTGAGGGTCTCCTTCTCCTCCACCAGTTGCAAGTGCCGCATGTTCTATGACGCATCACGGACTTGGTCACTCTTTTTCCATATTTAGCCTTACTCATAAGCAATGGTTAGGGGTTAAGAAATTTAGTTAAAATAATTTTTACACACAAACTGATTTTTACAGTTCTAAGATATACGGGCATACAATATGAACTTTCTAAAAGTTTCACAGTAAGCTGACTTTTGGAAAAGAATAACTCGATTTCTTTTCTCACAAAAATCAAAGAATTGAGAGATAAATTTGTAACTGTTGCCATTTTAAAATCAAAAGAAAAGATGCAAAATGAAAAAATAGTTTATGTTTTTCGTTCGTTTGTAAGGTGTTTAAAACATTGGAGCAAGGAGAAACGTAAAATGACGTTGCGATGAGTCTGTGGTTTCTCCGGGTCACTGGATGTAGGCAAGTTTACAAGGAATGAACAAATATTGTCATGAATTCAAAATTATTCACGTTAATAAAAGGTATCCTGGTTTACTTTCTGGTGAAATTTCAATGATTTATCTTTTTTCCAGAGGAAGTAAGAGTAAATGTCTCAATAATTTCCGAACAACCCTTGTAAAATCTTATGCTTCTTGCCGGTTGAGAAACGGGTTTCTGAAAAATATTGAGCATTTTCATTTATGACATTGACATGTCTTCAGCAAGCTTGCGTATGTTTTAATAATTACAATCAATATTCTACTTTTTATCTTCTTACAGGGCAAACGATGATAAAATATTGTATAATGAATGAAATATACAGTGTGAGGAATAATTCATCATTTTGTTGTTGAAAATATGTGTTTACTAAACAGTAAAATGGTTCCGTTGCTTAATGTTAGTATGAGGGTGAATAGCAATTGAAATAAATATACAAAACACAGGCCTAGTTAAAAGGTTACTTACTTATTCTGCAATAATTGCTACATGTACATGTAATGACCACGTTTATAAATACGAACTGCCTGAAATCGGTAGATACTATTATTATTGCAGTTAGTGAATAATTTAGCAATATTTAAGAATATTTTGCGATTTTAATTTTTGCGGATTTTTTTATATCCGAAAAATGCCGCAGAAAATAAACAACCGCAGAACTTACCCGTTATATACGATAAATTAAACTTGTTTGTTTTTTCCCCTTTTAAAATGATTTGTAAATTCAATTTTAATAATTTATACGTTTTCGATTTTAGGTTTTCTGGGAATTTCGATACACCTGTATAGGTATGTGGTCAACCTCCAAACTTTAAAAAAGATATTGGTCAACATATCCATTGTACTACAGCATGGTCTCAACTGTCATGATCATCAACAGATTTAAAGTTATTTTGTCTTTACTACAGACCAAAGCTGATTCTACATGTAATAATGGTACAGGTATGCATGTTATTCATTGACCAGTCATGTCGTTAGTGTACACATATTTTTCTTAATCCACAGTATGTGTACATAGTGGTTCTCATACATGTTAGAGGGCATGCTGATATCGATAATGTCTCGCCTTTTACTGTGTATTGACATGCTATATTTTATTAAAAGAAATAATCCTAAACTGTACATTAGCACTCATACAAGATGGTAAATCTTATTGTGGATAACGTTATAACTACATAAACGCCTGTACATGCATATTGAACTTGCGTGTACTGTATAACGTTGAATCTAATAATTTACTGCATGATGATAATTCTTTTGCGAGAATTTCAAATGATTTGATTGCCTAGAAAACCACAAAATTCTGATATTTTCATAAATCATAAAAATAGACACTGTAGTTACCATTAGTGATGGGCAATCGGACCAAAAACCATATAATCGATTAATAATCGATTATAATCGGTATTTTCATCCATATTGTTAAAAGTGCATGGCTTACTGAGTATTTATTAATAAATACAGCAGTTTCAATTATTATTTATGAACCTTCCTTTTATCACAGTTAAATAAATCCGAATTTCAAGTCATGGAATTTAGTTTATAATGTCTCCAAAAAAGAAATGCTTTAAAACCTATTGAAAATACTTTACATATCACTATTGACACTCTCTCTATATATGTGGTTACTAACACTAGAGGCATTATTGGAACTAATTCAATATCCTATAATCTTCTGCAGTTTTTCTGTAGAGATTTAATTGAAATCACACTAAGCTTGATAAATATAAAAATCTGTGAATGTATTTGATTATTGAAGTGCAAGAGTATTTTTCCAGACGCGTGCAATCTTTACACTGTTTGTGACATGCTATCTAACTTGATTTTGTTAGTAGGGTTTCTTTTTTAATCTGTAAAACATTGTAAACTTCGAGATACTTGACATTGTAACTCCTGAGGATGGATAAACAAACCGATCTCCTTTGTCAGAGAATTGTTACTGTTTCCATACACGCAATCAACTACCGCCATTTTGTTTTTTTTTTGACCATAGATCGGGTTTGACATGCAGAAAATAAAATCTGAACCAAAAACTAACCAAAATCCGGATTTTTTTTTCTGTTAGCGATGTCGGCGATATGTATTTTGAAATCGATTAGTAGCATCGTGGGCCTCAGAACGATAGATAATCACTAGTTACCATGCATATATTGTCTTTTATGCATACATTTTTTCACTTTGACTTTACTGATATGTAGGCCTATTTATCATTTTCAGTAGATATCTGGCTACTCTAGCAGTAGATCAAGATCGCCACTTGATGAGGCGTCCAACATATCTTCAAGTCCCGGGACTACGGGCAGGGGGAGAGGTAGGGGAAGATCTAGCGGCATGAGAAGATCTAGAGACAGGGCAATGGGGAATGAATCCCGTGGAAGGAGTAGGGGAAGAAACAGGGGTAGAGGTCCAGCCAGTTCAACCAGGCATGACCTTATCCGACAGCGGAGGGACGAGAGGTTAACCCAGTTAAAGGTATATATTCTTACATGTATTTATATTTAAATGGGGAAATACATCAATGACTAAGTTTACCTATGAGATAAATTTTATTTCCAGTCTCAGGTCGAACAGATGTCGGCGGAGGGACTGAGGGACTGCAGGTCTGTGAGAGAGACCCATCACTGTTTAGAAATCTTTTTTTTTAATCTCTTGAAACATAAGCTCAGAAAAAATCAACATCTTAATACAAGACAAGTCAATATTCCCGCTTTCTTGGAATACCAAAGTATTTATTCTTTACTGCTTTGCAAAGAAAAGTATCAAATTAAAACATTTTTTCTAATGTCTACTAATTGTTAGGGTATGCATATATATGTATTTTATCATATGATTCAATATCATATTTTACTATATCACATGATACAATATCATATGATATAATACAAATTATTTAGATACAATTTCATGTCGTATCATATACTATTTTATCTTATATATTATATTAAGATTTGACTATCAAAGGGCAACTGCTCAAAAAACGTTAACCAGCTCCAAAAACCCTAACCTCATTCAGCATTCGAACCTATGGATCAGATTCAGCATTTAAGCCTGTCAAGTGCATAATTATTATAAGACGCTCAAGCCTTGCAAGTTTGGTGAAATTAGGACCAGTATTTAGTAAGATATAGTCATCAAAGGGCACCTTCACCAAAACCCTTAACTTGTTCCAAAAACCTTAACTTCCTCCAGCATCTGATACCTAAAGCTCAAATTCAGCATTCCAGCTTGTCAAGTGCAAAAGTATTATAAGACGCACCAGCCATGCAAGTTTGGTTAAGTTACATGTAGGGGCAGTAGTAACTTAGATATGGCTATCAAAGGGCACCTGCTAAAAAACCCTTAACTCCTCCAGCATCTAAAATTCATGGCCCAGATTCAGCATCCAAGTCTTTTAAGTCCATATTAAGTATGTCCAGATGCACCATCCTTGCAAGATTGAGAAAGGTAGGACAAGTAATAACTTAGATACAGGACCTGCTCCAAACAGGTCCGGACGCCGTCGACGAGGGTATAGCTGCCCCCGACTTGCCACAACTAATATCACATCACCATCCCTCCATCCTTGACTGGTTTTATGACGTTTTATATTAAAATTTGACCACATATGCATTTGGTCCACCACAACAGTCCATGAACAGATAACCTGTAAATGCAAACAGTTGTGTTGTAATTACAACTGCTACAAAGTACACAATTTTATCGTGTTTATTAACGTGAAACAAATATTAAAAACAATTTATTACTATAGGTACATTGTAGTACAAACTCTTGCCACGTGCACTTGGTTACATTTCTCATATACGATTTAAAACACTTATTATCTAGCGAATTTAAACAAGTAAAATGCGTGCGCTTTCAGCAATTTCTTATCATTACTGATATTGTCCAAAAGTTTAATCCACTCTGACCTGAGATTCAGCATCACTGAACCTTCTTCACTGGGTGTAGAGGATATGCATTCGGCACCCAAAATAAATCTGATATCCTCTTATAAAGCCACCGCGAACCTGACTAGATTAATGACATATAATTTTTAGTTATGTATCATGATTAACTGGGTTAAAGGTATGATCACACAAATGTGATAAGTACGTTTATAATTATCGCTAAGCCTAAAAACAAATTCGAATCCCCAATAAGAACAACATTATCATTTTTGGTTTCTTAATTACAATTACAGTATATAGTACTACTTCTAGCAATGTGTGCAGTTTGTTCACAAACAGGAAGTAAGCTTTGAAGGAAGATTTACTGGCATCCAAATTTTATTATTAAAATGCCTTATGCGAAGTCGTCTTAAATGAATGATTTAGTTGTCATTTATTATTGCCAGACTAATTAGCATTTCATTATATCAGAGAAAAAAAGTTTTGATATTTTTTAATCTCCTTATCTGCACAGAATAAAACGGCAAAAAATATTAATGGTAAAACAGATTCATATTTGTAAAACATATCTTTATAACTCCCTCCTCTTTTTTATATTTTTATTTTGTATTGTATTTTTAGGAGGGGTCTTTTTTTTTACTTTTTTGATCAATTAGTTAATGTTAGATATCAGGTTGATTAAAAAAGCAAAAAATGCTTTAAATAATATCTTCTCATCGAAAGCTTTAATTAAATATGATTTAGTGTGAGTAAGTGTTATACAAAAGACAGTAAACGACATGAAAGGAATCTTAAATGGCATCTATGATAATTTACGAACAAAATCGCATGTAGTATGCTTGCTTTTACCTGCTTATAACAGCGTCCAAACATTGATTGCCGACTGAAAAAGTTTTGCAACAGGAACAATTGAACAAGTCTCTATATCAAGTATCATTTACTCAGCGTAAAATAGATGACCTGTATGTAGATATGTTAGAATAATTTCCTTAACGGTTTTCGACGTAATACACAATAAACAGAATAGTTTACCATGAAAGACATCGTGTTTTTACTGGGTTTTGTTTATGAATGTTTGCTGACTGACATCACCAAAGCTTTGCAATGTGGTAAAAGAAGGTAAGTATAAAACATTTTAGACAAATGAATGGGTTTTTTGTTGTTGGCTATGCATGTAGTTTAGCTTTAAACATAAAGCGTTACCCACACTGTAATGTGAAGTAAAAATGTTGCTCTTTAGGTCGGAGTGCTGCTCTGGTTACATGTATGACAAAAACAATGCTACCTTTGTCGGTAGGTTACTTGTAACTTTGTAGTTTTGATTACAGTTATATGACTTGAAAATGTAAGAAAATAAAAACAATCCAATATTATCAGTGCATAATAAACGTTTATAACGAGAATAGTTTTTTTTACAACAAAAATTTTTAAGCAAGAGGATATATTCATGATTTTTTTCCATATCCCAAGAATGTCCTGCCGGGTATATGGGTCTTCACTGCAATGAATCATGCCCATTTCCTTCCTATGGAGCTATTTGTCGTCTTCAGTGTACCTGTGAAATAAAATACTGCCATAACGTGTACGGATGTTACATAAAAAAAAAAAAAATCAGGTATGGGACAAGTGTTGAAATGCACGTTTAATACGATAGTTCAGAAATAGCATGTTATCTGGATTTTGGTGTATACTTTAACAATCTCTTTATATAAATGTTTGGACAAAACTAAGTTTTTGTTTTTGTTTTTATATCAAATCAATAAATTTTACGGTTTAACAGTAAAACATGAACTAACTATGACATTCTTTATCATTCAATGAAGGGGTGGCATTAACGATAACCAGTTCTCCCAAGCGGTATATTCTAGCAACACTAAATAATAACAGTACAGAAAATGAGTTCAACGTGTCAACAATTGTTTCAAAAATGACTGGCGTTTTAGGAACAAAACTCTATGGTAAATGATCGTCTCTTTAGTACACTTGGGTATATATCTATTGTTTATACTCACCTAACCGTTAATTCGAACATACAATTCGCTTGCCTTTGCTCAGCTCTTGTGGTCTATTGATTTTTCCGAGACATTTTTCAAGAATATTTTTATTGACACGGTCTTATCACATAACGCAATTATATATTTTTTTGTTTTATATATTGTATAGTATGTATTACTTATATAATTGGCGACTCTCATAGTTAGATAACATTAATAAATGAAATATATTTGCTGAGAGAGAGAGAGAGAGAGAGAGAGAGAGTCTTTACATCAATTTAGAATGCATTCATTCTATTTTATCAAAGTTACTCTAAGCAGTCCTGTATCAATTTTACTACAAAATCATATTACATTTTAAAACTAATGAAATCAAAAGACGATGTTTATTCAAAATGTAAGTAATGATCAATGTTAACCAGATCTAGAGCTAAAAGAAATTTAAAAGTGTAATATTCAAAATACTTATAGTTTAATAATAATAATGTAGTTGGAAAAGATTGATAAATTATAAAAAAAAAAACAACAAAAAATCAAAAACCCAAATAGAACTAAACGTTTAAACTCCCAAAAGTCAGATAGATGCTAAATGCACGAAGTCTGATGGTGAATATTCTAATGTACATCCGAAAAGAAAGCGCTTATGTCGTATGTTTGAATGTGCTGCTTGTCAATATTGCGTTTTAATTGACCGCGTCTATATACAGCATTAACGAAAGTGGAGCGTTTGGCAACATTTCGGCAAGCTAAACATATTTTTGTTTCATCTAGATTCAACTTTTTAAAAATCATTTCAGCATAAAAATTATCATGACGGAAAAGATATAAATTGGTTAAACTACACACGTTATACAGATGGCATGGTCTATAAAAAGTTGTCTGTTTGTCTGATCTTCTTGACAAAAACAAGGAAATCAGTCTACATGTAAAATGTACTCATGCAACAGAGGAGATAATTCTGGTTTAACGCCAGGTGTCTGGACAAGGACGGATTCGATCTCGAGAATGAAATAATATAATAAATATCATAAAACGCTTTTTGATACAACGGTAATTTTTACAAGAAGAATGTTAGATTGGGGTCATGAAAAAAGTATCTTTAAACTTATTGCATATATTTTATTTTAAAATGTATCAATCTTGCGTCAGTTTATAAAACTCGGCTTCATGCATTTTACCGGCAACGATATAGGAGGTAAGACATAAAGGTCTCATTAAAACGTTTGTCTTTCAGTAATCACTCGACAGAGCTATCAAAGTAGGCCAGTTGTTATGGATCAATATTTATCATAATTATTGTTGATGTATTAAATCAGTTAAAATACTTTAAAATGTGGTTATTACAGACGCAATTGTTTAGTTTCTGGTGAATTCACCGCATAACAAGATACCAAGTTGGTTTGGTTATATAAGTTATGCAACTATCTGTTGATTTTTATTACATGTATCATACATTTCAGTTTGTGAAATAAGTGTTTAAACATATTTATCGATTTATACTTCTATGTGAAGTTCAACATTTAGAAATTTGAGATTGAGGTGTTTTTTTCAAGTAGAACAATTTAATGACAAAATGATCACAGCTACATGTCATAAATTTAAAGCAAATATTTTGCATGATGATCTGCACGATTAAATCCTTCCAAATCCGCCGAGAAATACATGTACAGTAAGTATTCATGCGATGGATTGAAATAAATAAACAAAATATCTGAGAAGCACATTAAAATTGACACTTACTTACATGTACATTATATTGTGTTAACTTTTGCGTTATAGAAATGCGTGCTGTTGTTCATATACATGTAGTTTAATTCATCTGAAAACCAATGTTAAATGCATTGTGCAATGAAATACCATGTAACTGAAGTATTTACAACTGAAAATATCAGTTTCCAAACCATGCTGTTAAATCTGGAAGGATGTGAAGGTGCACATTCGCTAATTTGTAATCATATACTTGAATGTCCACGTAAAACTGTTTTAGTTTCATTTAATGGCATATGCAAAACAGTTTTCGCAACATATGAATATTTAGGTCCCATTTAAGTTTCTTTAAGAATACTACATTTAATTTCTACTAAGTATCCAAAACGTACACAACATGTTGATATTTTCAGCATGACCCATGTGATCACATTGTGCATTGTCGAACTTTTTTTTACCAATTAATATCTCGGTAAAGATATGTTTCTTGTAAAGCAACGTGTGAAAAGTTCTGGTTATGAACAAGAACGCCACCCCCCCCCCCCCCCCCCGAAATTGCCAGAGTAGAGTGATATAATACCGATGCAATGCTTTCAAAACAATTAACAAGGAAGGGCGATATTAGTTTGCGGAAACCGAGTTTTTTAGTACTAGTATCAATTGATTCACTTGTCAAAACTTAACATCAAACAAACAACAGCTGACTTTATATACTATTTTAATTGAATCAAGGGCCAGTTCAACTAATCGAATGTATCATACTGACATCTAAAAAAATATGTTGCATTAGAATATTCACAGTATTAATGATAATATGCAAGTTATGCTAAAAATATGTATCAACGCAATATATATATATATATATATATATATATATATATATATATATATATATATATATATATATATATAT
>WFKH01011925.1:34917529-34930407 GCA_016163765.1 Magallana hongkongensis | reverse complement strand
GAGGGTCGATTTTTAACATAGGAATATATAGAGTAAATCTTTAAAAATCTTCTTCTCAAGAACCATTTAGCCAGGAAAGCTGAAACTTGTGTAGAAGCATCCTGAGGTAGTGTAGATTTAGAGTTGTGAAAATAATGACTCCCGAGGGAAGGGTGGGGCCACAATGGGGGTGGGTCAAATTTTTACATAGGAATATATAGAGTAAATTTTAAAAATCTTCTTCTAAGAAACCATTTGGCCAGGAAAGCTGAAACTTGTGTGGAAGCATCCTAGGGTAATAAAGATTCAAAGTTTTAAAAATCATGACCCCGGGGGGTAGGGTGGGGCCACAATGGGTGGGTCAACATTTTACATAGGAATATATAGAGTAAATCTTTAAAAATCTTCTTCTCAGAAACTAATTAGCCAGGAAAGCTGAAACTTGTGTGGAAGCATTCTCAGGTAGTGTATGTTTAAAGTTTTGAAAATCATTACCCCCAGCGGTAGATTGGGGCCACAATTTGGGATTGAATTTCTACATAGGAATATATAGAGTAAATCTTTAAAAATCGTCTTCTCAGAAACTAATAAGCCAGGAAAGCTGAAACTTTTTTGGAAGCATCCTCAGGTAGTGTAGATTCAAAGTTGTAAAAATCATGATTCCTGGGCGTAGAGTTGGGCCACAATGGGGGTGGAATTTTTACATAGGAATATTAAGAGTAAATCTTAAAAAATCTTCTTCGAAGAAACTAATCAGCCAGGTTATTATTTAATATTGTTTAGATTTTGGCTTCTGGATGATTCCTGGACGATTGGGTCTCACAAGGGGCTCAGAGTTTGATGTAGGTTTATATTCCATTTATAAACAATTGCTTAGGATCTTTTTGAGAGCTACAATGCTCAACATGTGATATTACTATAAAATCATCCTGTTGGAAAAAGGACATAATAAAGGACATGATAATAAACATAAGAATGTCCAGTGGAAAAAAATTGATTTTTATTTATACAGGATCTACATATATTATACTACATTGTCCAGATAGTTTGTATTATGTCTCCATTCAGCTGATTTTATCATACCTATTGTTCCTCAGGTGAGCGATGTGCACGTGGCCCATGGGCCTCTTGTTTTCTGTTTCCTCCATTGTTTTTTTTGGTTTGTTTTTTTTTTTGTTTCTATCAGTGTTTTACCTCAGTCGACACAATTCTATAATGGCGAGATGTTCCGTGCGGTCAGCTGACGTCGCTTTTTTCAGGCGTTTTTAAAGACATATTCTTGCCGTTATATCTTTTAAAAGTCCTCTGCTAGTTTGAAAATAGCTTCAAACGACGTCAGAAAATGACGTAGACCATACAGACTACATCAAAAAAAAAGATTATGAAGTTTTGAAATGTTTTATAAAAACTGAAAATATTCATATCTAAAAACTCAATTTCAAAGTTTGAACAATTTTTACGCTGGGCCGTGCGTACTTTCTGTGACCCTTTGATACATTAAAATTTTAGTTTATTTCTATGGAAAACATTCAAAACCACTTTAGTTTGATTTGAAATTTTATGACAAAGATTTAGATATACAATATGTATATATAAACCCATTTAAAATGACAAAAACGCGATTGTCCACGAACTTTTTGGACAACCCTCGTACACTAGTATACGTACAAAGTAAATATATTTAAGTAGCATTATTAATTTCAATTACATTTGTAATTATGCCTTTTTTTAAAATATAAATGATTATTATTTCGGTAAATTATCCAACCTATTTTTTTCACAAACTGTTATGAATTGCATAAGCACACAACTGTCAAATTTTGCCTGTTACTTTCACATTATCTAACAAAACTTTTTGAATAGTTTGCGATACAATCGTAAATACTATTATACTAGTAAATGTATAATTTATTGTAAAAAGAGATTGTTTGGTTAAACAATTTAAAATATGAAATATGCTCTTTTCTTTACTTTTATTGCCAATAAAACTGATCGAATTAGAAATCGCAAAGTTCGGGCAAAATGTATGGTAATTATCAATGTGTTGCCATCAGGGAAAAATATGTCCTATTACCATATATGTCGGTTTAAAAAAATAGATTCGTCATCCCTTCACGTGTATGTCTAAATTTATTAATCATCGGAGTGTGGTGTCTCAGTATCTGTGGATGCAATCTTTTTCATATTTACAATTAAATAAAATTTCACCTAACAAAGCATGTAACACTATCGTTGAAACAGCCCTACTTGTGTTGAACAGTTTATGAAGTCCAGTCTTTGATTTGATCAATATTTCCTTTACTTTTGTCATATTTTCCACTTAGCTATCAACAAATACAAATGATTTCTGTCCCATATCAAGACAAACCATGGAGGTTGTTGATGACTGTCCTGACACTGAGGAGAAATGGAGGGAGGCTGCAGCGAGAAAGAACTGTTCAGCTTACGCCAATCAATGTGATGAACCTGATAGACTCGTGTACCATTGTGTCATCAACGCTTTTGTTAATGAGACACTAGAAGTATGCGCCTATAGTAGGATCATAGTGTTAGGTAGGATTTGATCATTTTAGACGCAATAATGTAACCCCTTCTTTTCGTTTCGGAACCCGATACTAGAAGTATGGGCCTAAAGAAAAAAATTAGTGTCACATAAGATGTGATATTCTTAAACTCAATGTATAAATTCATCAAGTATATCGATATAAGTTATGAAAGTTTTACACTTAACCAATCAGTTTCATTTTCTTGAATTTCAATTATATAATTTGTTATTTTGAAAGTAAAAAAAAGTTAATGCAACACCCGGAAGATACTACTTTTGTGAAGTATTGTAAGTTTATATTTTTTTAATTTTTTTTTTATGGGGGGGGGGGGTCATCGTTTACTTGTTTACTCAGTGTTGAAACAATTATGTGAATGTTTGTGAATTTACACAAAACAATCTATATAACATTCATGTTTTGTATAATTTCATATTTTAAACATTGTAATTTATAAAAGTTATATAGCATAGAATAGTATCTCATATATAAAGGTAGCAATTATCTACATGTAGGTGTCTGCACTGAGTATAGCTTAAGTGGAAACAGGATACAACAGAATAAAATAAACTGTTCTGACAATGGTCCTACCTCATGCCCAACAGGATATAATTCAACAGTTGCATACAAATGTAAGTTTTTGTTTTAGGATGTACATTTGTATATCCCTAACACATCACTATAACATAACATTTACGAGGGTTGTCCAAAAAGTTCGTGGACACATGTAATTTTACTTAGAATTACGGCGCAATTATCAAGAAAGTATCATAATATTTTAATATAGAGTATAAAAATGTATATGTATAAAAATCAGAGCAATGTACGTTTTTTTATTGAAGGTGTCATTATAAATTCATTGTATATACAGGCCGCACGGCCCAGTCTGACGTTGAGTTATAACGACGTTTCTATATAATCGTAGTCGTAGGTAAAAATAAGAGTAATAAGCCGCGTTCATCGTTTGGTCAGAGGGTACAATCGCATTCTCCATCAAAATATCGCTTGTGCCACTTGTGAATGAGTAAACTCGAACTATTTCGATGTTTTTCTTGTTTCCTCCATCGTTTGTTTTATTTCTATCAGTGTTTTACCTTAGTCGACACAATTTTATGACGGCGCGCTGTTCCGTGCGGTCAGTTGACGTCGCTTTTTCAGGCGTTTTTAAAAACATGTTTTTGTCGTAATATTTTTCAAAAATCCACTGCTACTTTAATAATAGCTTCAAATGACGTATGAAAATGAAGATCACCATACAGACTACATCACAACAGAAGATTATGAAGTTTTAAAATGTTTTATAAAAACAGTTAATATTTATATCTAAAAACTCAATTACAAAGTTTGGACATTTTTTACGCTGGGCCGTGCGTCCTTTTCGTAAATCTTTGATGCATTAAAATAATAGTTTATTTCTATGGAAAACACTCAAAACCACTTTAGTTTGATTTGAAATTTCATGACAAAGATTTAGATATACAATATGTATATATAAACCCATTCAAAATAACAAAAACGCGATTGTCCACGAACTTTTTGGACAACCCTCGTACACATTTAACACTGACACTGCGTCTTATGCGGGTGCACAAATGCCACCCTGGTACAGGCATACGTATCCAGCAGAGTGTTACTAACATACAGTAATTTGATATTTAGTCATCGGAAATAAATTTACTGCATACAGGGAAATATTCAGCACTTTTTTATGTTTGTCAATTTTGCCCTTGTTTGCACTTGACGAATTTAAGATTTGACTTATTCAAAAATTTTCAATTAGCTGTGCTAATTAATTTTGTAAAATATTTTTGTGACTTGGCGAATTCAAGACAGGGCAAAACCGTTTGCAAGTGTAGAAGAGCAAAAAAGCATAGACCGAAAATAACATTGCATACTGTACCATAGATTTTTTTTTTAAAATGCTGTCTACTAATACTTACTTAAGTTCGAATACATTCAATGTATACACTTTTTAATATCGAAAAACCTTTTGTTTTAAATTTGTTATATTTTCTGCAATGGAAGGTATGCCTTCTCATTTAGTTATAACGCTAGAGTAAATAATCTACAAAAACACACCAGATAAGTGTTGAATAGTGATATTTATGACAGTTTGATAAATTTCAGGCTATAAAAGTATGTACAACCAATATATGTAAAATACAGTTTGAGATTCACTTAACATATTGGCACGATTCATTAATGAACGTTTTTACATCATACACATAGGAAAAATGTGGTATATCAAAAACATAAAAATAACCAGTAGAAATATTTTCAGATTAACACATGACTAGTTGAAATAATTATAAAATTCCCAGCTTAAAACAAAATTCAAAAAGAAATTATCTCTCTTCCTTTCCTTTCTGTGTGTATACTTGTTTCAAGCGACGTTATCTTATTATCAATCATGTAGCAGCTACTGCCCTTAGGTACCCAAAGAAAAATTACCCTTTTCGAAAGGCGAAACAAACCATCTTACAAACAATGTATGTCCATCAAACAAATATAATTTACCCAAAACACAATGTTAGTTAAATATCAGTCGTCAGCATAATATCAATTAATAGCATGGAACACATATGTGGCATTCAATTTTTAATTTGATTGTGTACAGTATAAAAGTTTTAAAAGAGTTTCCATTTAAAAGTAGTAAGGCCACACCAATTTGATTTCTTGGTCGCCGGATCCGCGCGCACGTGCCTAAGGGCTTTCCAAAAAATAATATTAAAAAATAAATTCCGCACCCGGAAATTTTCGTTCCGTTTTCCGCTCAAGTTTTGGTTCTTTTATTTCTAATTAGTCATGATTGCGCTTTTTTTTTTTACATTGATCATACCAAAAATTTTCCGGTAGATTGTCCGCAAGGTTTACATGTAAATAATACCTGTATGTGTGGATAGAATTAGCGATCAGGAGGGGTCTGATACAATTGCGAATACAGTCACCAACTTTTTAATGCTTTTTACATGTATTTCGAAGGAAAAAATGACATTTTAAAATAAAATGTAATCGCTCGCCTCTATTTTTTTTTATGTCGCCCCACAATTTTCAATTTCAGTTTTTTAATTTTAAAATTAATAAAGCGCCCGCTCGCCCCAATATTTTTTTGCCTAGAATCCGAAGACCAAGAAATCAAATTGGTGTGGCCTAAAATATAATTAATAATGATATTGAAGATTTGAAGGTTTAAAATTACTCTCACTTGAAAGTCAATTTATTTCACGGATTAAATTAACATATCTCGTAAAACCCCTTTAACAAGTTAAAGAAATACATTCATCTTTAATTGAACTTTTTTTCATAGATCGATAAAGGCGTTTATGTCGAATGCTCAAATTCCTTGTAATCAATTGAAAAAATATTCTAAATAAACACCTTTATAAATCCGTTTAATATTAATCTGTTTGTTAAACACTGTTCAAATATACACTCAAGAGATCATTAATGTACACAAAAAAAGGAATCCATGAACTATGTTCACATTGCATAATACATCTCATATACAGGTGTTTTATTTTATATTGAACAAATACGAACGAACGTAAAAAGACATTTTGTAAGATTTGATACTTTTCCTGTTATAGATCCTGTTTGTTATAAGTTGGCAAAAGAAAACAGAAGAAAAGAAGAACCTAGAACAAACAAGACTGATATGTTTTCAACAAAAAATTCCACTCAAAATGGGTAAGGATTTAAGGTTTTTTTTGCTACCTTTTTTATTGAGTTAAACACCCCACCCTCCACCGCCATTCATCCCCAATTATAGACTCCTTTGTTTAATTGGATTGTCCTTTTATAAAATATTTCTGACCTAATTTGTACCATCATTGCGAAATATTACCTGAAACAAACATTACATAAAAATCATACAACGGCCTCCATTTCCTGGTTGTATCGATATGAGAAGGAGTAGAATAATTTCAGGGCATGTTTTATATACAAGGAACAGTTGAATCATTAATTGGTATGAGAAAAGTATAAAAATAAAAGTGGTAAGTGGCGAACGGATATTTTTATTCCTACTAGTATCAATTTTGAATGAATTGTGGCCAGAAATCGTGATAAATGAGCAGGTCTAAAGATTCAAAATATTAATGGCGACCGTGACGACGAACCTTATTATTATTATAGTACAAGATATTTCATTATATATTTTAAGAAATATTCAATGGCAGGCGCCTGTGCATTTTGATGTGTAAAGTTACTAAGCATTCTCATTCAGAGTTAAAATAGAGTGCATTATACACATGTATTCAAATTGTGCTAAAGTGAGCCAGGTGCCACAGGGCCATCTGTGCTATTGTTCAACCATTTAAAAACAAACTTTTTTTTTCTTTTTCTAGAAAATCAGAAGATAAAGACAGGTCAACAAAATACAGTTACGTTCCAATTGCTATATGTATAGCAGCAGCTCTTGTCATTGTGATTGTGATAGCGATCCTAGTGTATAAACGGTTACTTAAAAGGAAAGGTAACTACATCATGTGAAGATAAGTAAGGCCATTCCAAGTTTTTTCTATGTTTAGCGTCCGCGGACGGATTGGTTTTGAGATGTAAAAATAAAAAAAAAAAAACACAATAATTTTTCATAAAATTAGATCGCTTTTTCATATGTCGGGCTTGGGATCGCATTTTTAAATCGAATCGGAAATCAAATATTCATAATAACAACATTCAAAATGGAAACCATAGTGGTTATTTGTTATTTTTGTACTTTTGTTACAAAATGAAGAACATGCTTAAAAATATATTATACATTTTATTTTGTTGAACCTTAAAAGTTGTGTGTTTTTTCTAAGGTTTGTGGTTTTTTCCTGATAGAAAGATAGGTTTTTGAGTTTTGGGTGGACGCTAAACAAAGAAAAAACTTGCAATGGCCTAATTACATGTATTCACCACCAGAGGGTGGTTGGTCATATATATGTAAGTTTAAACAAATATGAGGTTCTATTTAGTAATTATGGGAATTTTAACAAATACATTTCAAATAGTTTATGTTCCAAATTAAAAAAAAAATATATTAACCAACGACAAAAAGTAACTTTTTACTTTACATAGCGATTGTGGAATAATCATTTCGATTTCATATTAGACTGCATCTAAAATAAAGAATGTCATATGATAAAACAAAAACCCACAAACGTTTACTAGTACTTACATGCTGACAAACTCTAATCCTTTTAACAATTTAAGGAATAAGGAACCAGTCTGAGAATTATGCGGTGATAATTTTGGTGGGGTTTAATCAAATCTAAGAAAATCCGAAGGGCTTTATGATAGATTTGAACACGCCCCAACAGAAATTATCACCTCATAATATTCATTATTATTTTTTTTATATTTATTGGACTGTACATTATAAAATGGATTCCTAGTGTCATCACAGACAAAGACATTGCAAAATGTAAATATAATAATACTTTATAAACAATCATTTTCATGGTAGTTCTTTGCGAGATTGTTTACAATTTAGCATATAAGAATAATTATTGTTTACGATTATCCTTTTTAATTTTTTATTCTTTTTTTTATGTTGTCATGAGGATAAATTAGTTATAAATACGGTGTTTAATGCATTGAGTTCAATTTACTCTATTATCTTAGAAAAGTGTAACAAAGACAAATGTTAGAAATGATATTTTTGTTTTTTTTAATAATTTGGCGATATTTTGGGCACGGATATTATTATAAGGTACGAGTACAAATCCAATATTAAGTCAAATTAAAATCAAATATCAACATGGGCAATTGACCACCAACAAAGAGCATGTCCCAAAAACATATACATAAACAACATCACAGTTACACATACAAAAATATAGCTCAAATTCAAAGGTCAAAGTTTAAAAAAAACATACAAGTTCAAAGTTCACGTTTAGGTCACAACAAATTAAGCTCAACATGTAGAGACATTGACGCAGGGAGGTGCAGAGGTCAAAGCTTGGTAGTATTCAATGCAAGTAGATTGCCGCTTTTATGCCAGTATGCTACATCAATGTGAAAGCATAACAACCGTGCCGTTCGTTTTAAGTACAGAACAAATTCGGCAAGTTCAACATGTATAAAGCATTGACCCTGAAAGGTGTAGATTTTTAAGTTTGGCAATTTGTCGGGAATTATGACAGCATGCTACATGTACATCAGCGTGGAAAGCATCACAGTCAAAACTTCCGACAATGTTGGTACCTACATCAATGGCTGAACTTGTCTAATGAATAAAAAACAGGCCGTATAATCCATTCGTAAATATTGGAGTGGGTGGGTTAAATTTTAAACTATGACATGTTTTAGAATATCCATACTTGTCACCAATCTCATTCAACCACTAGCTAAATGAAAAGGTGGCTAAAGGACCCATTCGAGGGGAATAACTAGAATTGTTAGGTTAACTGCGTATACGGATATAAATACTGGCATGCAATAAATTGGGGATAACGCTGCAAACAGTCTTCGATAAAAGCCTTTAATTAAAAAAGATGTTATAAAATTGATGAAATAACGAGCATAATTCAAATGTGTTTCTAAATCGCACAATATAAACAAGGACTGGCCTTATAAATAAAGTTGCTATATTCAGAGTTCATGATACAGTTTATATTGTAAATGCACCTTCCAAAATTTCTTTAAGGCAATGATTCAAATAAAACTTCTTTTATCTCGAGCATATATGCATACTATATGGAATTTCATGACGTGTCAATATATTTTTGGTCGAATCACATTGCCTGTATTTCAGTGGAATAATGGTTTGTTTTATTTAATAACTCACGCTGTTCCTAATGTTAAATTACGCATTGGGTTTAAACTGTGGTCCTTTCAAACTAAAGTGTTTAAGATAATTTCAATGTAAAAAGAATCAAACTGTTTCCTAACAATTTTATGGCACCTGCAGCAATCTGCGTTTGTTCATTTTGCCTGTAATCATTGCAGCCACTTTGATAAAGCTTAATATTTTGATAAATTCTACAATTGTATTCTTTCAAATATATGAAAGCTGATTGCATCTCAAGTGAGAAATTATGATAACTGTTTATCGCAAATGCAATAAAGTAATCAACTCCTGATACGATGCGTTTGAAGCTATAAGTGTATTTATAGAAATCGAATACTCACATGGTGGAGTCGGAGATGTATGGAAAAATAGATACTGTACATCAATTTATGTCAGCTTTCGCCAATTAGACTACATAGCATTACAAATTATTGAATATGTAAATAGATTGTGGTATATATATATATATATATATGTTCTGTTTATATAATATAATTTTACATTTTTGCCACAGGGATAGAACATTAAAAGAATAAAGCACTCTTTTCAAATCCAATAAACAAGTTCATTTTGAAATGATCTTAAAAAATAAGAATTTTTTTTTTCAAGATGATTGACCGATACCATATGAAAGTATTTGTGTATATATTTATTAAGCTTTTTCTGTGCATCATATTTTTCATATAAAAAATCCTCATAATAAATGAGATCAATAATACAGATAACTTTTTATCAAAACATGTTAAGATATGTCAAATTGTGTAATATATTCTATATTCCTCTCAACTGAACCGAATATCAAGGGGGCTTTATTGATTGCCAGTTGACCATCGTTTGTTTACCCATCTGTCTGACCGTCTGTATGTCTGTAAGCTCTTCTTTAGAAGAATCGGGCCAACCTTGAACAAAATTGGTATTGAACATCCTTTAAAAATGAAATTATTATTAATTGTTAAAATAAAGGGTGAAATTTCTTTGAAAGGAAGAGTATTACAAAACAGTGAAAAAAGATGCGTGTCTTAAGAACTACTGCAACAAAAATGCCAATATTTACATCAATGATTTTTATAATACTTTAAAGATTCTAGATTGTTAAAATTTAGCTGTCAATATCGCTCTCAATCTCAGTAAATATTTGTGTAATATTACATTGTTCAAGTAGTATTGTCAAATCACAAATTTTTTATATTTATTAAATTGAGTGTCATATTTTAAAATTTCAAAAGAGATAGAAAATATGATCTTCATGGGAGCGATGAGGTTTTGTATACTTGCATACTAAGTGTCATTTTATTTTTTTATAATAATCCATGATTTAAAACAAAAATATGTTTAAGAGTTGCAGAAAAAAGTTTTCCTGAACACATGAAAAAAGATATACATACTGTACAGTTTCGTCGAAGAAATAATAACCAGTTGAGATTATTTAAGGGGCTTCTTATCACCAAAATCTCTTACTAATAATTAAATGAGAAAATTATTACTTTCATCAAAACAAACGCTGAGGGGGACAACGTGTACGTGTACGTGTAGAACGGAAAATAAGTCATCAGTTTTTGTAATGACAAATTTCTACACGTATGTACGTGTAGATTGCAAACTACATGTAGGGTCAACATGTAGCTTATATTTACTCGTTGGCTTTTATATGAACAAATGAGTTTATTTTCCTAAAGCCTTAATATTTAAATGGCTTTACTGATATATATTTACATTTTCCAGTGTCTTTGCCTGTGATAACACTACGTATCGATTTTGTACTATATACATGTAACCCATAACTTCAAAGGACGTATAATTGGGGCGCCAGCGGAGTTTGCTTATTTATTTTTAAATATTTATTCGTACAATGGCTTAAAATTACATAAATATAAGGAATAAGGAATCATTCTTTGAATATTCTGAGGTGATAATTTCGGTCGGGCGGGCTTTATTGGATTCGATCACACCCCGAGCAAAACTATCACCTCATAATACTCAAAGAAGGATTCTTTTTTCCTTAAGAAGTAACATACATTTTGTACTAAAATGTGCTGTGATGTAGAGGTTTTCAATATACTTATCGCTTTTTGCAAAACATGCAATGCCTCTTTATCATCGGTAATTAAAACTAAAAGGTTCATGCATATAATATATATCATTTATTCAGAACTCGACCGCCTGACCAAAGTTGTAGGCCATTTAAATGCTGCAGGGATTGTATATAAACTATAAGGATATGGACATTCAATGTTTTCTAAATCAGAAGAAAAATAATGGTTGAAGATTTTTGAAAAAAATCACCAATCCTTCATAAATTATAAAGAGCTGTTTCAAAAAAAAAATCAAAAAGTATGCCACCTGTATCTTTTACTTTTCTGATTAGATTAAGTTGCATTTTACATTTGTGAAATTACATACCTTTACTAATATGCTAGAATATTATAATATTATAAATTTGATTTAAGTATATGTTCCCTTTTTTTAATGTTGATAGAATCTCAACAGAATGGTGATCATCACAGAGTAGGGTATCGTGCGCCAAGAGGGAACGCCGGTAGTTGGCAGTAAGCAGTTGGCAGTAAGCAGTTGGCAGTAAGCAGTAAGCAGTTGGCAGCTGACAGTTGGCTGTCGTATATGGAATTCCATAGTAGAGTGTGATTTTTTAAATATTTTTCCACACTAATTGCACATTGCAATTATTAAGTGAAAGAACAGAATTAAATATATTTTTTATTTTTGAATTATAATAAATATAAGTCATTCGATTATCCTATATGATATTTATTTCAGTGCTTATAATAAATTAAAGTATTTTATAATTAATATTGTCATTACTTGTAATACACTACAAGTGTGTTGTGTTATTTCTATGTTCTATTGATTTAATGAATTGTGTTGTGTAGCAGAGGTCTCTGTTTAGCCTAAATCATTTTCACCTGTATGCATGGTCATTTTAAGACATGTGATTAAAGTCAGGCGTTCATGTAAACCAATAGATTTTCTAATATAGTTCTACCCTTTGTCTTTGTCCATACCTAAGACTGAGTCTTCAGAGGAGTAAAGAAGTATATTTATTTGTCAGTCAGTTTTTTGATGTATCTATCTTTTGTATTATAGACAATCCATGTTATTGTAAGGACATTATTTACTTCAAACACCTGTCATGTTTATTATGTTGATAATATTTTTGGAAAGTTTCTAATTTAGCATTTTCTATTAAATTGTGAAGTACGTACATGTAAGATATATATTACCCGATAGAAGTGAATTATACTATATTGACGTGTTACAATATAAAGTCTATAATAAGTTCCTTTATATTAAACCAAATATACTATTCATATTTTTATAAATTATAAATCTGAGTGAAAAGCTTTAGTAAATATTAATTTTAGTATCAAGTCAGAGTCAGTGAGCAGGTAGACCTTCTGTATTAAAGGAACCTTGTTCCACAAACAGGCGATTGAATCATATGTTTATATTTTTTTAAAAGTTTAACTCAATTACAATGAAAAGTTATGATATAACTTTATTTGGATATTGTAAATTTATACAGAGAAAAATTACCAAAAATATTATGTTTAAAGATTTATTTGGCG
>WFKH01011925.1:34876381-34911017 GCA_016163765.1 Magallana hongkongensis | reverse complement strand
AATTCGAACCAAATCAAATAAACTCTGAATCGTCCCAGCCCTAATTATTACCGAAAATTTAATACGTTTTTGTTTTTAAACAAATTATTTTTAATAATTTTTTTTTATTTAAAAATATTCGTGTCATAGTTAAAAGCAAGATGCTCCCTGCCAGTCTTGATTTAATTAGTATATTTATATCACTATAATAAAAATGCCATCTGCAATGCAGTGCTAGGTACATGTAGTACTAAGAAAATTATTTTATGCATTTCTAAAATTTCAAAAAAAAAAAAAAATAAAAAAAAAAAAAATATCCCTACCTACCTACCCTAATTTTTTTTTAGATGTTACCGGAACCACAGTTATTTTTTTATTTGGCCTTATTATGGTATGATATGACATGTCATGATAATTGAGTAGATGATAATTTATTTAATAACTTATTCGATTAATTTATATGTATTTTCTGCTTATATATGTTATCCATATTACAGGGTTTGACCTTTAATAGTTCCCTTGTTATCTGTCATGAATAAACATGATTGAACCCTTAGCCATGGCCAGAGTTGTTAACTTCAGTAAACACCAGGCTACCACATAATAACGATGCGTGTAAAAAAAATTTCCTGTTTATCATCCTTATTTTTTTGTAGTATATATACGAGCCAGAATGAGTCTTGACAAAGATTAAGCAAAATAATTTCCATTTTATTTGAATGTGTTAAAAAATTATTTAAAATAGAATATGCACCTCCAATTATGTAGTATTCGTATTCCAAAAAATATAAATATGCTAAAGAGCACCAGTACATGTAATTTTATAAAGATTTGTTTTAAATCTTCTGACTATATACAGTGTACAATATATGTGTATCGTAGCCCCAGAGGTACAAAAGCGGATAAAAGTACATTATAATCAAAATAATTTCACCGGTTAAGAATTTTCAAATTTTACAATATTTGACCCCAAAAAATAAAAGGTAAAAATTATAAAAGCCCCAGCGGGATTCGAACTGATGAATTACATATTCATAGTGAACGCTCTAACCCATTGCACTACGCTGTTAAGTAACAATATTGGGAAAGAAAATATTCATAAACAGTATACTTGATTCCATTGTTTATTATACCCCCCGCCAACGAAGTTTGAATAGGAATCACCTTATCCGTCCGTCCGTCCGTCCGTCTATCCGTCCGTCCGTCCGTCCGACCGTCCGTCCGTCCGTCCGTCCGTCTGTCTGTCTGTCCGTCCGTCTGTCTGTCTGTCCGTCTGTCTGTCCGTCCGTAAACTTTTCACATTTTCAACATCTTCTCCAGAACCACTGGGCCAATTTCAACCAAACTTGGCACAAAGCATCCTTAGGCAAAGGGGATTCAAAAATTAAGGACCAGACCCTTTTTTAAAGGGAGATAATTAGGATTTTTTGAGAACTTTTCAAAAATCTTCTTCTCAAGAACCATTTAGCCAGGAAATCTGAAACTTGTATGGAAGCATCTTCTGTGGTGTAGATTCAAAGTTGTGAAAATTATGACCTCCGGGGGTAGGGTGGGGCAACAATGGGGGGTGGAATATTTACATAGGAATATATAGAGTAAATCTTTAAAAATCTTCTACTCAGAAAATAATCAGCCAGGAAAGCTGAAACTTGGTGGAAGCATCCTCATGTAGTGTAGATTCAAAGTTGTGAAAATCATGGTCCCCGGAGGTAGGGTGGGGCCACAATGGGGGGGGGGTCAATTTTTTACATAGGAATATATAGAGTAAATCTTTAAAATCTTCTTCTCAGAAACCCATTGGCCAGATAAGCTAAAACTTGTGTGAAAACATCATCTGGTAGTGTAGATTCAAAGTTGTGAAAATCATGGTCCCCGGGGGTAGGATGGGGCCACAATGGGGATGTCGAATTTTTACATAGGAATATTTAGAATAAATCTTTAAAAATCTTCTTCTTAGAAACCAATTGGCCAGATAAGCTGAAATTTGTTGGAAGCATCCTCAGGTAGTTTAGATTCAAAGTTTTGAAAATTATGATCCCCGGAGGTAGGGAGGGGCCACAATTGGGGGTCGAATTTTTACATAGGAATATATTGAGTAAATTTTTAAAAATCTTTTTCTCAGAAACTAATCAGCTAGGAAAGCTGAAACTTATGTGGAAGCATCCTCATGTAGTGTAGATTCAAAGTTGTGAAAATCATGACCCCCGGGGGTAGGGTGGGGCCACAATGGGGGGTCGAATATTTACATTGGAAAATATAGAATAAATCTTTAAAAATCTTCTACTTAGAAACCAATTGGCCAGATAAGCTGAAACTTGTATGGAAGCATCCTCATGTAGTGTAGATTCAAAGTTGTGAAAAGCATGATCCCCGGGGGTAGGGAGGGGCCACAATTGGGGGTTGAATTTTTACATAGGAATATATAGAGTAAATCTTTAAAAATCTTCTTCTCAGAAACTAATCAGCCAGGAAAGCTGAAACTTTTGTGGAAGCACCCTCATGTAGTGTAGATTCAAAGATGTGAAAATCATGAACCCCAGGGGTAGGATTGGGCCACAATGGGGGATCAAATGTTTACATAAGATAATTATAATAGAGTAAATCTTTACAATCTTCTTCTCAGATACTAATCAGCCGGGAAAGCTGAAACTTGTGTGTACATGTAAGCATCCTCATGTAGTGTATATTCAAAGTTGTGAAAATTATGACCCCCGGGGGTAGGGTGGGGCCACAATGGGGGGTCGAATATTTACATAGGAATATATAGAGTAAATCTTTAAAAATCTTCTTCTCAAAAACCGGAATATATAGGGAAAACTCTTTAAATTTTTGTTTTCTAAAAAACCATTTGCCTAGAGAAGCTGTAACTTTAATGAAAGCAACCTCAGATACTGTAGATTCAAATGTGTTCAAATCAAAATCTTAAGGAGTAGGGTGGGGCCATATTTGGGATCCAAATTTACAAAGGAAAACATTTTAAATATTCACAAAAGCTGAAATGTTATAATATATATTTTTACCTATATTCAATCATTTTGACATATTGCTGAGTCTTCAAAACTGTTTAGACTTTGCCCCCTGGACGATTCTTGGGCCTCACAAGGGGTTCAGAGTTTGATGAAGGTTTATATCGCATATATAAACAATTTTTTAGGATTTTTTGAGAACTGCAATGCTCAACATGCGGTATGACTATAAAATCATCCTGTTAGAAAAGGGACTAAGGATAATAAACATAAGAATATCCAGGGGGAAAATGGATTTTTATTTATACAGGAACTACATGTATTATACTACATTGTCCAGATAGTTTGTATTATGATTCCATTAAGCTGATTTAATCATACCTATTGTTCCTCAGGTGAGCGATGTGGCCCATGGGCCTCTTGTTCTGTGTTCTTTTATTTTATAGTTGTTGTAGAAGAAGAGAGTAGTAACTGTGTTTCTTTCGTGGGTTTAAGATCAACAAAACGTTTTGAGCAACTGCTATAGTTTTCTCTTTTGGATACTTTACAGCTGACGGCAGTTAGAAAAAATCAACCGCATTATCATTTTTGTCTATCAATTCTGTGTATTTTTATTGTCTACTCTTCTGCAACCGAGTGATCGTGAACCATCGTAAAACGACAGTATCATCAAGTATAATACGTCTTTTGTTTGTCCTTAGAAACTAGTAAACAAAAATATCCCCCAAATCTCGCATTTTTCATGTCACGCGAGATTTCAATCTGACAAAGTAAACGTTAAAACCGTGACGAAACGGACATTTGCAACCTTGCGTATCAAATACGCCTTAAAAATGATTTTCTCCTGGGAGTTTCACCGAAAAAAAGTTAAAGATATAGACTTTTTTTTTATTTTTTAGTAAATACACCATTGTTTGTTTCACTGATGACATAAGTTTGGAAATCGTCCATCCGTCAATTCCCGCCAAAACTGAAAGCGATTCTGAATATTAGAAATTATTAATTGTTTGAACAATTTTAATGCATAAATGGCATAAATTCATGGTGTACAAATTATTATAATTAAAACGAAACTGAACACTTTGATATTGAGTTTAATCAATTTTTTATTTATTTTTTATTGTTGAAATTTTGACTCCACCATTTGGCACAAAAATATTTTAAACTTAAAGTAAAGCTAATTCATACCAAAACAATTAGAATAATGTTGAGGATGGATTCTTGTCATCATTTTTACCGCAAGTCGTACCTGATATCAATTGGGATTTTTGTTAAACATTCAGTTATAAGAATTCGAAGTTCCGACAGTAACGAAAAACATACCCGTTGGTCTGGAACAAACCTTTGCTCTGCTTATTAATTAATTAATTAATTAATTAATTTTTTTATTGATTTTTTTTCTGAAACCTTTTGGGTTGAAAAACTTACTAAGAATTGCCCAGAGCTTATTTAAAGTCTCAACGTTATTAAAGTTTCAATGATGACGTCACTTTTCCGTCCAGTCTCTTTTTCTCTCTCTCCGACAAATTTCGTAAAGCCACTCTGAGTAATCGACATCACTCTCATTGTATGATGTCATTAATCCATCCGTTGCAAACAATACAGTTATTATGATCCAAATGATCTGTTAGCTTTTTATAGTCAGTCAGAACACGTTACTACCTTCATACCTGCATAAAGCACTTACCATTCTTTAGAATGCAGATCGCATGTACTCAAATGACTATAAATGAACTTAACTTTTGTTATAAAGGTGCAGAATAAAACATGGTTTCGTGTTGAATTTAACTGACGCCAAGTTCAATCAGCAGAAGCTTTAACCAATCAATCGATAATTGAATTATTTAATATTCGAGTTTACGGATGTCAGCGTAATATTCCTGTCCATGATTTATACTTTAAATCTAGGTAAACACGAGTCGTAATACCTTTTGATTTTTCTAGCAGTAAATAGATTCTTTCTATCAATTTAAAACAAGGTATGATGACGGTTTGTCCTTGTAAGCAGTATGCGGCCTATTCTAACAGAAGACTGTGAACAAAATTCAGGTAAGTTTAGAGCTAGATCATTCAAAGAAAAAATAACTAATGTGTCTATACTTTTCTCAATATTAAGACATCATTAATTTTATTCGTTTCAAAAAATTGTTATAACCTTATGTTTTTATTTTTATGTTTTTTTTCCTAACAACCTATATGTTTATGACCATATAAAAAGATAAAAAACCAAATGTAAGTTATACAAAATTTAGAACAGCTCACAAAACCACAGATCATTCTTTTGGAAATTTTAAACACTTTTGATATAAAATAAAACCTCTGTAAGTGATTCAGATGTTATCAATAGAAAGTGTTTTAAAAAATAGTTTTTGAATTTCTCTGTTGGGTCATCAAATGTAATGTTAGGGATAGTATATGCGTGATATTCACTGCCTTTTTCAAATATGAGACATACATACAAAAATAATTATTCAAAATGCTGTATCTGTCGGATCCACGTTGTAGACGTTAAGAAGATAAACGTTTTGATAACTTGCTATTAAGTCTTAACCATTTCTCATCTGCAAATTGGCTATGCGCAAATTTCTATAAATGAATGCTGCTTGATTTCATTTGTTAAAATAAATTATAAAGGCATTTATTTGAAGACCTTCCGACCATTCTATTTAATTGTCCTTTTTATAAAATAATTTTGATTGGTCTGATATATTCAATACAGTACAATAAAGCGTATTGACGGATCATTACATTTGACTTGTCATGTGTGCTTCATATAAAAATCTCTGACAAAAAGACAAAATAAACTCGTTTAGATATAAAAGATTTAATATACTCGTCACAAGAACAAAACTACAAAAGTTAACCAACGTACATATCTATTGATCGAAGTTTGATCGAAGTTGCTTTAAACTAGGTTTTGAGTATACGATTAAAATCCTGCCCGGTGACATTTATATATAGTGCGTTATATATTGACATTAATATTTTAATACTTATTGACTATCGTGCTATCAGAATGCCTTTGAAAATCGACATTCAACTTGAAACTTGAAAACTTGCCAATGTAAACGTTTTGAAAGCTATTCTTCTGAATTTTTCTTCTTCTATGTGTACAAAAAGGCAAAAGTGTAACACTAACCCGAATATTATGAAAGTTGAATATGGCAAATATAAAAGCCCATGACGTAAAATGCTTGAAAAATGCTGCTAGAATCCTGTGCTTTGTTGTTGTAAATAAAAAAATACGTAGTATTTTCAATGAAATTAAGAAGTTGAGATCGCATGTACTAAAATGACTATAAATGAACTTAACTTTTGTTATAAAGGTGCAGAATAAAACATGGTTTCGTATTGAATTTAACTGACGCCAAGTTCAATCAGCAGAAGCTTTATTCAATCAATCGATATTTGAAGTATTCAATATTCGAGTTTACGGATGTCAGCGTAATCTTACTGTCCGTTATTTATTTATACTTTAAATCTAGGTAAACACGAAACGTAATTGCTTTGATTTTTCTAGCAGTAAATAGATTCTTTCTATCAATTTAAAACAAGGTATGATGACGGTTTGTCCTTGTAAGCAGTATGCGGCCTATTCTAACAGAAGACTGTGAACAAAATTCAGGTAAGTTTAGAGCTAGATCATTTAAAGAAAAAAAAACTAATGTATCTATACTTTTCTCAATATTAGGACATCATTAATTTTATTCATTTAAAAAATTGTTATAACCTTACGTTTTTATTTTTTTTTATATTACTTTTCCTAACAACCTATATGTTTATGACCATATAAAAAGAAAAAAAAACAAATGTAAGTTATGCAAAATTAAGAACAGCTCACAAAACCAGAGATCATTCTTTTGGAAATTTTACACACTTTTGATATAAAATAAAAACTCTGTAAGTGATTTAGATGTGATTAATAGAAAGTGTTTTAAAAATAGTTTTTGAATTTCTCTGTTGGGTCATCAAATGTAATGTTAGGGATAGTATATGCGTGATATTCACTGCCTTTTTTTCAAATATGAGATATACATACAAAAATAATTATTCAAAATGCTGTATCCGTCGGATCCACATTGTAGACGTTAAGAAGATAAACGTTTTGATAACTTGCTATTAAGTCTTAACCATTTTTCATCTGCAAATTGGCTATGCGCAAATTTCTATAAATGAATGCTGCTTCATATCTTTGTAAAATAAATTATAAAGGCATTTATTTGAAGACCTTCCGACCATTCTATTTAATTGTCCTTTTTATAAAATAATTTTGATTGGTCTGATATATTTAATACAGTACAATAAAGCGTCTTGACGGATCATTACATTTGACTTGTCATGTGTGCTTCATATAAAAATCTCAGACAAAAAGACAAAATAAACTCGTTTAGATATAAAAGATTTAATATACTCGTCACAAGATCAAAACTACAAAAGTTAACCAAAGTACATATCTATTGATCGAAGTTTGATCGAAGTTGCTTTAAACTAGGTTTTGAGTATACGATTAAAATCCTGCCCGGTGACATTTATATATAGTGCGTTATATATTGACATTAATATTTTAATACTTATTGACTATCGTGCTATCAGAATGCCTTTGAAAATCGACATTCAACTTGAAACTTGAAAACTTGCCAATGTAAACGTTTTGAAAGCTGTTCTTCTGAATTTTTCTTCTTTTATGTGTACAAAAAGGCAAAAGTGTAACACTAACCCGAATATTATGAAAGTTGAATATGGCAAATATAAAAGCCCATGACGTAAAATGCTTGAAGAATGCTGCTAGAATCCTGTGCTTTGTTGTTGTAAATAAAAAATACGTAGTATTTTCAATGAAATTGAAGAAGTTGAGAGTTTCCGATAAATAATGACAATATATATTTTATACGATGAACGATAGAATTCTAGCGGTGATATTAATAAACATGAACTAATTGCCGATCGAATCATTGTATCATACATACAAATGAACTTCGAGGTAGTGTTACACTTTTTGATTTTTTGTTAAGCTAAAAAAGTAATCTATTTTAAACTGTCACGTGATACCATGGCATGGCATCTTCAAAGATCGACTCGATTCCGAAGAAAAATAATATTTTGGCGAACACATTCACGTTTTATTAATATTCAGCACTGTTTTCATAAAAATAAACAATTTTTAAATTGATCATATTATAGACGGTCATTAAACTCTGAGTTGCCTTAACCTACCCGCGTATGTTAAGTAATAAGCATTCATGAGCAAGAGTTTTCAAGTAAAAAGGAGGTTCACCATGCACGTGTGTAAACATGATTAATTAATAGATAGCCGTATTTAGTCGGTGAAAGGGAGAGGAGGGGGTGTCATCGCAACAAGTTTTTGCCTAGGCAATTGTCTAATTTGGTACTAGTAGAAAATAAGTACTAATTGATGATATATTATCAATATTAACTTGAGGTACTGTATGTGAGCAAGCTTACAAACGATACCCCCAACCTGCGTAGAAAATATATTACATCTCAAGACAAGGACACAATTATTTAGAGGTCCCGGACAATTTTAGTGCCAAATTTTAGATTCTAGTTTTCTTTCATTTCAATATATGACCAATAAAGGAATTATTCACTTTTTGTGCACAACTGATTCTGGGTCAATTTCATGACACACCCTCAGGTAATAAGCAATCTTGATATGAAGATAGAAACATCCTATATGCTTCTCAATAAGAAAGGTATGGACAGGACACAAACTACGGACGTTCTCTTCTTATGACCTTGAACTTGCACAAATGACTTTGGATCAAAATCAAGACACACCATAAGGTCATAAGCAATTTTTGAATTAAGTAAGAACTTTCAAGGATTCTCCATTAGAAAGATATAGACCGGACACAATTGCCCAGAACTTGCCCAAATTTCCTGGGTCAAATAATGACACATGCTCAGATCATAAGCAACCTTTGTGTGAAGTAAGAATTTCGAATGTTTCTACATAAGAGAGATAAGGACCGGACACGATTGTACAGACTGACGGACAGACGGACGGGCAAGGTGATTCTTATATACCCCCTCAAACTTTGTTTGCGAGGGGTATAAACAAATCATCAGGTTGAAATAAAGAACAAATGTAATTCATATAATCTGGAATAAAAGCGAAGCGGGGTGGGATTTTTTGTTGAGGTGGAATAACACACCTGGAAAAAGTCACTCATATTAACAGTAAGTTATTTGATTATGAAAGATATAATGATAAATAAACTGTACATATGTCAAGTAAGCGAACAATTTGCAGTTTGGGGATCAAAAATGAATATCCAAAAAATTCAATTTAGTAAGTATTATTAATAACAACAAAGCCCCTGCGGGATTCTAACTACCGATGTACGAATCATAAGCCCGACACTTTATCCACTCGGCTATGGAGTATGTTACATGTAATCGTCGATAAAATCGTTTTAATCACTTCATCACCTGCATATGGTGTTTTTGTCTCTCAGTTAATTCGATACGCAAGGGCATGCTTTTCGTATGAACAGTTTCTAAGACGAGGCAAGCTACTGACAAACAAGTTGATAAAACAGGACTATCAACAGTCTCATTTACAGTCATCTATTCGTAAGTTCTATGATCGATACAACGACCTTGTTAGCAAATACAATCGTCCACTGAGTCGCATGCTGTCTGACGTTTTTCATACTAATTGTTAGACCATAATTAATTACCTAATTGTCTACGGACTTTTGCGGTTTTATTTTCCCGATTACGACAAAGAGCACATGCACGGCGGGTGTGACCGGTCAGCTGAGGATGCTCACTCCTCCATGGCACCTGATCCTACCTCTATCTTGGAGGTCCGTGTTGCTCTGCTTGAATTTGTATTTCGTTTTATGGATTTTTGAGATGGATGACGGTTTGTTATTGTAATTTTTTCATTTAATAAAACGAAATGTCGTTTCGATCGGAGGTAAGCCAATTTGTGATGATGTGTTATTCCACCTTAAATGCCCCGATTTTTTTTTTTATCAATGGGTATATCATTCGTCTAATTGAAAGGGCGTGACATGTGTCCGTGTCTAGCTAAATATAAATCAAACAATTAGTGTGTATGTTTATTCAATATATTCTTGCTAAACAGTCGTTCTATAGTTTAATGTGTATCGTTGGTAACAAAACAGACGCAAATTAAATTTGACTCCTCTCCCCATAGACCCATAGACGAGTTCATTCAAAGCATCGGAGTTAAAGCAGGACTTCGCGCTATAATGTTTACGTACCAAAGGAGTGGACGAGTCCAAAATGAGGTCACTTGTTAAACAGGTCGAGACCACTAGATTTTGTGACGTCGGCATAAATTTGCATACTAAATTAGCCATCTGTTTACTTTTATCGATAAACCAATCAGGTGAATGAGTTGCAAGGCATTGTGGGCTACTACAAGTTTCAGTGTATACAAAGCGTATTGAAAATATATACCATTTTGAATTGTCCTTTGGAAACTCATTTTGAATGATTTTTCAGAATTTATGAAATAAATATGGACAATTATGCCTGATCTTTCATTTTTATGCTCACATTTAAAAAATATTGGATATGAGGCCTTATATCAACCTATTTAGATATCCCATTGTCAATATTCAAAAGAGAGGTACGTCCTATTGAATAAGAAGCAGTGAGTACCGTTTTTCACGTGATAACCCAGGTTTGGGACAACATTAGTAGAATGCGCATTGAAATTTTCTTCAGGGACACTCATCAAAATGCTTAACGTACAAAATACTATATATGCTACATAGCTTTTGCATTTGTATATTTGTGTATTTCTATTACCGTGGCCATTTACGTATGTTAAAAATGTACAGTTAACTGAGTGTATTTATTTCTAGTGCACAATGATCAAGTCACCAATAAACAATTATGCAGTTTATCCTTATCAAAATCTGTTTGTACTTGTATGCGTATGTTTGCCAGTCTTTTGATACTGATCGCGCGGATTTTTGAAGCAGCAATTCATCAACTAAAACAACAGTATTTTTCAATGTGAGCATGGAACAAAGTCTATGGTACGTAATCTTTCCTTTTTTACCTTTTAAAGTAAAAATCAAGATGTACAAATTTTCCGACAAGCAATTAAATACTGTGTATAAAACAGACAAAACCACGTGCGTTTGTTGAATCGTAAAGACGTTGTAGACCGTCATGCTTTGCGACTCATTCCCTGGATTGGAGAATCTGTTTGACGTAAATATTGTCACATGTTAAATAATGCTATCCATATAAGGTAGTGTACCCGACCTGTTAAAGAGCTCTACTATACATGTATAATGAGACTACATACCGTGTACATGCAGCTTTTTAAAAAAAAAAATTCCGGATACTTTCTTGGTATTAGAAACCTTTGCTTGGAAATGGCAAAAATGCCTCTGAAATTACCAAATAGAATTTCCTAAATAGAACATTCTTTTCCGCTTTCAAGCTAACGATAGTTTGATACTTTCCTGAAATAATGAAATAATTTGTTTACAAATAATATATATGCACGCTAAGTAAGAGAAAAATACTTATTAAATACTTTTTGAATCTGCATGTTCCGTTATTATGAACATTAGCGACAATTATACTTTATTTCTTAAAAAGTGATTGAAACATGGTTCCTTGGAATACATTTGCTTAGTCAGGGAGGCTTTTTGAAAAACTATTACTGATAAAGAAAAGATTAAGATTATGCTAAATGAGCTTGAGCATAATACATCAGAACAACCTTTGAAGTGGTTTGTTTCCTGATATTAACCATTTATGCTCACCTCTAAAAGAATTAGAGAAGCAAAGTAAAAACTGATCGAATAATAGAAATCTATATGTTAATCCTTTCAGCAAAAAATTAGAATAATTATCATATCAAAAAAGGTCAACAATGTACTTATTTTGTTTTTCTCGTATATCATAAGAGGATGTGAATTTTGACTCATCATGGTATAATTTTAATTTGTATCATAAATGGACGGATTGGTAGTTATAACAATAATGGATAAGATTCTGGCCACTAATGTACATGTAACTTATAATGTTTATATATTTGAGGATTCTATAGCATTATAAAAATAGTGCCTGCTTGGGAGGGTACCAGTTGAAATTGACACCCCGAGAAAACCATTGTCAACCGACGCGAAGCGGAGGTTGACAATGGTTTTCGAGGGGTGTCAATTTCAACTGGTACCCTCCCAAACAGGTACTATTTATTTTATTATACTGAATGTCTTAATTTTATAGCAAATTAGCCTACTGCTTTTATATAGAAAAGACGCGATTTCTACGGCGAACCGTACGCGCATATTTTGCGCGCATGTAACAATTCGTTCTATCGGCCCGTTGCTAAGTGTGTTGCTAACGCTGAGGGTATTAGAATGGATTGTCAACTGCGTCTTAACCAATCAGATTTCAGTATTTAACATGAAAGTATAATAATCGAATTTGCTACACATCCTAGTTCCGATTTCTTGACTAATTTCCTAATGTATGGTAGCAAGGGAATCATAAATATATCATTTTGTAAAGAAACAACAAAATAACAACTGAGCTCCAACTCCAAGTATCTAATTGGTGTCTCCTGAATTGGATTCTGGGTTACTTCACATCTAATTATGATTTATTTCATTTCGGCTCTACGTACACAACCAAAATGTACATGAACAAACATATTTTTCTACCTGGAATTATCCTTGCATCTGAGGTGAAAGGTCAAACTAAACAGTTGCTGACTGATTTGATCAACATACATGTATGATTTGTTGGAAATGTTTTCCTCAGCCGTTGACCATGGACCACAGTTTTTTCTTCAGGTCCAATAAAAACATATGTTGCCCTTATAGATGTACCTAGCCAATAGCATTATTCCATATTTATTCATTTACTTATTTATTTGCAACCCTAGTTTTCCATTATTTTTTTCGCCTAATCACTAGAAACTGTCATTCAAAAAATTTATGGTAATGGTATATCCAAATGAATAGTAAGCCTTGAATTACCCAATGTATTAAAAGGTACGTACATGTAAATATTATGTCATGCGTATATATGCAAATTCAATTGACAGATTTGTGTACTTACTTTCATTTTGCGAATGGCTATATATGATTGCACATTGTTTTTAGTCACCTTGACACTTATCGTAACATTTTCTATACAATTTGATATATTTCTAATTTCATATTGATATACATGTAGAACTTATCAATAAAAATTACTTCAATATCGCGATTAATCGCTATATTACATGTAATTCCATATACACATGAGTCCAATGATTTGAATGTTCAAGTTATGCATACATACTCTCTACATTCCGATGTAAGGCACACTGCTGCTGAAACACAAAACGAAGTACAATATCCTGGCGTTACCGGTTTTCGATAGTGCAAAACTTTTCACGTATTAAAAATTGTTCCGAGTTGTCCTCAATTATAATTTATTGTTATAATAACAATCAGCAATCTCTTATGTATTTGTGATGTTTTGTGTTCAAATCAACAAAAATTCTAAAAGCGATTTGACAATTTATGGATCCGCCATAATCAGAGTTGTTTTGACTGACGTCACCTATTTTCGATAGGAAGTATGGTGCGCTGTTATTGGTAAAAATACAAAAAATAAAACCAATTTGTAGAGTTCTTATTTTTTATTTATAATTCACAAATAAATCATGCTTCATTACATACTAATGAATAAATAAAAAAGTTTATTTTAGCTGTGTATTACGTTTGATTTGTTGAGCATTCAATTGACTGACCTGAAATTGAATTGGAAATGTCACATTATGAGACCATGTGATTTGTGTGTCATATATTACACTCATTCTTTTTTTGATGTTTAAAATGATTATCCATAGCATGTAGACAAAATTTCACGTGAAATCGTATCAGAATGAAAATTATTTGCTATGAAAGAAACAATTTATATACAGAAAATCATTTTAAAGCAAAGAAGATATGCCAAAATTCCCAATAAAATGATTGTAATGTGCTTCCATACAATTCATACAATAACCGAAAGTCAACTCAAAACGAGGTTACTCTATATTTAGACAACAATCAGACGAGAGTAATAGATGATCAATAGCTGTTTTGGGGCATAAAAGTTGGCATTTTTCAGTTGGATATTTTTGCTTTAGAAAAAATAGCGTAATTTGAAACGGATTTCCAGAAAAGCCTTCCTACCTCTACTGAAGAAAAATTCTTGATTTGTTTAGCTAAAAAATACGCATAAACCCACCAACTAATTATTGAAAATTCTTCCTTGAAAAATGACAACTCCATTATCGAATTTTCTCTTTGAAAAGCAGGCTATCGAAAATAGGATACTATCGAAAATAGGTAACGGCACAAATATATATCCGTTCTATAATTAGGGGAGGTGTGGTTGAGTGAAAACAATCGTGATTACATCTTTTTTATTCAATTAGATGATGTTTTGACATGGATAATCAGGTTCACTTGAAGGCTGATTTAAAGCGCAATGCGTGTCAAATCTATTGTCTAAATCAAACTTGACTGCGAACAAATGTGCACAATGTGCACGAGTTATCGTTCCTGCACTAGAATTAACGATATGGTGATTAATGTAATGTAAATAAGTATTTGCGTGCAGTATAGTTTAACAAAATTTAAAGTTCTTAACAAATTAGAGTTATGCTCATCTACACATTGTGTCTTTATTACTAAACTTTTCTTGAATAGGAAACAGGTATAATAAGTGTTTTGAGATTTAATACAAAACACAGTAGTCTAACCAATAAGGTGTCTTAAAACGACCAAAACAAAAACGACAAAACATATTTAAACAAGTATTTTACGAAGATCATTTGTGTACATTTTCATCAACCCATGGAGTTTGAAACATTATTTTTCTTTCGAATATCCAAATGCATAGTGTATATATTTATTATAATATCACTGTAACACTAATAGGTACAATGTAGATAGCTTTGATATTGTATATTTTTAGGTCTTTTTTCTCTTTTTTTCAGAATTGGATTACACAAGTTTTGGAGGCCATCACCTTAAATGCCCAATTGTGAAATGTTTATGTTGGGGTGGAACGAATTCCGGAAAAGCTCACAAATAAATCACATAATTAAACTTAAAACTATATTTCTTTTGGATGGATACATGTACAAGACTTAGTGCATGTTTTTTTGTTTGCCTTCTTTGTATTCAAGAATCCCTGGAAAAACAAGCTTTACGGATAAAGTGTAGAAACGTTTACATATCATCTATTTTGTGATGCTGAACGACAGTTTTTGTACCACATCAATTGTGTTTGGTAAATGTGCTAAGCCAGATTTACAGTAGACACACTCAGGATATGTTTCTTGGTGTTTTCTTGGTGTGTTTTTTTTTCCGAACTCACTGATTTATAATATTGGAATGTAACCAATTTACGTAAGTACGTTAGATTTAGATTTTATTTTATTCATAATGATTTTGCCTTGCCCAGTAAAATGACAGTTTGTAAGCTTGTACGCCATATCCGAGTTTCTGCATTTGAATTTTTGTATTTTAGGAACAAGCTATTATTCTTTGATTAATATGAGGTGATCAAATACTGTCGGAAGTGATCACATGTAAATCAAGAATGCTCGACTGTGTTAAAGTTACAGTTAAACATTACATAACACGCTAAGGCAGGGTTTTTTTTTCCTCCTATGGCGCCACCTTAATACCTCGCCTGAATCTCCAAAGAAAGCAATGGTCTACGATCGATAACTCTATTTTCTTTGCCATCATTTTAAGTACACAGAACGCAATCATTTTTCTCTCATATGATTAACAACTCTTAATTATAGTTAACGAATGTGAATTATAGTTTACATATGTAAACTTTGTTTATCAGCAAAATATATTGTTAACCTATATTTACAGACAGAAAAACATTGATTTAATTTCGTAAATTATAGTTTACAACCGTTAACTATGGTTATACAGATGAAAACTATACTGACCGGTTCGTTAACAATAGTTTTTAGCTCACCTGAGCTGTTGTCGTTGTAAACTGTTCACATTTTCATCTTCTTCTCCAGAACCACTGGGCAGATTTCAACCAAACTTGGCACAAAGCATCACTGGGTGAAGGGGATTCAAGTTTGTTCAAATGAAGGGCCACACCCTCTTTAAAGGGGAGATAATTTAGAATTATTGAAAATTTGTAGGTATTTTTCAAACATCTTTTTCTCAAAAACTATTAGGCCAGAAAAGCTGTAACTTGAATGGAAGCATCCTCAGATAGTGTAGATTCAAGTTTGTTTAAATCATGGTCCCCGGGGGTAGGGTGGGGCCACAATGGGGGGATGAATTTTTACATAGGAATATATAGAGAAAATCTTTTAAAATCTTCTTCTCAAAAACTATTAGGCCAGAAATGTTCCAATTTGAGCAAAAGCATCCTCAGATAGTGTATATTCAAGTTTGTTTAAATCATGGTCCCCAGGGGTAGGGTGGGGCCACAATTGGGGATGAATTTTTACATATGAAAATATAGAGAAAATCTTTAAAAATCTTCTTCTCAAAAACTGTTAGGCCAGGAAAGCTTAAATTGGATTGGAAGCATCCCAAGATAGTGTAGATTCAAGTTTGTTTAAATAATGATCCCTGGGGGTAGGGTGGGGACACAATTGGGGATGAAATTTTACACAGGAATATATAGAGAAAATCTTTAAAAATCTTCTTCTCAAAAACTATTAGGCCAAAAAAGCTCCAATTTGAGTGGAAGCATCCACAGATAGTGTAGATTCAAGTTTGTTTAAATCATGGTCCCCAGGGGTAGGGTGGGGCCACAATGGGGGGGATGAATTTTTACATAGGAATATATAGAGAAAATCTTTTAAAATCTTCTTCTCAAAAACTATTAGGCCAGAAATGCTCCAATTTGAGCGGAAGCATCCTCAGATAGTGAAGATTCAAGTTTGTTTAAATCATGGTCCCCCGGGGATAGGTTGGGGCCACAATGGGGGGATGGATTTTTACATAGGAATATATAGAGAAAATCTTTTAAAATCTTCTTCTCAAAAAGTATTAGGCCAAAAACGCTCAAATTGGAGTGAAAGCATCCACAGATAGTGGAGATTCAAGTTTGTTTAAATCATGGTCCCCAGGGGTAGGATGGGGCCACAATAGGGGGGTTGAAATTTTACATAGGAGTATTTAGAGAAAATCTTTTAAAATCTTCTTCAAAAAAACTATTAGGCCAGAAATACTCCAATTTGGGCGGAAACATCCTCAGATAGTGGAGATTCAAGTTTGTTTAAATCATGTTCCCCGGGGGTAGGGTGGGGCCACAATTGGGGATGAATTTTTACATAGGAATATATAGAGAAAATCTTTAAAAATCTTCTTCTCCTAAAAAAGGGGGGTGCATTTTTAAAAATCTTCTTCTCAAGAACTACTGAGTTTGGGGGGTTATATAGGAATAGAGAAAAATCTTCTTACAGGTACAACAACAAAAGGGGCTTGGTATTTACCATAAAAATATGTGGATAAAAATCAGCAGATATTTTAAATTTTTTGAGAAATTTCTACTGTACTTAGTTCTACTGTAATGCTAATTTGATCCGAGTTAAGGCTATTGTTCCTCAGGTGAGCGATATGGCCCCTGGGCCTCTTGTTTATAATTGATATGAGTTCCATAATGTAGGGTTTTGAAACTATTGTGAAAGGTCAATAAACCTAGTTTATTATCTGTGAAACTGTAGTTAACGCAGTTAATATATATTTTACATTTGTAAACCATAGTTAAAGCGATCATATGTTTCAGAAGTGAAAAGCATTATTAACACTGAAAACAACTATTTGCAGTTGCAAATAGCAGTATATCTGATAAATATAATTTAACGAGTGATATAGTTTAACGATTTTGAATCTATAATGAACAACTTTTAATTATAGTTAAACAAATATAAGTTACAGTTTATATCTATTGTTAAGGTTTAGTTACAGACGGAAAAACATTTGAATTCGTGAATTATAGTTTACAATCAATAAATATGGATTTATAGAGAAAATTATGATTAACGAGTTGTTCACTATAGTTTACGGTTCAAAAACTAAATTTAACAATCGATTACCTAGTTTATCAACTGTGATAATATTTTTAGTTTATTTTTTGTGAAATTGACGTGCCATACATATTCCCTTATACAACAAAAATCATTTTTTTAAATCCATCTGTTCAAATCAATTCAAATATGAAAATGAATCTAGAGAGAACGGCCCCTACAATTAACCCTATCATGTTAATTTAACTTTCAATTTGGAATATTTGTAAACATTGGCCTCTTTGCACCTTTTCAAGATTTATTCCTTTTTTACGTTTTCCTGCTTGTATTTTTTAAACCGTCTTTCAACCTATGCCCTCACATGAACCAACTTTGCCCATTTCGCACCCCCTGGACATTTTCGGAAAAACAGACAGTAACATTTTTTAGCTCACCTGAGCTGAAAGCTCAAGTGAGCTATTCTGATCACATTTTGTCCGTCGTCCGTCTGTCCGTCTGTCTGTCCGTCCGTCTGTAAAATTTTTACATTTTGAACTTCTTCTCTAAAACCGCTTGGCCAATTTCAACCAAATTTGGCACAAAGCATTCTTATGGGAAGGCAAATATAAATTGCAGAAATGAAAGACCGATCTTCATTCAAAGCGAAGAAAACCTCGAAACTGTAGAAAAAGGGGGGTGCATTTTTAAAAATCTTCTTCTCAAGAACTACTGAGTCAAATTCAACGCAATTTAGCATAGATAATCCTTAAGGAAAATATAAATTGCAAAAATGATGGGCTAATTCTGTTTCAAATCTGAGTTATTACGAAAATAATATTAAAGGAAAGGCGTGTTTCAATCAGTTTATAGCTTCGGGCTTGGTATTCTATACGAGTATAGGTAAATGGGTAGGCAAACCCGGGCCGGGACAAAATAAAAGCCGGGGCAAATCGAGATTTTTTAATTTACGTCGATAATAATTAACCAATGTCATTGAAATTTTTAGGATATGTTACAGACCGGTATAATTGTATTCGCTGTAAATATTGATAGACAACAATGCGTATTTTGGAATTTATTGACGATTGTTGATTTCTAAGTTGGTAAAATAGGTAGGCAGACCGGGGTCGCCATTTTACCTGTTTACGGGTTTGTCATGACAAAGTTTGTTGACTTAAAAACTTAATAATTCATCTTTTAAAACGAGACAGCCATGACGTATGATAAAACGGGTCGATCTGACAAAGATTAATTTGTTTGTTGTGCAACAGTTCGCGTGAGAAGAAAATCTTTCAAACATGCAAAATACATTGGAGCCGATTTTGTGTAGTAATTTGACAATTTATTCTATCGGTAATTCAGTATGATCTTTTGCGTAATGGTTGACTATTGCAATGTGTTTTGTTGAGATGCTCAGCATTTTCTTGAGTTTATTCAGTATAAATAGAGTTTAATCTCGCTGACGGAAATATGTAGGTATACATATGATTCATTTTGAAAAATAAATTGTGCTCTTTTTTGTTATAGTGCATGTTTCTTTAATATGTTAAATTGTTTACAATTTCTATTTACTAACCATATTTGAGTGTTAAACTTCGAATCATAAGCAAGATACAGAGCTTTGCTCACAATCCTATGTTTGTACACAGATCTGAGGCCATTTTTTTTTTGGTTTCCCTTTAAATGCTGAATAGGAAATACAAAGTTAAAAATATTAAGCTAAATGTAATAAATTCATGTGAACAAATTATGACTCAAACCTAGCATAATTGTAAGCTCTGTATCTTGCTTATAATTCTACGATTGACCCTGAAATTTTGGTTGATCATTAGAAATGTCTTGCTAAACGTTAAATACTTATACAAAAAAAAAATAATGGATGATATGCTGTAACTACTCTCTGGGGGCCCCTCTTTATTCAATGAATAATATGCAATCTACATCAATTTTGATAGTTTTCAGACACGAAAAATTATCCTGGTTTGAAGCCATTTTTTATTTTTGAATAAAGATGAAAATAATGGGTGGGCCTAAGTAAAATAGAGTGTTATGCCTGTGAATACATTGATTTTTATAGTTCTTTAACATGTCACGTGACAACATTTTTCATTCAAGTGTATTCAACAATCAAGTGTGAGTAAGGTTATGAAAGTCACGCAAGTTTACGCCAGGTAAACAACAGTCGTTTTATTATAATGGGGAAAACAAATTTTAAAAATATTTAAATGTTTTTGATTTGAGGAATTGAGCGCATTGAGGTACATGTACAATTTTCTTCTTCACATCAATAGGAATCTTTTTAATAAAATACAATAACTAGTAAGTAGTTGAGGAAGAAAATGTACCTATATGCTATCATATATTTTGAACGCTATATAAAGTGGGGGAGAGGGGGAGGGTCAGAGCTAAATATTTAGGGAAATGGAGATTTAAGTTAACAGTATACCCCTACCAAATGTTTAGTTTTATATCTTGCGTAGGATTTTCTTATTCTCGGTAAAAATAGTATTCCATTAAGGTACAATGTCAAAGATTACGTGTATGCAAAAAAAGTGTAAAATTCGAATACTTTACAATATTTATTTCTCGTTATTCTACCGAGGGGCCATATGGCACACTTTCTTTTGAACGCCCATTTAAAGTCATTAGTTGCTCGGGTGAGCGATGTGGCCACATGGGCCTCTTGTTTATTGGAAATAATTGCATTCTTAAGGAGGTTGGGTCCTGCGATCATAAGTCTCTAAGTTTTTTTTCTGAAGTATTTTTTAAAAATCTACATACAAAGCTAAACCAAAATTCAAAACAAAATTTTGGGGTCTATATGCTCCTTTCGGTGCTACGGTGTATTTAATATGACCTGAAAGTGCAAATTGCATATAAATCGCTTTTTCCTCAATAATTTTAAATCAGAATAAACCATGGCATCAAGTACAAATTTATATTATTTAAAATTAATAAAATTAAAATAATCATTAAGAAAAAGTTTGCAATTTCTTCACTTAATTGATATTTTGACTTTTTTGCACTGATAAAACGCTGTTTGTATCCATTAACGATTCAACATGCAATAACATTATTTAAAAGTCTCAAACGTTTTCTCAAAATTTAATAGACTTGTCATAAATATCTTACAAATTCAGAAAATAAAATAAAAAGTATGGGTCTATGATGTAAATTTTGAGATATAGCATGAAATAAGCTAATTTAAGGCAAAAATTGGAGTTCATTTTTTCTTGACTTTTATGAATAATTAGTTAAATGTGCCAATATATGTCGATAGAAATATTGAAATATTGTTAAACTGTGTTTTTTGAAACAAAACGAAGATAATCCAATGCATAAACTAGCTGGAATTTTGGTCTGCACTGAAAATAAGGAAGCTAAAATTACAGTACTCTAAAACAACTGAGTTATGAAAAATGTTCATTTTCTTCTTAAAAACCTTCCGCCACAAAAAATAGTCACTTACTTAACTCTGTTAATATGTAATTTTCCCTTAACTATTTTATTCAAAATAGTTTATTTGGCATTGTAAAATAGGAATTAACAAGTAGAATAAATATATGACACAAAATTTCCAGACTAGAAGTGACCCAAAATGGCTACCCAAAATCAGAGGATCGTACTCTTTAATGACCTCGAAGTACAAACTAGAGTTATATGAACTTAACGAATAAATAAGTGGAAAATTGAAAATAGTTTAGAGTAAATAATAATAGAGTGTTCAATTTTTTTCTATAACTTATGAATGCGCAGCTAAAATATCCACTTTTGTTGATAAGCAAACAATGTAGTTCCGACTACGCCCTTCCTGCACAAAAACAAGGCGCCATTTTATTTACATGTACGCCAAATTCACGACAAATGTTTTACCCGATTCTTCTATGTGTTGTTTCCGAAATTAAGGTAATAGTTTTTTAACTACTGTCATATCAAGTTGCTTTCATTTAAAATGAAGATGAATAAGTACACGCAATTTCACTGAACATAATGAGGAAGCGTTGCTCATTTTCTCGATATGAAGATTTCTTGATGGTTCCAAATCATGCAAAACTATTTAAACATGAAGTGTTTATGTGTAAGAGAGAGAGAAAGAGAGACAGAGAAAAAGACAGAAAAAGAGACAGAAAAAGAGAGATAGAGAGAAAGAGAGAGAGAACACATTAGAGTATTCTAAATTATCTCATTTCCTGCATAAGAAATTAGAATTTATTGCTACAAAATATGTTTATGAACTTGAAGTGTGATTTTTAAGTTCACAGAGACAGAGAAGTAAAAATTTTCCTACAATTCATTTTGTTCTAAAAATTCATTATATAGTTCCACAGAATGAAACTAAAGAAATTTGAAATATGAAGAAATTGAACTTTATTTACATTCTTCCCCACATTGGTTCAACATGCTGTTTTAACCTTCTCTATGTGGAGTGTAAAATGTAATAGTAATTATCAAAATCTGCAAAGTCGAAAAGGTTCTTTTGATATGACAATGAAATTAGATATGCATATGATAACCATTAATTGAAATGATCAGCATATTTGTTGTGCATGTATGTCTTTCTCCGGAAATGATAAATTCATATTGTTGTAAAATAATATTTTAAATACTAATGTAGGTATTTATGTTTATATTTGAATTAAAGTAAATTCTCCTAACTGTTTAGGACAATGTGTGTGTATTGCTTTCAACATTTAAAACCTGTACATTAAGTTACCTGTAGCAGTACATTAAGTTGGAGAAACTGTCGATTAAGTTAAGAATCAACAGTTTTTCCAATTAATATACAGCTACAGGTAACTTAATATACAGGTTTTAAAAATCCAAATATATTACGCTATAAAATGTACCATAAACACAAAGGATTACATCACAAAAATGTTTTAATTGAATATGATTGAGCCAATCTTTTTAAAAAATAATTGTTTATATAATCATATGTACGTTTTTTATGAGGTATAAAAGCGCAGATTGATATCTTATTTCTTAATAAATAAACAAATTCCTTTACCCATTTATTAGGTTTTGATAAAACAATGCTAATAAAGTATATTATTTTAATGTTTACATGTATAATACCAGTTTTTCTTTCTTTATGATAGACAACCGGAATCAGCATTTGTCCTATACCAAAATATACTGCTCAATTTGTCAACAACTGTCCAACTACAGAAAACGAATGGATAAAAGCTGCAGTACGAAAAAATTGTTCAGCTTATAATTATGGAAAGAGTTGCGTTGGAAATTATGAGTATCACTGTGTTATAAATACACATATTAACGCAACAATAGAAGTATGTGCTAAAAAAAAGATTATTCATTTAGGTAGGTATGATATGGTCATATTTTTACATGTTTGTAAATCTAACAGTAGTTTCTTGTTTGCCTTTATTAAAAAAAAATTGATGGAACTTAAATGCACTGACGTAGAATTTTCTATGGTCAAGTCCAAATATTTAAAGGCCACAATTTAATGAATAAAATATGACTGAAACATTTACGTATTGAAATGAATCTAAATAGCATCCATACTAATTCATAAATATATACATTTTTATTTTTAAATAATCTGACTTGTACAACAAGGTATGAAACAAAATGACAGTTACAATGTCCTTCTGTCTGTTTGCATCAATGTTGTGTGGGTTTATTTTTTACTTAAAACTATTCATATATTTACATTTGCAAGTGTGTTTGTCAGTGAAAACTCTTCCAATCAAATTTGTACCGCATATTTTTATACAGTTCAGCAATGGCGCAAACGATGTTATGAAACGTCGGGGTTTTTTTTTTATAATAGAATTATATTATAAAACATTTTATATTTTTCTATGTTATGTGATATCATATAATTATATTATATTATTATCAAACGATAACTGTTTTCCCATAAAACAATCCAATTGAGAATGTGGATGAGAGGTAAATGTACAACAGTTATCAAAATCAAATTATCGCTAGTGAATCAGTCATGTGATTAAAGACTCGAAATGACGTTTAACAGTATATTACGATTGTTATATCTGAGAATCAAACAAACATAATGCGGGATCGTCATTAAGCAATCGCTAGTGGTACACGTACATTTTATCATTTTTTATCTAAAAGTCAAAAACTATTGCAGGATATTGTGCGAAATTCAGTATGAGTTCCCACCAAATTTTTCCAAACCACATGACAAACTGTTCAACGTTTCCTAGTAACGATTGCCCGATGTCTTACCCTTCCACCGATGCATACAAATGTAAGTTAAAATTTGTTTTTCATATGCTGTATTTATTGAAATTGTTCAAATAAGCAAATAATGAATTGGTTGTAGTTTGAGATTTTTCCAAACATATTTCTTATAAACAATAAAGAAGCTCATGAATTCGTATTTTAACACTTCCTTTGCTCTCTTAAAGACAACACTTTTTCTGATTTTCAGATCCTGGATGTTACGAACTCACAAAAATGCAGAAAACTACAGAGGACCAAAATACTTCGCCTAGTAAAACCACCAATCAAACCAACACGTACGTTTTAAGTTACATTTATGGTACCAAAACACCTTTTCATATAATAATAATTGTACATTTTTGTATTGCATTTTAGAGTTGTGTAAAAGATTTACATTTTTGTTTTGCTCAGTTGAAGAAATTTTCATTATTAATCGATGATTAAACAGTAAAAAATAACCTGCTGTTAAGCCACATTCTAATATATCAGAAACAATCTTTCATAACAATTTTTTTATATGTATAAATTGGTTCTGATTTGCATTTATATTGCACAGCAAGTTCAGTTTTCCAGATTTTTGATTTGGTTTTTTTTTTTGGTCATCATTACATGTTTGACTAATCGTTATTAAGGCCTAAATCATCTTACACAATGAAATATATATTTAACATGTTCAGTTTTTTTCTTTGTTTTTTTTTGTTATTTTTTTTTTTTTGCTGACATGTTATCGTTGATATCCCCTACTCATGATATCTAAAAAAACATATACACTTAGACAGGTTTTTTTTTACCAAAAGTAAAATCAATATGTAAGTTAGTAAAATAGGTAAAAGAACCTAGTGTACAACTCTACCTTTTATTTTGGTATATATTACATATTTTAAACCCATGTCAACAAAAATCGTTGTGATAAAAAAATGTTTGAGAATTTTAAGATGCATATTTTATTTCAAAAAATAAATGATTTCAAAAGCAATTGTATTGTTATTTTACAGGTACCATGAAAACAGAGCATTTTCTGTACAAGATACAATGTGTACATTGAAAAGGACATTCTTGACTTTCCTCCTCATACTGGCGAGAACAAGTTGATCAGTCATCTTAACGTCATTATTGTTATAAGCATGTAGCAGTAAACAAATTGAATTTTTATAATTGAAGTACCTATTGAAAATATTTTGAAATACTACTTCAGAACAAGAACGATTTTTAAAGATAATATACATTTTCATAATATCTACATTCCTCATATTTATATGTAGTGTGCCATTATATATTTCCGAAGGTTATGTTTCTGATAGTCGAGTTTTGTCGTTACGACACAAAGATACAGAATCGCCGTTAGCCTCTATACATCTTTACCTCACATCTATTCCGATAATTTTTCATTTCTTCTTTTAATGCTTATCCATTTCTTTGATAAAATTCCTACTTATACGTAAATCAATATTAAAAAAATTAATTCCTAGATATTAATGTTTTTATTTTCCATCTAATAATTTGAAAAAAAAAAACCATACGTGTAAGTAGACTTATCTCCCGAATAATTTAATTCTGGCTGTAACGCGGCATTTAATTGGATAGAAAAAATTAGTAGAATTTGTATAACCTGGTTTGCACGTCACAAGACACGTCACAATGCACCAACGTCAAAAAACGTAGTTATCCTCTTGACGTAACGTTTGAATTTTGGACATAATTATACCATTTCATTTTTAAAAGTAAAACGCACTCATTTGTACAGTAAATACATGTAACAGAAAATTAAATCATAAGGAATGAAATCAATATCTACACAAGTTAAACTAAATGTTTATTTATTTATTATCCGCTTCAAGTCAAAGTAATGACGAATACTTACTTGTATATGTAATTAAAATATATATCTAACGCTCTCCATACATGTACTACATGTACAGATATAGATTTTCCGACAAACAAAAACATCTTGCACAGTTACTTTAACAATCTAACAAGTAATAATCAGGGAGAGAGAGAGAGATAAATATACGGGTATCAAAATTTATATACAGTGTACATGTACTTATAGGCAGATATTCAAATATTCATGAAAGAATTGTTATTTTCACTCATAGTCATTTCACTAAATTTCACTACATCAAAAAATGTGCTTCCCAACAAACGTTCTTCACTGATATTTCTTCTTCTATCGTTTTCTCACGAGAGACCAGATAATCGGACAATTAAACGTGCGGATATGCGATAGGGCGACCGGTCCTCGTCCGATCATGTGTTTTCTGGTACGAATGCCTGTACGAATCGATATATTCGATATAAATCGCCCGTTTACAACGCTCTTCAGTAGACATAGTTGAATGAGAGAATAGATATCGCCTAAATAGACGACAAAAACGACAACCAAAGCCAAGGTCAATTGTGGCCTAAAACAGAATGGTTATTCAGTGTATACTAACTGTATACAGAGGAATATTCGGCCTTGTTTTATTTTCACTCATTTCGCCGCCCTCTCTGTCAGTGATCTAGAGCCACGAAGCATCAAAATGTGCCTTAAAATTTTCACAAAACTTAAGTTTAAAACAATACAAATTGCAATTACTTATAATGTAGGGCACAATATTCTGCTTCTATGCATATGTAATTTTTTCACCTCGGCCCCACCGTTTAACACATGCGCATCTTCAAACATACCATGGTCGTTAAAAATAGCTGAAAATTGTAGATTTTACTGCAGTGTTTCCCGAATTTGAATGTGGCCACACTTGAGTACCTCTTTGAAACTTTTAAAACTGAAAGATATTGCAGAAATGCATCTGCCTGCAAAATTTCTTAGAGGTACTCAAGTGTGGCCAATATGTATTTTACAAATTTTGAAAATTTCAGTAACAGAATATAAAGCAGACCACTCTATTTTAGGGTAATTATTAACTTATTTTTTATTGAAACTGCATAAATTAATTAATAATGATAAAGAATTATTTGTGATTATTCACAAATCATCATTTTATTTAATATTTGAGGAAGAAATGCATATAAACTGAACTTTAACATGTTTTATTTAGTAATTTTATATTGTGTATTCATGCGAACATCGTGCATCATCAATGACGTCATAGTTTGACGTTTGCGACGTCACTTGAATCTGTACACGGAATCTTGAGTGCTTTCAGTATTTTGCCAAAAGAACTTACCAGTAAAGTCTGCATTTTTAAAAATATTATTTCTATGTACCACGGTATTATTCAATTGCAGTGGATAATGAAATACATTAACATTGTTAACAAACAGAAAAAAAAAGTATAGGCAAAGTTAACATTGTACGTACGTTGATGGTAACAAATAAGTAAATATTCCTTTACCTTTGTGTAGAATAAGCGATAGCATCTATAAGCAGCTAGATGTTGGGGTGTTTTTGTCAAACACCTATATGCATTAAACGAAAGGAAAGATGCAAGCGATTTTTTAAAACTTGTGACACAAGTGTTTCTGAATATCACGGGACAGAGACAGTCAATATCACGTGTGAACATGTAATGTACAAGTATGATAAACTTAACTTACTCCATCAAAATAACTTTATTATTTAATTTCCAAGTACAGCTGTAATTGAACATTAAGCTATCGTCCCTTGCATAAAAAAATCTTGCCAATGCATTCGCCATTATGTTATCATCCACCTGTTGATTCGTTGCGTGGTCAATATATTTCCGGTGAACCGTTACATGCAGTAAGGGTTATTGTAAGATCGATCGTGTCCGTTTCGATGAAGACGACTTTTGGTATACACACCTTAGAATATATTATCAACATGTGCACTATATAACAGTCTAATCTTAATCGTGATGTCTTTGTTGATTATTCGTCCAATAAAATAAAAAATCACCCTAAATGTGTGTACGTCGGTGACTTTTGCCTATAAAATTCTCGATTGAAATTTTATTCGATTATTTTATGCGTGCTAAATCTAATTAAAGTTTGCCTTGTATGGCATATAAAAAGGACTCAGATTGCCAGGCCCTTTCCTTAAAAAAACATATCGATGAGTGCAGAGAGATTTGAAATGGTATGTGTTCCTATTCACCCCCGCCCCTTAAAAAAATCAATCAATTTCCGGTCGAGTTTATCCTATATTATAACACAAATTCTACATGCTTGCTATGAATTCGGATTTTCAAGGCAATTTTATGACATTATTCATGTGCTACTGATTGGATTTGAAAAATCAAATGCTTTATAAAAATGTTCATTGTAACCTACCTTCGCTTCCAAATAGTGAACCCACATTCTCTCTCTCTCTCTCTCTCTCTCTCTCTCTCTCTCTCTCTCTCTCTGAAATATGATCTTAATTCTCAAGACATTAACGGATGGTTTATCACTTATAACAATTCTCAAAAGACATGCATATCACTAGAGAAAATGAAATGTAAATACATAGACGTTAAATTACGGCATTCATAAGGAATAATTAATTCATAAAAATATTTTTTGAGAAATCTTTTTTTTTTTTTTCATTTAATAAATGAACATTAAAACATTGCTGTGATGTCATTCCTTTGTTCCAGCAGTCCAAAATTTTACTTGTGACAGTCCGATATTATTGAGCTTCTTAATATCAGACCGTTACCAGTGGTTACAATACTGGTATCCTCTAAAATCGGGCGGTCTCCGGTAAATCAACAATGAAATTCAATGACAGTGTTTTAAGTACGATATATGCCTCAAACACTTCTGTATGAAAAAATATCAGACAGTTCTCGGCCCTAACGGGTCTTGAAACTGTTTGAAATTATTTCATACATAACTGTTTTCGGCATATATCCATTGCATATGTACACAGTCGCTGAACGGTTTTATTTTCCCACTTGAACAGTGAGTGAACGGTGAGCGCACGGTGACTGCACTCTAAACAAATGGTGAGCGCACGCTGAGCGGAATTTTTTGAGCGCTTTTGAACGGTGAGCGAACGCAGATCGCAAACCGTAGGGCAAGCGCAAAGGGAATGGTGAACGCACGGTGAACGGTATGTTAACTCTATGTGGACGCAGGATGAACGATTTATTCGAAGTGCCCCGGAAGTTATTGTTAATATAACAATAAACTACATGTACGTATTGTTATCAGCCTAAATATAATATCATCTGACTGATCAATAAGTGATCACTGAACGAACGCTGAGCGCAAGGCGAACGCTTTGTGAACTCACGGTGGGCGCTTTGTGAACAATGAGCGCGAGCGGAGCGGAGAGCGCAAGTGAACGCACGGTGAACGCACTGTGTCCGCACTGTGAACGCACGGAATATTGGAAAACAGAATGTTTCAGTGACTGAACACTGGCATCTAACTGCTGTAAAACGCCAGGTTTTGGTGAAAATATCGAAGCCTTGGAACAAGTAAAATAATTATGCAGAATAATGTACACATACTGTTACAATAATGCATCAAAATTCGAGATAACATATAGCTCTGTTAAATTCAATTACCGTATTTCTGTCATATTTATATATTCATTTTTAATAATTTTTTATTATATCGGTAGAATTAAATAATTAATTCTCAGTTATACACTGCACATTATCAGCATTCCTTCATGCAGTATCAAATTGCAGAAAAAAGAACTGTGAAGACACCGACATAATTAAATGTACCGCCGTTATATTGACCTTTAGCACTGGTCCCTGTATTTTTTAAAAACTTTATTGTAAATAAGCTTTTCATGGTATTTTCATCAATAATTTTTTTTCATAAATAAATTATAATGTCTACAAGATAAATTAATTCTGTTTTTGTTTATTTTATCAAACTCAAGTCAAGTGTATTTTTATCATTATATGACGTTACTTAACAAAATTGACGTTTGTTTTACATTTTTTCATCAAAACAGTGACATATTGTAAACTCCGTTTACAAAAAAGTATTATAGATATCGAAAAAACAAAAACAGTTATGGAAAGCTAAGATTCCACACTATATTTCACCAAAATATGGTGATTTTTTATGATAGGGCAATTCTTGATGCTTCGTGGCTCTAGCTCTTTAAGACTGGGCGAATTACAGTGTCACATATTATCTCTCTTTTACCACAGCATTCTTTGAGCAAAGGCGAAGTGAAGACGTTTGCAAAAGTAGAAGGGCAATAACATAATGTGAAGAAAATAACCCTCTTTAAAGTATAAACATGTACTAGTGGCAAAGCATGGCAAGTTGAAACCAATCATTTGTGCAATGATAGTAAAACGTTGCAAGATTACATGAAACACCTTAAGCAACAGTCTTGTGGTCTCAAAACGCACGCATAAACAGCAGCGATTAATCTTACAACTTTTAAAAATCGTGCTTTGCTCTTGCGAGTACAAAACGTTGTAAAACCTTCGTACTAATGTTCGTGCGTTGCATTGCAAAGATTTGGATCTCAATCGGTCGAATCTGCAGAGTAAACATGTCCACTATTTTGAGGAAACCTATTAAGACCACTAAAACGCATGTAACGAATGCGATAGCTTGTGAAACGTAGGCGAGAGCTCATACTAAGCTAAGAAGTTCCGACCGCAAAGTGTTGTTAATTGCTCGTGAGCCAATTAGGAGTTGGACTTTAAACATGCATGCCAATATAATATACATGTAGAGACAAAATTAACAGTGTGTGATCATGAACAAAGGCAACTAGAACAGAACACATCAGTTGGAATTCACATGGGTACCAATTGTGCCCCATTATTAGCAAACCTATTGTTGTATTCTTATGAAGCATAATTTATTCAAAAACTTGTACGTGAAGAAAACAAATCAATCGCTGTGGCCTTCAACTCAACATTCAGGTATATCGACGACGTATTATCAATTAACAATTGTTATTTCCACACTTACGTCGACTCGATATATCCCAGTGAACTTGAAATAAAAGTTACCACAGGGTCTGCGTCACCTGTTTCATATTTTGGATATTTTACTTGAAATGGACATTGATGGTTACCTAACAACAAAACTTTATGATAAACGCGATGACTACAATTTTTCTATATTCAAATTTCCAGACTTATGTAGCAATATACCTTCATCATCTGCATATGGTGTTTTTGTCTCTATCAGTTAATTTGATACGCAATAGCATGCTCTTCGTATGAACAGTTTCTTAGGCGTGACAAACAAAGTGATAAAACAGGACTATCAACAGTCTCGTTTGAAGTCATCTTAAGTTATATGGTCGATACAACAACCTTGTCAGCAAATACAATCTTCATCTGGGTCGCATACTGACTGACGTTTTTCATACTAATTGTTAGACCATAATTAATCACCGAATTGTCTACAGACTTTTCCGTTTTTTTCCCGATTACGACAAGGAGCACACGGCGGGTGTGACCGGTCAGCAGAGGATGCTCACTCTTCCTAGGCACCTGATCCTACCTCTATCGTTTTGGAGGTACGTGTTGCTCTGCTTTGAATTTGTATTTCGTTTTATGGACTTTTGAAATGGTTGACGGTTTGTTACTGTCATTTTTTCATACTATCAATTCTAGCATTAAATGTGTATTGAAATGATTAGCAAAACTGAATGCATATTGCTTTAGATTTATCTGGTATGGATTTAAAATTTTTAAAAAGGAAAATTTTCAGTCTTTACAACAGTTGACTTTGGATTAGAGATAATCAAAATTGTTCCTCTTGACATGATTTTAAACTGCATTGGGTGTTGTAAAGGCAATTTGTCTTACAGTATACAATCATGAAATAAATACCTACAGTATAAGACTGTATCTAATTCTAAATTATCAGTTCTGTATTATATACCGAACATCCCGTCACAACTGCCTATAACACTGTGCCGGATAATTATGCCAGTGCCAAGGTGGCATTTTTGCACCCGCTTAAGATGCAGTTTCAGAAAAATCCATATATACCAAATGATAGACCATTGTCTAGGGAGTATATAACCGCTTTTGTTTTTAGTGTGTTTCTCCTGACAGGTGAGATATTTACCTTTAAAAATTAATATCCCATAGGAAAATGATAATTCCCATAGGAGAAATGATTCTCCTACAGGAAATATTGACAATCCTATAGGATTTTCTAAAAATCCTATTGGAATTATATTTCCTATAGGAGAATGATATTTCCTGTAGGAATTTGATTGATATAGGTAGTTTTCCTGTAGGAAATTAAGATTTCCTATCGGATTTTATCAAATCCTATCGAAATTGAAATTCCTATAGGAAGTTCTTGTATTCCGATAGGAAATTTCAAATTTCCTATAGGAATATTGTTTTTCCTATGGGAAAAATTATTTTCCTGTAGGAATTTATTTTTGAAAGGTAAATATCTCACCTGACAGGTGAGATACAATGATAACAAAGGTGGTTGTAAATTCTTTAAGCAATGGTCTATCATATGGCGTATTTAAATTTTTCGATATATGCAGCTTAGACGGGTGCAAAAATGCCACCTTGGCACTGGCATAATTATCCGGCACAGTGTTCTATACTAGGTTCAATAACTTTTTGTGATATGTATTTAACATATTTATTTGTGCCATGGTTGTCATTAATTTCTCAAACCTCCATCAAAAATGTGCAATTGTTGATCGCTGACATAAAAAAAACAAATGAAAGAAGCAAGTTTCGGACAGTGCGAAATTTAAGAGTCAACGTCAAATTATTGTCCGGTGTTCCCTCAAACAACTTTTAAATTAAAGCTGACATGAATTCCTAAATACGCATCATTCCCCTTTTTACTTCGACTACCGCCATATTAGTTGTCAATTTCTATTGTTCTGCTCATCGCTATACACCCCCTATATAAGGTCGAGAACACTATTCATGCTTCACCGCATTCAGGTATTTCATACATCCGAACACGTTACCTTGGAGGAAAGGACGTGTAGAAACGCATTTTGAACAAAAATGATATGACAACCAGTGCACTGGCAAGGAATATCCAATGAACGACGAAACAAAATAGACTTAAATCCAGGCACATATACTTCAAAATCCTCGATAATTGTAGACCGTTTTCCTGTGTGTTATAACATCGCACATGCGCAGACCACACACGGTAGCAGATCGAGCAATATGTCTATGTTTACATAGATTTTGAGAAGCCGGGTGTTTTTGTAGAAACCGATGGAAAAGATGGTATGTTGCTACTTTCTTGGATTTACTATCATTTAGCTTCTGTGCTGGATGTGGTGCCGCTTTGGTTTTCAAAAAGATGCAGACGTTATGCACTATGTATGAACGACACACGTGTTTGATGTGCATCTATGCAAAATAATACGGATACCTTGGAAATTCTTTCAGAGAATATTTTTTTGTATTCTACTGACTGTTGTTTCCTTCATTTTTTATTACAAACATTTTACTACAATGTGTCGTTCATTCATTTAGAATTCCGTGGATCCTGAATGCCTCGATCGGAAAGCAACCGACCGTAACTTTCTCAACCGGTATATATACCCCAGTGGCAGTAGAGGAGCGATCGAAACTAATATGGCGACCAAATGCTTTTATGAATTCATGTCAGCTTTAATATTATATTTTTTTAATAAACTAGTATTTTCAAACTTGTATTTTACTGAAATTGCAAATCTGTCCTATTCATGTAAATTACATATGTAAAATATTTGTTCTGTATTACAGATGGATGTAAATCCAACGGAATGAATGATATTTAATATAAAATTTGCCGTAATTGAGATATAATTCAATGTGCTGAGTTACCAGATATTTTCACAACATTTAATACTGGTGTTCATTTTGAATAATAAACAATCATATTTTTTATATAACAAATCTGCCTGGGTTTCTTTACTTAAACATTAAACACATTTGGTGTTAAAACAGATTTTTTTGGGATATATAATATTAAATAATAATACCACAAAATATTATAATTGTATGTTTAAAAAAATAACATAAGGTTTTACCATTTATCAACAACATCGACTTATCATTCTTTTAATGTTTATGATACAAACATTGTTTTTACATAAATGTATAAAATAAATACATGCTCAATGTTTGAACATAGACATCTAAATCACAAACTTTAATTCTAAGGTTACAATAATTGATAAAATTAAACAAAACAGTATGAACATCAAATACGGAATTTAATACACATTGTTTCAGAATAGCTTTGCACATATTTTCTGGCAAATTTGGCCTCTATGTGTGCAGTTCTCTTGTTACACGGTTGATAGCGTTTTGTTTCGTTTAAAACTATATAATGAAATTTGTAAGGACCTGAGTTCAAAGCACCTCTTGAAATTTTGTTTTTATAAATAGTCAACACTTCCCTCCATAACTGATAAAAACCAATTAGATTTGGTGTTTTTAATTCTTCAGGATCATCACAAATCAAATATTTTTCAATTCTTCATGACCATTACAAATCAAACAAGGGCACCGCTAAGCGGAGCATCCCCTCGCGACATGACTTATTGTACGGGGGAATACGTTATTTAGGAAAATACAAATGTACATGTAAATTTATCAGA
>WFKH01011925.1:34863750-34876281 GCA_016163765.1 Magallana hongkongensis | reverse complement strand
GTCGTACATAAAATTCATGTTTTTAACTTCATTTTTTACGATAATTTAAAAAAATACTTAAGCAATTGATTTTGAAATCAACAGGGTTTGTCCTTTTACCATGCCAAAGAAGTGTACAAAGTTTGATGGATATTCATGAGAGGGTTTTCTTGGAATTTACTAGAAAATTGAAATGGAGTACACACACACACACACACACACATACATACATACACACATACGAACACACACACGCACAGTAGCGATGCTATATCCCCTTCGCAACAAGTTGCGCGAGGGGATAATAAAGCACTGACCGAATTGCACAGTTGGTAAATTAAGGCAGTCATCCTTACACAACAAAGGCATTTCTCTTCTAATTTTATTAAGTAAAAACCGTTTTTTTTAATTTCACCGTAATGAATTTTAAAATGGCTGTTGCTGACACCAACACAAAGAATGCGGCTCAGATTTGGATGTTTCTTTTTCACCAAAAGAGAAAACAAGTATTTTTCTGTAAAATATGCTGTGATATATGTTCAGCTAGAAAAGAAGCTCAGAAAAATGCATCATAGGAGTGAGAGTATCTTCTTTTACAGTTTCAGTTTTTCAGTTTCAGTAAAGTATCTTACTCTTTAAAAATTTGTTTTCGTCGAGAATGTAAATTCATGGGAGAGGGCTACCCAAGAATACCACGAAAATTCATCTACCATCGATTCTAATGATTCGACAGTTTTTAGATCAATCCGCACATAAACAGGTCGGGGTACCCGGCGCATACGTTAATTTAGAGAAAAGAAACCTACAGTCAATAAATGATTACTGAAACTAATTTACCTGTATATTGGTAAGTTTTCTTACATTTTCGAGTTGAAACGAAACAAAAATGCACTCGTATTACATTTAGCGATAAAAAAATGCAAACTGGTTAACATTCTAGTAATTTTTCACGATTTATCTGGTGTTCCTGAGGAGTAAGAGTTAATATCTCAATGACTTTCGACCAGCCCTTGAAGTCAACATAATTTCTTGTAATGTTGTCAATGCTATTTTAATCTCTCCATCGTCAATGTTTGATAAAGATTTGCTTCTGAAATCATTTGTGTGTTTAAAAGCACAAAAGAGATAACGATTTTCATCAAAATATTCCATTAACCTTTAATGTTTCTTATACAGAAAACACACCAAGAGCGTTAAAAATAATATGATCAAAATAAGACATCCAATGGACACCGCAATAGTCACTGATGGAAACGATTCTTGATTTGACCTTGGTGATAAATTATCGCTTTCAGTGAATAAACTACGTTCAGAGGTATGATAAAAAATTGAAGAAAAGGAACCAGTTGTGGTAAAATTGTCGTACGTAACCAATGTGGTTAAATCAGTTTGTCTCTCAGTATGGCGGCTTGTTTTGTAGTACTCTATAAAATTGAAAAACATTAGATTGAATTTTTAACTTACAGATACACTTACTCTCGGTCTCTCCCTCTTTCTCTCTCTCTCTCCTTTAAACTCACCTGCAGACGTGAAGCGTTTGGTGCAAACTGTTGATATCAAGCAGAACTCACGGGGGCAGTTACAGACACTAGCCGTACAGAGGGTAGACACAGGGAATTTCACACTGAAGGCCGACATATCCGAGAGGGCAGGCTAGTATATCAACAGTTAGTTTTAATTATCAAACCAATGGAAAAACCCCAAATTCGTCGATGTTTTAATTGACATAATTAAAAGTATATGCATAAATAGTTTAGGTTTCTTCTAAAAACGAGATACTCATATGAAATGTTAATAATATACATGACAAACTTGAAAAATAGAAGCAAACAAGTTCAATTGTATTTACAATAAATTGTGCAACAAAGCAAAGCAGATGGAGTAAAGATAGTAAAATGTATCAAAGACTTATAAATAGTATAACATTGAATTTAATTAATTGTTAAGACTGAGATTCGTACCGACGCAATCTCCAATAGTGTTGTTCCACATAAAGCCTGTGCAACATCGTATGATTCCATTCTGAAGTCTGTCAAATGTAACCGATTCAATAATGTAATAAAACATATTTTTAACTTTTACATAACTAGCTTTTTTATGGTTCTGTCTTAAATATATCATATTACACTATGTATAGAGTTTGAACTGAAAAATAAACTGAAAAAAAAATACATGTGATATCAGTATGTAACCAGAAACACAAATTGACAATTAGTCTTATCTTTTAGCGCAACTGTAGTTGTAAATGATGTTAAGATAGACACTTTGAACAATGTACACTTTCGATTATTAACATGCATTTTGTTCATATTTTTTCAATTAAATCCTGACCTGTATAATGTAAAGAAAAAAAAATACTGTATAAAAATGAACACATAATTTATCTAGAATTACTAATAAATTATGTAGCATTTTAAAATAATTGATATTACAAAATCACACAATCAGATAACATTAGATTAAAATGATGCAATAATGATGACTAAATCATGATTTGGTGTAACAATGGCATAGAAAAGCTTGCACACATTATTAAGGCCTCTTTTAAAAACGTATAGCACAGACGTTGTTTGAATTGATCGATATACTATCCGTTTTCAATTTGTATCATATTTTGACATTCATGCAGGCAGACTTCAAATTAACCCTAGTTTATTTCATCACGATATAATCTTTTTATTACGTAATGTGTTTGATCATATATCATAACTGAAAAACGTGTGTTGCCACAATTCTGTAATGCCGAAGTAGATCTCAATTGCAAACTGCTTCATTGATATTTTAAAATCACACGAGAAATTTATTTAATCCAATTTAAACATGTTAGCATCAGTGAAAAAAAAATGAAGAATGTAACATTATACAAAATAATGTGATTCAATATCTTAAGAAGGTGAATAGCAAAAACTATATTTCCCACCGGTCTGTCCGGCGGATTGGTTTGTTTAAGCGATACTTGGATTGTAATAAGAGATACCTATCGTAACCTGACGAGATTACTATGTATAACATACTATATGGCAGAACTATGCCACCATAAATGAACATGTTTTTAATTTTTTTAAAAATCCCCTTAGCTAGAATTCCCTTACTAACAGGTTAGCAGTATACGTATGCATTAAGAAAAGTTCTAAGTTCGTTCTAACTTTACGACAACATGAACAAAGACCCAATATCATCCTAAGATTTTTTTTAAGATGGCGGCATCCATTGTATTGACGCACATAACTAACATAAATTATGAAAGGATATTCGAACAAAATCCTTGAAATTCCTTAACGAAAGCGTCCGTAAATACCCACGCAGATTTGCAAGACTAAACATTTTTTTGTCAACAAATGGTTCTGGAATCGACACCAATCATCCAGTTTTATAATTTTCAAAGATTTTTAATTTTTTTTTTAATATTCTGTCTAAAATTGCAGATGCGCAGCACCCATCAGCTCCACCCCTTCCCTTAAATTATTCAAATTTTCATTTAGGCCGCATTGACTTAAGGTTACCAATGGGCTGCCTCATAACAAATCAAACAAAAATGACAATAGGTGATGATCCGTCAAAAGGCTTTTTGTGCAGTGGGTAAGAACGAATGCGTATACAAAAAAAACCCAACATATCAAAAACATGTATATATATATGAAATATTATTCTGCATTGAATATACACGTATGCACAAAGTGACAACTGAACATTCAATTTTGTGCAATGGGTAAGCACGAATAAACAAAAAAACATGTAAATTTGCTTATAATAGTTCTTGTGATTGGGTTTGCGCAAATGTAAACGCATGATAGAACAATAATATTTGATTGAGATTACAATGCATATTAACAGTTCAAAAGTGGATTGTATAATGATTTGGATTGTTGCAATCTTTCACTGGAATTTGGGTGCGACGATAGCGCCACTTGCAAGGGTCATAAATGGTTGTTTATGACACTGCCATCAATAGAATGCCCAAGTAACATTTTTGACGGCGACAAGACAATACAAACAGTCAATGCGAACCAGTAGTATTGTGTTAAGGGTTTAGTTAAGAAAATTGTGAAATTCATGGCCCCTGGGTCAGGGGCTCAGACCCTAGGGTGGGGCTAATAATTTGCCATATAGTTAAAGTGTATTAAATCTTAGAAAATCTTTTTCCCCATTCTCTTATACATTTAAGAAAAAACTAAATGCATGGTTATGATGTCCATGAAGCTCTCTACCTAAATTGTTAAATTCATGACAAGGGTTCAGGCCCTAAGGTGAAACCAATATGGCCATATAATATAAATATATATACTGTAGAAGCACATATTTTCGTTGGCTCAATATTTCGTTGTTTTTAAACGAAAAAAAAATTCGTCAAGGATTTAATTTCGTTGATTTATACTGCCAACGAAAATAACGAAATTTTTTCTTCTCCTATATAAATTTGAGAAAAACATGATGCATAGTAATGATGTCCATTTACCACCAAGATTGTGGAATTCATGGTTCTTGGATCAGGGGTCGGGCCCTTGGGCGGGGCCAATGTGGCCACATAGTGAAAAAGTATTTATTTCATTTTTATCTTCCTTACTATCACAGTTGTGGGAGATAAGGTCATAAATTGTTAATATGTTCATAATGTCCTGGTTATGTTAAATGGTGAGATTCGTGGTCCCCAAGCCATGTGGCCGAAGTTGAGGCGGAGGGGGGGGGGTGTTACATGTAAATATGACCATATATTATGTATTTTTATTTAGGGTAATTGCTGTTTGTCATCCATTTATGATTTTAACTTTATCCTGAAAACTACATGGTAAATTGTCACTTGGCAATATTAATTTGGTATGTGTTCTATTTTAAGAAATCTACTAAACTTTAAAAAATCTTCTTCTCTACGCAAACGCATCTGTACGAAAAACTAAATTCATAATATAATGTAGACCTGGAAGCCCTCTACCAATTATTTTTTTAAAAAACCATTAAAACAAATATAATAAGCACCTCAAATTCTCACGACTAGAGTTTACTCCGGTACCAGGTAACACATTTTGTTGCGTGAAAAAGGACAACATTGCCAAACAGAATATCAAAGTGTAGACACTCCGTTAGCTAAAATAGATATTAAACATATTCATGGATAAAACTTTATAGGGGTAAAAACAAAAATACTTATCCCTCTCGTGTTTTTCCTCGCTGAACCATTCGCCTCAATGGTAGCAATATCCGGTGTCGGTAATACACAGTGCGGATGTAAGCTGACAGACACTGTTGGACCAGGAAGAGTAAGCATGGATATTTTAGCCAGTTTTATGAGGTGAGTAGTTTGTTAAACATGTCAATGGTATTTCTGATCGTTGAAGATTTTTATATAATGCTATTACAGAGTTGGCGAATTTAATTGCCTTAAATATACAAGCTAACGAGTATTTTTAAGGGAATCGTGAAAATATTACTGTCGTTCAAAATTATCAAGCTTTATATCGTATACATGTCTAATGACCAGCATGTCATGATACATGTACTAAAATCATCCAGTCATCTTGTAATCTGACAATATAATTAAGATTTACGTTACTGTTATTGTCAAACATTAAAACTAGTACAATTCTTAGAATTACCTGGAATGTTTGGTTGTGTGCTTTATTGAAACTACCCAATCACATGATTTTATACAGGACACCTAACCAGGAAGAGTAAAAACCAAGCACACTACCGCCATTTTGAGTTCGAGGGGAACAGGTTTGTAATTTGTTCACTTTTTTATCAATACATGTACTTATTATCTTATTAAATTGATAATATGGTCCTATATTCTGTTCCAAGATATCCTCGATTCACATTTTGCTTTATTACTTATTTCCAAGAGTTCTTCGTTTAAACGCTCCCTTCACTCTATCAGGTTTGGATAGACAGCTAAGAAATGTTTTTTTTTCTAGACTACGGGGATTTTGTATTGCAGCAGACCAGGATAATAACGTTCAAAAATTATGCGAGGTATTCCGAGTGATTTCCGAAAAGAGAAAAGATGAAAAACATTCCCGATTATAAATCATCGTAAAAAACCGTTTTCCGAGTGAAAATTGATACTGTGTCAATGAATGTATCTTGGGAATTTTCCCTTTCATCGATTTCTATTGCACTTATGACCCAGATGTGTGTATTTTTATTAAAAATCGGCCAAATGTGCTGTACAAATAGTTTGGCATAGGCGTCGGAAGCGGGAGGAGGGGGGGGGGGGGGGGGGCTAAGGGGGCTAAGCCCCCAACTTGTTTTGTAAATTTATACATACGTGTACCAAAGACTTTTTTTTTGCTTGTCAAGATTTTTTATAAGTCGAGCCCCATTATTTTCAATTTGCTTCCGACGCCACTGCTTGGGACATACTATACTGGGGTTTTTTTTCTGCTTGCGTGCAACCAATTCTCACCAAGTACCTTTTCTCGTCAGTGCATTGTTACGTCATATTTCGTTTATGATTGAATTGTGTTGATAAAATCATGTAACAGTGCAATGGCGAGAAATAGTTCTTGGTGAGATATGGCCATTGGTCAATTCATTTTTTTTTCATCAAAATGTGGTCATTTTTCTTTCATTGTTAATGTTGTAAACTTTTCACATTTTCAACTTCTCCAAAACTGCTTAGTCATTTCATCCAAACTTGGCAAAAACATTATTTGACAAGAAAATAGGATAGGGGCAACGGTTGGGGTTCAAATTTTTACATAGGAATATATAGAGGAAATTCCAATTATCAAACACCAATCTGAAAAGCTGTAATTTGTGTGAAAGCAATCATGTATTGTAGATTCAAGTTTTTAAAATATAATCCCTGGAGGTAGTGTTGGGCCATAATAGGAGGGTTGAGTTTTACATAGGAATACATAGAGAAAAATCTTCTCAAAAACCTATTGGCCAGAAAAAGTTATGCCTTGTGGAAGCAAGAATGTGCTTCAGTACATTAAAGTATGTGATGCATATGTAAATTAAGTTAAGTGAGATTAACTGTCCAGTGTGACATCTAGAACATGTCAAAAGCGATGCATGTTTCAATGCAATTTAAGTAATTGTAGCCTGACATTGAAAATTCTCGCTCTCCCTTTCATTCAAATCATGCTAACCTTGGTTACAAAAATAGCTGGAAAGCTACGATTGTAACCTTTTAGATTTGATAACTGCCTTTTTATCCCAATTTTTTTCAAAAGATTTTTTCATGAATCTCACAGGAATATGGGCTAGACAGCCAATAATTTATAGGAATTAAATGTGGGCTTAATTTTGATGACAGAAAATTCAATAGGTCAAAGGGAGCAGTAGTTTAAATTTTCTTTTCGGTTTGGAGTAAGAGCTTGCATTGCCTGCCGGCGTAAAGCAGAATAACGACTCCCGTAGAATAATGTTCGAGGACCGTTTTGCCTGAAGAATAATTGTCATATTCATAAAGATGAGCTTATTCCATCTGTAGAAAAGTTACCCCTGTAGAATAATTACTCCCTAAAAAATTCAAGTTTTCACGTATATTTTTTAATATGTAAAACAGTCTCTACAATGTTGCAATTTTTATTGCAGTTCACAGAAAGTAACAGAAATAATAAATCATATTCAAATAAATTTTAAATGAAAGAATGTGCATATTTAAGAACAAAAAGAAATCCTTTCGTTATAACAAGATACGACGGTGGCTGCTACAGGACCCTATAGCAGCCACCGTAAGATACTGACAAAATGTACCGAAGCATAATTTTCATCACAACGAGTAACATGCATCTCATAATAACGAGCGAAAACACATCGAAATTATTTCAAAATACAAGTCACTATATAATGATTATTTTAAAATTTGTAATGCAGAATATAGTCTATATATTGGATATGAATTTTATTTGCATTCACGTAATTAATTGTCTCCTACAACTAGGTACTGGGTTTGCAAGTGCACCACCAAGAATTAATTATTAAATCAAAATTATAAAAAGTCTACTCCACTGTTAGGAACGTGAAGAAAAATGACCCCTTGGTCTTTTTTCTTCAAAATAATCCAATTATTCTACAGCTGAAGGTCATTAGTCTACGTCGAAAAATGACCTTCGGTCATCATTCTACGGGTGGCAGTATTCTTTTTTTACATTACAATAATTTTATATCTGTGTGTATATATATAGAGGAAGCACCAATTTCCCATATAGTCAGTCACACTCTTTAAACTAAGTTATATCTATGAGTAATTTTCGTTTCAAAAAGTTTAAATTTCTTCCTGCATTTTAAGTTCGAAAGCATCCTGTTTGCAACAAGAACAATTTTTTATTCATTAAAAATACCAAAGTTTTATAATTAATAGTCAAATGTACAAAAACTAAAAACGTGATATATCAACTTTTTTTCAGAACATGAGTAAAAGTATCTGACCATGGACGAGCGCTGGGCCCAGGATGTGTTACGATGTCATCTGTGTGAAACCCCGGGCCCCCCTATGTACTGTGGCATTTGTCACTTACATCTGTGTAAAGCCTGTGTGGGGGAACATCTCTCTGATCAATCCACAGAACATAAAGTGCTGCCATTTGAAAATAGAGGATCTACTCCTAAATGTCCTAACCATTTCTCAAACATAAGTGTACTTTACTGTGAACAATGTGACATTCCTATTTGTGCAACATGCGCTTCCTCTAATGAACACCGCGGTCATACATTTATTGAAATAACTTAAAACATTGACAGCAAGAAAGAAATCATTAAAAAAGATTTACAAGAACTAAATAAATCCATTTATCCTAAATACCAAGAGATTGAATCCAATATAACGGTCCAGAAATCTGCTTTGAACGAAAACTTACAGAAATTAACAACAGAAATCGACAAACATGGAGAAAACTTGCACAGAGAAATAAACACCATTATCAGAAACATGAAATCTAACGTGGAGGAAATGGACAACAAGCACCTGGCCATCTTAAATAAACATGAATATGAAATTAAACACACCATTTCAGAAATCACACAGAGCATTGCTGATCTGAAAACGTTATTGGACTCCAGTGATTTCAGACGTGTCTCTGCCTACAAATCCAGGAATGCTGAATTCAGAAGATTGCCTCATAAACCCATAGTGTCTTTACCAAGTTTTACCCCTCAGAAGATCAACAAAGTACAGCTGTATCAGCAGTTTGGTTGTCTGTCAGCGTTATCTTTTAAAACAGAAGAACATGGCTACACAATGGATTCTCCCGGTGCAGAGTCCTCTCGCCCGGACAGACCGCTCATTTATAAACCACGGATCATCACACAGATAAACACCGAGTGCAAAGGATTACGTAGTGTGTCCTGTCTGAATGATGAGGCGATTTGGACGTGTGGTGGTGACAAAATCATGAGGCTGAACAACCTCCAGGCGGAACTAGTGAAGTCAGTCGAAACCAAGTCAGGTAAAGATCCAGGGGACATAACAGTTACAAGAAGTGGGGATCTAGTTTATACTGATGACAATGATAGAACTGTGAACATAGTGAAGAATACACAGATACAGACATTGATCAGACTACGGGGATGGAGACCTCTCAACGCTGCAGTACCTCCTCTGGTGACCTCCTGGTTGTCATGGACAGTTATGATGATAATCAAACAAAAGTTGTGTGTTACTCTGGCTCCAAAGAAAAAAGAAGTATTCAGTACAATGACAAAGGACAACCTCTCTATTCATCTGTTGGATACAATAAATATATCAGTGAGAACAGGAACCAAGATATATGTGTGTCAGACCGTGGAGCCCGTGCAGTAGTGGTGGTCAATCATGCCGGGAAACTCCGGTTTACCTACACTGGTCCTTTTTCTACTTCCACGATATCATTTAGTCCACTCGGCATCACAACAGACAGCCGGGGTCGGATCCTGACAGCAGACACTTTCAACTACTGTTTCCATATCCTGGATCAGGACGTACAGTTCTTTCGATACATTTACATCTGCTTTTTACAGGGTCCATGGGGTGTATGTGTGGACACCAAAGATAACCTCCTTGTTGCAGAGAATGACACAGATACAGTGAAGAAAATACGATATGTCTAAAACATTCCACAGCAATGAAACATTGTTTACATGTATTTTATGTTGACAAACTGATTGTGTGTATATATAAAACATGTATCAGCATAAAGATAATCAACTATATTATATTATAGATTCATGCATATAAAATATACATCCATTTAGTTCAGGTCGGCAATATCATTGTTTTGTTTTATCATGTTTATACATCTACATCATAATAACAAAATGTGTGTTTTAGTGTTATGATTTTATTGTCAGCAAGTTGACTGCTTATGCATCTAATATGTCAAAACAAATTATATACATTATAAGAATACAATAAGAAAAACTTTGTTCGGTATGTCAAAGAAATCAAAACATTCTAATGTTGAAAAAAATGACACTAAAGGTTGAAGTAAATATTTGTAAAAAAAAAAAAAAAAATTTTTACACTCTCCTTTATATTATTGATTAGTTAATTCCAATCCTTTGTCTGAAGAATAATCGTACTAGTCCTTCATTTTCTTTTCCCAGGGCAGACAAAATAAAGGTACCACATTTCTTGAGCATTTGAATTGTGTTTGTTTGATGTTCGTTCAAATAAGATTTCTATCACTGCATTATGAAGAATGAGTTACTTTTGTTTCATGCACACTAGTAATAAACTCTGCAGTTGTACATCGTGTACCGTAAATAATGTGTTATTATGTGAATTTATATCTAATAAATGATTTGGAAACAACTTTGTTAATTGGTTTTATAATGAAGTTTTTGACCCCATAATTCTAATATTACGGTATTAAAATGGACTTTCAGATTCAACGGAATGGACCAAAACGTTTTAATGTTTGCGTGATCTGGTAAAAATTGTTAAAACTGGAACATATTTAAATTCTTTTCACAAATTGAAACAATATTGATTGATGCATCTGAGATAAAAGTAAATCATCCTCATTGTCAATGACCACCCCCACCACCCCCCACCCACCCGAGCAATCTTTAGATTGTAGGTTTTGTCTATAGGTGGGTAGATGATATGTTGTCATCAAATAAATTCAAAATTTTATTCAAATTAATTAACACTGCAGGATTTAAGAAAAAAGTCGGTCTGATTTTATTTTTACAAACGCAAAGAAAAGCAAACTATTGTGATCGAGAACAAGTAAAATTTTACGCGAAACTACTAACTTTTGATCTTCGCTAGCCAAAGGTTTCTCAACTAGGTGAGCAGCGGTGCGGATCAGAAACCCTTGGCTAAAGAAGATGCTGAGTTTTTAGGACACCTTAGTCACTATTGCCGTAATTCTTCGTGCGTCGTGGTGCGACGTACGTCGTTCGACGTCCGTCTTTCAACAAATTTTTTAACGTCATTTTTTAACGTCTTTTTGAAAACTGTAAGACCAATTGTAACTATTTTTAGTTAAAAGCAATTCTAGGATAAGAGGAACTAGAGTTGTGAAATATATTCCTTACCATTCCAGGGGCCTCATGGGCGGGGGCAAATATGCAAAAAAGAGGCTAAATTTAAAAAAAAATCTTGAAGTTTTCTCTACTCTCACACATGTGAATAACCTAAATGCATGTTTAAGATGTCCATGAAGCGTTCTACTAAAATTGTGAAATCCATGGCCCCTGTATAAGGGGTTCAGATCATAGATCGGGGCTAATATGGTGAAAATGTATAAATTTCATCTGTCCTTTCACCGTCTTGGGAGATGAAGTAAATGCATTGTTATTAATTCCATATGTCTTCTTCTTCCATCATGAAATTCATTACCCACGGTGTAGAGGTTCAGACTTTTTATAATCTTTTTTTTGGGGGGGGGGGGGGGGGGGGGGGGGGGGGGTGGAGGTTGGAAATGACCATGTAACTTTAGTAACTCGGGTATTCATCCGAATCTTGCCCTACCCTCCCCTTCCCCTTTTTTATGAGTCGATGTTCGCAAACATACAAATAAAAACAAGGCACTGCCAAGCCGAGCATACCCTCGCGACATGAATTATTGTAGAAGCCAGAAGGCAATGCATTATATGTGGAAAATACATGTTTATGTATCAGATCAGAATAAATATGACACAAGTATTCATATTCTTAAAACCACTTTTAATTAATAATATCCTTTTGTCCCAATATCCAAGGTTTGTGATGTATAAATGGGGGTGGGGGTGGGGGGGGGTACATTTACGTGGTTGTAGAGCTTTCCTTTTCCTAGCAGAAACTCATCATACATGCTTTAAAGGTTAATAGCGAGCGCAGCGAGCGGCGCACAGCGCCGCTCGCGTAGCGAGCTCTAAGAACCAGTGTGCGCGGGAAAAAGAACGAGCTAAACCTACAGATTCATCAAACAAAATTTTTTGTCTCGGTCCCATAATGCTCTCTAATATTTTCACCCGTGGTGCTATGCCAAAAATGGCTGACATTTAACTCGTAATTTACGGTGCCTTGAGGTTTGAAGACACGTTTGAGTACCACACAAGCTTTGGTGAGACCCAAGAGATTTTTTACATGCTTCCATTCCATCGTATTGAGTTGAGATACGTAAACAAATGATTATGGAA
>WFKH01011925.1:34826888-34846589 GCA_016163765.1 Magallana hongkongensis | reverse complement strand
TCTCTCTCTCTCTCTCTCTCTCTCTCTCTCTCTCTCTCTCTCTCTCTCTCTCTCTTCTATATATACATAGTTATTCCCACTGACCTTGCATTGACCATATAAGCAGATGGAGGGATGCTTACAATAACTTGCAAATTTACACAAAATAATGTATTAGTGCAAAGGGGAATAACTCAGTTCTACACCGTTATCCACATGATCCAACGAAGAAATGACATTATTAAAATGAAACATTTATTGATTATAATGTCAACAATTAACAAGCACCAGTTTTTAGCTTTGTATAGCCCAAAGAAAACATGTTTTAAAATGTCTACTACATGTAGGAAGTGATGATTACAATTTATCTCCAAGAGTTTTAAGAAACTGCGAGTGCATTATTACAAACTGTTAAAAGTTACTATTAAACCATTTCAAATTGTAAATTTTCAACAATAATCAATTCTTTTCAGCCACAAGAGGTTTGCAAGACAGATCTCATCATTATGGTCAAAAAAATTTTGACTTCAAGATATCAAAAAATTCAGAGTCGGCAAAACTACTATGTGATTAGCTGCAGGTCTGTAGCTCCCGGTCTGAAAAAAATCGGATGAACGACCTGGGAGCTACAGTGTCCACCATAGTAAAATCTGCAATTTACGGCGAACAAAAAAAATGCGCTAGTTTTGGATTGATTAACCTTATTTCCAAACACATTCTATACATATCTTGTGACAGACTTTAATAGTCTAAACGGCAATAGTCTATACCCGTTTTGTTTTAAGATTGCAAGGGCGTTTTTCAGAGGTTTGCGCTCGCCTTCTTTCATTTTCCTCAATCATCAATAACCGAATTTGATCATAAGGAGAAGAAATTGCATTATTGTTTATATTTTCTAAATACCACACCCAATAAAACTAAGTAGTGAAACTCTAATGCGGGGTTGGTTGTTGGTTGTTCAAACGTAAATTTTTTACTGAATGGAAATTTTAACCACACCACTGCCACATACTCTCTTTTTTTAGTTGTCAAGATTTTTTTTGTGCATTGCTTGTTGCGATTTTCTACCAGCCACTGCCTTTTCCCGGCCTTAGAATATTCAAGAATGCCAATAATGGTATGCTACGCGTACGGGCATGTAAACACTACATGTATTTTGACTGGCACTGCTTGTATAAATCTGTATAACATCTTTGCTTTTATTAATTTTGCTCTCATATTATACCATTATTTATATAATTAATGCCTGGGAAGGGGGGGGGGTCCAATTATACCATATGACTTGCATATATCATAAATTATACTTATAGATTAAAAGTATACAATATATGCAAGTCATATAGTATAATTGGAATCCCCCACCCACGCTCAGGCATCAAATATATTACTATATACTCTTTTCCGCCCTGTGCATTATCAACCGAAAATTCGCATACCTGCCGTGTGTAATAAACCCTAGGTTGTGTAATGAATATAACCTTTTCCGCGCTGGGCAATATACATGTGTATAGAGGATAACTATTTATCTGTGTGATTTTATCAGCTTTATCCAGCGTTGAAATGATGTATATATTCGCAAGGCTTGCCGAGATAGATGATTACCAAATACTCTTGATAATATAAACATCATTTCAACGAGTTGGATACAGTCCCTAAAATGACACGATTTTTTAAACATAATCGATGATGCAACGTACATGTACATTGTGTTATGCGGTTGTTGTGACCTTGCGCAATTCAATTAAGTATGTCATTTTGGAGATAAATATTGCTCTTTTAAAGTAAAGTATCAATGAAATAGACCTTGAAATACTTTGTCAGCTGACAAGAAATGACCTAATGATGTTATTGATCACTTTTTTTTCATTTTATGTAAAATATATCCTGGTTAACATTCTAGATATCTTCATAGATTGATCTGTTGTTCCTGATGAGTAAGAGTAGATATAATATCTTATTGATTTCCACCAGCCCTTGCAGTCACCATACAATAAATTTCTATTTAAAAGAAATTTAATTACACGTAAATGTATGCAATACTTTGACCAACTCTGCAACTGATAAAAAAAGATACGTTGTATAGTAACTTTTTGCTTTTTGTTTAGGATTAAACAAGACAGTTAATCGTTTAGTACTGTGAGATACACATTTGATTCTCCTCCATGTCCCGACTCCGACTTGCTGCTACATATATTAGTGGGTATAACGTAAGCTCCCGACTCCATCGAATTCAAAGACACCCTGCTTCCGTGATTCTCGGGATTTATCCGTGTAGGTAAAACATAAGAATAGTGCGACACGTTTTGATTTGATAATTGGGAAACACTGTGTGGTTCTAAATAAATAACGCTTTCTTTCTTGTTTTGAAAGATTGTCAATGCTATCTTAATCTCTCCATTGTCGATGTCTGATAAGGTTTTGTTTTTTGAATCATTTGTGTGTTTTAACGCGCAAGAGAGATAATAACGATTTTCTTCAACACATTCACGTAACCTTCTTTGTTTTCTATACAGTGAATACACCGGAAGCGTTAGAAAGAATATGATCAAAATAAGACATCCCATGGACACCAGAATAGTCACTGATGGAAACGAATCTTGATTTGATTTTGGTGATAAGTTATTGCTTTCAGTGAATAAATTACGTTCAGAGGTATGATAAACATTTGATGAAAAGGAATCAGATGAGACAGTGGTCGATTTGTCGTTTGTAACCAATGTAGTTGAATCAGTATGCCTCTCTGACTGTTCGCCTGTTTTGTAGTATTCTATAAATATAAAAACTTACATTGATTTTTTTATTAACATAATCTCTCTCTCTCTCTCTCTCTCTCTCTCTCTCTCTCTCTCTCTCTCTCTCTCTCTCTCTCTCTCTCTCTCTCTCGCTCACCTGCAGACGTTAAACGTTCGATGCACCCTGTTGATATTAAGCAGAACTCACGGGGTCAGTTACAGACACTTTGGCACTCTTGGCCGTACAGAGGGTAGACACAGGGAATTTCACACTGAAGGCCGACATATCCGAGAGGGCAAGCTAGTATATCAACAGCATGTTTAGCGATGATGATCAAACCAATGGAAAAAAAAAACATTCGTCGATGCTTTAATTGACATAGATAGAAATACATATATAAATAATTTAGGCATCTTCTAAACATTTGATACTCAATATGATATGTTAATTATATACAAAATTAACTTTAAAAATATTAGTAATGGAGATATATGATTGACAAACAAAAGTTCAAATGTATTTACAACAAACTGCGTAATAAAGCAAAGCAGATGGAACAAAGTTAATAAAATACTATAGTTTGGATAAAGATATATAATGTATGCCCACATGAAGGAGATTTTCGAAGAATGTAATGGATCAGAACCTTTCGTACAGATGCAATCTCCAATAGTGTCGTTCCCCATAAAGCCTGTGCAACAGCGTATGACTCCACTCACAGTTCTGTCAAATGCAAGCGATTCAATGATATGATAAAACATGGTTTTGACTTATACATATCATAGTTTTATTTTATTGTTCTGATTTAAAATATCATTTAGACTATGCATACAGTTTGACCCGAAGATAGATATAAGTGATATCACAAAAATATATCACTAGAAACACAAGTTAGGAATTAAACTTACCTTTTCACGCAATGGTTACGTGCCTTTGTACTTGCAAAAGATATTAAGACACAAGCACTAAATGATATGCACATTCGATTATTAACATACATTTTGTTCAATATGTTGCAATTTAAATCTGTATAATGTAAAGGAAAGATGTGAGTACTGTATGAAAATGAATACATAATTTATCTAGAATTTCCAAATAAATTATGTAGTATTTTAAGATAAGTGTTATAAAAAAAAACCATACAATCATATAACTTTAGATAAAAATGCAACGGAACAATAATGATGACTAAATCGTGTTGATGTAATAATTGCATCGTTTAGCTGACACACCATTTGAGAGCCTTTATAATGTATAACACGGAAGTTGTTTGATACTTCGATATACAATCAGTTTTTAATTTGTATCATATTCCGACACCCATGCGTTTTATAAATTCACTATAGTAATGCAAATTGAAATATTTTCTTTCAGTTATTGTGTAATCATTCAAATTGTCATTATGTATGTAACTGTATGAGAAATAACACGTCTTTACTACATTTAGGTGATGTTATACTTTTTTTATTTTTTTATTTTACTTCAAACTACAGTAGACGATACTTTTAACTAAATATACACGAAACATTTGCAGATATGCTATTGTTAATTTCATATGTAGTGAAATCATTTTAAAGTTTTGTTTATTAGAAAATCCAAAACATAAATATTAACATTATAGTTTACGTGTCATTACTCTCTCACAGCGTAACTAAACCTTAGAGTTTCGATATGTATTGCTTCATACATCATACTTCACACATCAATGCTTTTTAATGTGAATGTTTATGAATCAAAGAGACGTTCTAACTATATTTCTTCGTCTCGGGTAATTTTTTTTTTCAAATAAATATCGATCAAAGAACAGAGGTTGTACAGGTACTGAACGTTTGATTGTTTCAATGCATGCAACTAGAATAATTAGGTCGTAATTGTGTCTTAAAGATTTTCCTAAATTAAAACTTTATATCATATCGACTCTATCTCTATACACATCATGTGATGTTGAATGACAGCAGTTGTCAAATAATCATGAATAAAAGGCATTCGAATTAATCAAAATTATAAAAATGATTAGAAATTCATACACAGGATCAAAAACAAGAAAAATAACACGTCATGATAAGTCTATCGGATTTTGTATCCAAGAAAGTTTTATCTCAAAAATGTTGAAGAGGGTATTAAAATATTACAATCCACTTCAAAATCATAAAAAAAATGTTTGATTAATGCTAATAATGTAGTCTTTTGTGGTTAATATCAAGCGACCACGGAAGATATATATAATCCAATATTAATATTTGTTATTAGTTTTAAGGTTAAAAGTAAAGCCTTAGTCACAACTGGTCGTACGTGCTTCTACTGGTGGTCTACGGGGGGATTTTAATGAAAATCTTGCATGACAAGCAAGTGCATCTTACGATCTTGGAAGGACGTACCCTTCCCGTAAGCACGCACAGTGGCTATTGAACATGCACAACAATCACCACGGTTTCCTTGCAAGATCTGAAAACGTACGCTGCACTTGGGCTTTACTCAAGGAACCATTAAGATGGCCGTACGATTTGAATTGCACAATTTACGTAAGGATATCTCACTTGTTCCTTGCGTTATACGTACGTTGACTGCAAGTCGCATGTGCTCACCATCAACATATAAATTGAACGCACAGTAAACATAAGTTACACTTAGGTCTTGTTCGTGGTACGTGCGAATTGTCCATAAACTATTTTTTTTTTTATAAAAAAATGATTATGAAAAATTCTCATAATCAACAGTTTTACCATTCATCAAAATCAAATCAAAGATTCTAGTATTAAACTCCTTTCTAAAAAACCAAAATCAAACAAACAAATACGTTCCATTTGACAAAAAGATGGAAGGCAAAGAAGAAGAACAGGATAAGAAGGAACTGAATATTGAAGTAGACATTAGAAGTAGTAGAAGTAGAGAAAAGGGCATAAGATTTCCCAATCACTTCGACCTGCAAGCGTGCTAAGATAAAAAAAAAATATACATTTTCGGAGAAAGGAGAGGAAAATGATTGTTACGCGCAGAACAATATTTTTAACTTATTTAAACTAACTACACAAAATACTCCAACACATCTAATTCAAGGAAGTTGTACCTTTTCAATTTTTGTTTGTAAACGAGTTCTTTTTCCATTTAGAAAATATTGATTATCATATGACCTTTAAAACTGTATAAAATGCTTTCATAATTGTATCAAAATCAGAATATCAGAAAAGAATTTGTAGACACCCTTGGTGTCACCCTTTTAGTAATAACATTTGTATGAGCAAAGTAATTCGATGTGGCTTTTTTTTACTTTCAACTGAAAGTTTCGTTAAAGCCTTTTTATCGAAGATATTGTAAAGTTCTACAAATAGTTAACAAAATTGTAAAATCATTTAAAAATATTACATGTATTATTAGTTGATAATTAATTCGCTGAAATAAGATTTTTGCACATACTTTCTTCTAGAATTAAAGGAAGTTTTCAATATTTTATGGTATTAGATACGAAAGATAAATTATGTTTTCAAAACATTCTTCATTCGTGTCGACCAGGTTATCTAGTCTAATCACCAAAGGAGCAATTACAGAATAATATCTTCTTTTTCTATGAGTTCTTTTGACGTATCAATATTTATCTGCTTTCAGTACATGTCTAGAGAAAAAAAGTGTTTTTTATTTAACGTGAAAACAAATAAATGACCGTGCAGCTGACGCCGGGCACACAATGACGTTAGTACTATTGACTTGCAGGTGACCCACGACGCGAATGTTATTACTGCCGTTCGCAATGCAAACGTACGTCTGGTGCACGACAATCGTTAGACGGAAGTACGGCTCCTACGGGGATCGAACGTTGCGATTGGCAACCCGTCTTTAAAGAAAATTGTATATGACTCCTACGACTGTTACGTCAAACGTCCGTTTGTTTTACGTTGCACTCGCAATCACTTCAACACGATTTTTAAGGCTACGATCAACCACGGGAGCCACGACTGGCAAAACCCGTAGCACACCCACGATCACCAAACACGTACGGCCAGTTGTGACTGAAGTTTAGAATTTACGCGATTAAGAAGGGGCTCGATCGCTTTTCTCCCTCCGCCCCCTTCTTAATCGCGTAAATTTTACTTTTACATGGGGCACTTCCATATTGTGACGTACTCCATATCAAAATAAACAAAAATATTAACCCCCCCCCCAAAAAAAAAAAAAAAAAAAAACCAAAAAAACCCCATATATTTTCTAATAATGTAGCACAATTGGTTAGAACGTTAAGTCAAGCTTTCAAATCAAATTAATTTAACCTTTCCAGAGATTTCAAAAACCTATTTTTCGCCAAATATTGTAAATTTGAAAATTCTAAAATGGTAAAATTATTTGAAAGCTGCCTGGTCCGATTTTATATCAAACTTTATGTACGTTTTTACGATGGGTATGCTAAGTATGTGCATAATAATATACAATGCAATAGTTTTCCTGGTCAATTAAGCCATTTTTTAATGAAATAATGATGTACATAATTTGTTTACAAAACATACGACATACAAGGGTATCGCGTTATTTCGCTTCATATTAAAATTAAAATTCGCCTCTGATGTCGAGGCGGGTGTGATTGTATTACGACTTTGACATTGCTATAAATAAAGGTCATTATATTTTGGCAAATCATTTTTATCAAATTTTTATACAAGGCAAACAAATGTTTGAAAAAGTTTCAAGTCCAAAAAATTCAGAATAGTTGTATAAGGCATGTAACTGCTATTTAAGAGCTGGTGTAACAATTCTGTATCAACTACAAGTATGTATTAGAAATAGAAATAACCATAGTTCGGTTGTGTCTTCTTTTATCTGTATTAAGAATCAACCAACGCTGGAAATTTAAATCTTTCTTTAAAGACAGATTCAAAAGAAGAAACCATTTCAAACTTGTACCCTGTGTCTGTATTGGTAGGCAGATTGTACCGTTAAATTTGTTTTCAATGAAAGATTGTTTGAATTCTTTAAAACAAAAAAAGCAATTCTTTAAATATGAAGATTTATTGGACACTAGAGTTAACAAAATACAGTGGTTATCTTCTGTTTTTCTTAAACTCTGTTGCGCGCACTAATTGTTAAAATATCTGTTAGATGCAACAAAACCAGGTCTAGAATTTGTTTTGTTTTAAGAATTTTGTGACAAAGGCCGATTTTTATAGGAAAAAAGCCCAAACCATTAAAATACTAAAGTAGATGAATAAAAGATGCACAAATTAACAAACACCAGACTGAAATTGTTGCTCTTTCAAAGATGAAACAAATAAGATCTTTATACATGTACTATTGATAGTCGCATAAAGTACCATTCAAATCATTCAGGTATGTTGTAGGAAACAACATTCTTAAGCAAGCAGTGTTTTAATATGAGCACACACCCCTGCTTTGATTGATAGACAATTGATGTAAAATCGACGTAAAATAGATAAACCATCATTTTAATAAATATATGTAAAATCATACTTAACCATAAAAAGGTTAAAATAAAAAATTATTTACAAATTGTTATTGTTTGTATGAAATAGGAAAAACAAGTGTTCTTTATTCTGCATGTGCATTGTTCTGTAAAATTTTAGTTCCGATTTTTAAAATGAATGTAACTTTGTAGACATATTAAATAATCTTAGTTATTATGTAAGATTTTGTTAGTAGTGATACAAAATAAAATTATATATCTTTGCGCGGGGGGGGGGGGGGGGGGGGGGTGGTGGGGGGGGATTTTAGGGTACATGTCTTTTGCATAAAATCCAGATAATATGAATGCCGAACTATACATTTTTGTGTTAATCATTTTCTTTGTGCATCGATACATGCGAGTATTAATCAATGTTGGGTAGCAATACTGAGTAGCCACTACCTTAACCAAAGAACAACGAATATGATGCTAAATAATGCAGATACCATCGTGGTAAATGTTACTACCAATTCATGTATATTGTATATCCAAAGGAATGCATAGAAAAGGCCTTCTGCAGATTTACGTGATCGAGTGTCTGTGTTTTCTATCACGTTATTGTTTAGTCTCAAATCAATAAGTAACATTATAAGCTAATTTTGCGAATCCATCAATAATTAAGATTATCATATAAAGTGTCAAAATTAACACATAGTTTAGACTCTGCATGAAGAACTTGAAAATGACACTTCCTCTTTTCCAGACAAGGACGAAAACCTTGTTTCTACTTGTATGCTAATTTTATTGGATTGGTGTTATTTTATCAATACCCCGAGTACATTTACCTGTTGGACGTTTAGTATGTCAGTACAATTAACAATACAGTGTTTAATAGTGCCGAGCAGGTGGTATTTCGATTCCCATTCCCAAGGTACACATTAACAGCCGCAACAATTTACAGGTAAAGGGGATTTTACTGTAAGTATTTCCTACACATATTATTGGTAAAAAATATTAAAGTTGAGAGGTAGGTATAACAGGGCCGAAAATACTCATCACGGGCTCTTTAAATTTTGTCAGGGACAGTGAACGGATCTAATATTTCGAGGTATGAAACGAACAAATATATACGCATTTCATGTTTAGGGGTTTCTTTTTATTATGGTGTATCAAAAAATTCTCCCATGGATTTTTTTAAAGAACACATCTAGCTGCTATCTACAAGCAAGTATAACAATTTAGCAACCATAACTTTATGTTTGGTTGTTTGGTTCTATTCCTTTCTGTTAGCGATGTATATGATTTATTTTTTTGCAGAGACGTTTTTTCTGCTTTATTTGATTCATTAAGCACGTGGATCAACGAACGCTGTTAGTAGAAATTATTTCTTTACTAAAAGATATAAGAGAAAAAACAATCAAAATTGTACCTTAAAATGTTGCCTCAAGAAGCATGTACCTTTAAATTTATTTAAAAAAAAAACACGGTTTGAATTCTTTAAAACAAAATCACTATTCTCTAAAAGTGTACAACTTATTAAACATAGGATCTGATCGGGTTCATAAAGAATGCAATGTTTATCTTTTTCTAAAACTCCGTTGTGTGTATTTATTGCTAAAAAGATCCAGACTGTTAGATTTTAGAAAACATAGTCAGGAATGTCTTATTTAACCGTGTGACAAAGGTTGATTTGTTTAGAGAACGTAAAGTTTATTTAAAAAACGTAACATTTTAAAGTCGCAGAATAAAAGACGCAACAATCAGCAAACACTAGACTAAAGCATCATTTATTATAATCTCCATAGATGAATACAATTGAAGTCTTCATGTGAATTAATTACAGAAACAACTCATTAAGATAAAGACTGTAATAATTGGGGTCTGATGTATCACCAGTTTATAAACTAAAACATTTCATGACCATTGGTAAAAAAAATACCAGTGCTAAGTTTTATGTTGAACAAAATACAGATAAAAACTAAACTATGGTCCTGAAAATGAAATGTGACAATAACGAGCAGTGTTCAAAAAACCAAAAGTCCAACGGAAAAATACAAAACAGGAGCAGAAGAAACACGAACCTCTAAAAAAATTAGAGGAAGAATCAGGTGGCATGGATAGTGAGCATCCTCTTCTGACCAGTCACACCCACCGTCTGCTCTTTATCATAATCGGTAAAACGGAACAATTCGTACACAATTCAGTGGTTAAGATTGACCTAACAATAGTTATGAAAATAGTCAGTCATGATTCGACATAGCGGAAGATTTTATTTGCTGACAAGGTCGTTGTATCGACCATAAACTTTGCGAAATGATGACTTCAATCGAGACTGTTTATAATCTTGTTTTGTCAACTTGTTTGTCAGTAGCTTGCCTCATTTTAGAAATGTGACTTTTTGCACTGTAATTCGTAAATTGATTCAAATATATTTTTTTCAGCAATTTTCCAATCTAATTCAACAAATACATAGTTACGTTCATCATAAGGATTATAATCTAATGGTGTTTTTTTTAAATTATTGTAGAAAATACTTTATTTGTTTGAAAACGAGACTCAGAGTAGAATGCGTTTGGCTTATGTTGACGCATGTGGATCGTAGTGGATTATAGTGGGTTATATTTTCTGTACACCTTTGTAATGGCGCTTTGACTTAGTTCATACATGTAGCATCCCTGATGTTGTTTGGGTTTTTTTTTTGAAGGTCAGAGTTATTCAAGTGCTTACGGGGTTTTGTATTATTGAACACTCACAGATTAATGCGATACACAGTATACAACTTATTCAATTCAGATGTGGCGCACGGTTTGTCAACGGGCGTTCTGTTTGAGTACATATAATACGATGATCGGAATACGAACTGTTTTAAAAATTTATTTTTAGAGAAAGGTTCAATGGAATGGCAACAGTCTCACAGCTGAGTCGATGGTCTCCTGGCTTTCTACATCCCCTGTATCTGTTATAAAATGAAAGTAAACTGTGTAGACTTTCTCAAAGAACATCTATAGCTACATGTTACTATAAGAGGTCTCTCTTCCATTTGCAAACATTACATCATAATAGTATGCGTCAGAGTCATCAAATTGTCTTTCATAGTCTTTTTCTAACTAGCATTTTATCAACATAATCAGGTCATACGATAATATAGTCAAACAGTCTCTTAATGTCTTGCACGATGTTATAGAAATCTAATTTCGCTCCAAACAATCTTTCTCTTAGCGTGGCCCAATTTCCTCTTTTGCCCTCTCTGTATTCCGCTATACTGAAAAACATTTTTTTTTCGCATACGTTGGCATTGTAGATCCGTAATGGTTTCTTCTAACTTCTGGGCTGTCTCCAACTAAAAGCTGACATGAATTCATAAATATGCATTATTTCCCTTTAATCTCCGACTACTGCCATATTAGTTGTCGATTTATATTGTTCTGCTCATCGCTACAGACCCGTACATAAGGCCGATAGCACTATTCATGCTTCAGCGCATTTAGGTATTTCAACACCCGAACACGTTACATTGGACGAAAGACTTGATAAACGATAAACGCGCTCTGAACAAAAATAATATAACAACCACTGCACTGGTAAGGAATATCCAGTAAATGATAGAACAAGCTCAAATATTTCAAAAATCCTCGATAACTGTAGAACGTTTTCCTGTGTATAACAACGCACATGCGCAAACCACTGCGGGAGATCGAGCAATGTAAATGACCGCATGGGTTTTAGAAACGGAGAGTTTTGTAGAAACCGATGGAAACGATGTTCTGTTGTTACTTTCTTGGATATACTATTATTTATCTACTGTGTTTAAATAAATTGCTCGTTATAGGCGCCCTTCTAGCAGTTCTCGCCTCTGAAAGTTTCGAACATTGAATTTCATTAAAAGCACTAACAACTTTTGAACCATTCATCATAGGTACATCGGATTACCTGGGATGGAAGCGTCTATCTTGGCCGATACAAATGACCCAAAGGTAAAGGTCATTTGACAGTCTTTGTATGAATTTAATATCTCTTATGTCAAAGGTAGTATATATAATCTTTTTCCATGGATGTATTTAATAGGACTTCATAAGACATTTTAAAATATTGCCATTCAGCCCCCATCTTGATAAAGTTGTAAAGTTATTAGGGCAATAACTTTTTGCAAATATGCTTCGATCCTTTCTACTCTTAAACCGTTTGAGATAGAGACTTGAAACTATCATAATGTCTTAAGTTGACTTTAAGGATCTTTCAATCTGTTCATACCAAAAGGATTCGATGGCACTTTAAAGCAGTTATTGCCCCTAAAAGTCTCAGTCTTAATTTTGTTAAAAACACTTTCAACTTTTGGACCATACATCGTAGGGCCATCAGACCACTTCAAATTGAAAAACCGACATCAACCAGTCAAAATAACACTAAGGTCAAAGGTCAAGGTCAAACAAAAAATTTGCAAAATTCATCCTTTTAGACTTTTTATGAAATAACGCAGAGAATTTTTTTAATTAAATTCATTGAAACCAAAACAATTTGAACATAGAAAATAATAAGGTGGAAAGACCTATAATTGTTCGAGATCAATAGGTCCAATGGTTTTATTAGAATTTTGTTGTTTTGGTTGAAATAAAATAATACTAAGTATATAGAGAGAGATCATGCACGGATCAAGAACATTTTTTTCGGAGAGGGGAGGAACAATTTGGAGGAACTGCGCAAAATTCAGGTGATCCAGTGCCTGTGTTTTCAAACAGGTTTTTTATTTACTTTAGTATCAAAGCAATATGATACATTAAAAGTCTAATATTGCGAATCCATAAATAATTAAGATTATATAATTAAAGTGTAAAAATTAACACCTATTTTTTAAACCTTGAAAATGATACTTCCTCTGGTATTCGCTTTTATTGTCAAATAATCACTGCAAAATAAACTCTGCAAATGTCTTACAGCTACCTTTAGTGAATTCTGTTTTAATTTGATCAGCGAAATCAATAGTTATTCATGTATCTGCATGTTTGTAATGAAATGCCCCATGTATAATAATAGTCATACACCTTTCTAGATAAGTATAACATTTCTAGTACATATGGTGTTCTTCAAAACAGAATGATTTGCGAACGATATGACACAGTGTTTGATAAGTTTGTAAAGTAATGTAGATATATACATGTATATGTATAAACATTTATTCTTAGTATGCTTATATCTTATTTTCATCGTTATTTTTTCACACAACGAAGACAGCATTGTTTTTTCACGTATGTAATTTCATTAAATGTTAATTTCATTTGATTAATGATAGTTCATAAGCACCTGAGTAAATTCGCCTGGTGGACGTTGAAGTACGTCGGACTCAATAAAATTAATGATACAGTATATAATTGTGTTGAGCAGAGTGAGATTTCGATTCCAGCTAACTATGATAAATACATAACTTTGGTTTCTGAGTCTCACAAATTTTGTTTCTTTCCTTAAAAGAGAAAACAAATTGTTGATCAAAAGGTACATTTGATAATTAGAAATGCATTCCTTAAGCATTGTTAATACTTAAAGCAGAAAAAAAGAATTTGACCAAAACTGTGACCATGGCACTTTAATGCATCCCCCCTTTCATTTTTTTGTAGCATCAACAAGTAATGGGAATCGGTAAATCCACCCTAAGATTTTTAAAAAATACTGTTTAAAGCTACATATGACAACCGCAACAATTTACCGCTAAGGGAGGCATGCCTTCAAGTTTTTTTTCTATACATATTGTTGATGGAAAAAAATAGCGTTGAGAATTAGGTATAAAAGGGCCGAAAATACTCATCCTGGGTTCTTTAAATTTTGGCTGTTCTTGATAAGTGATGTCGATTCTAATTTAGCAATGCTGCTACTATACAATGTCAGGAAACGGATTTGGTATTCCGAGGTAAGAAACGAACAAGTATTTGAACATTTCATAGGTCGGTGTTTTTCAATTTTTGCGTATGAAAACTTCTCATACAATTGTTTACAGAACAAATGTAGCTGCTACATATGTATCTAAGAGTAGCTAGGTATAGACATTATTTGTTTCATTGTTTACAAATGACCATAATTGTACAGGTTTAGTTCTGTTTATTACTGTCTGATTAAGTAGGGCATTACATCAATATCAATCGATATATAAATTCTTGGTAGAGACGTTTGTTCTACTTTATGTGATTTAATAAACACGCAAATCAACGTATGCTGTTAAATTATTTCTTTAAAAACATTTTACACAAAAAAATCAAAATTGTACCTAAAAATTCTCAAAGTAGACCCACGTAGTGTTTGTTTTTTTATGTAAAATAGTTTATATTCTGTCAAACACAAATCACATATCTAGCTCAAAAAGTGTACAGACAATTGATCTAAGATGCGTTAGAGTCAATAATAAAATATAATAGTTATTCAAGATTTTGTTCTTAAAGTCCATTGTGCGCACTTTTGTACATTGCTCTGTTTGATTTAGGAAAGCTTGGTCCAGGATGACTTTTGTATAAATGTGTTACTAAATCGGATTTGTTTACAACAACAAAAATCCGTACAGTTATAAAGTTCCATAATAAAAGACGCAGCAAACAACGGGCTGAAAATTGCTTTTTCGCAGATGATCTTTAAAAATATCCTATTGGTAGCCGCATGAATTACAGTACTGATCAGACCCAACCTAACAGATAATATTTACATTTTCGAATATTCTTCCTTATATGAACCTATAGAATAGCGAAAACGTTCAATTCTGTCTGAACTTTTTCATGACGTCACAATGATTACCGCTTATCGCTTGACGGTTGCATTATCATTAACATTAAAAAGACGGTTATTTTAAAAATTCTGAACAGTTTGCCTTTACAAACGTAAATATAAATACTAAACAGCAATGTTAAAAAGTTCTCCGGGATATGAACTTAGTTGGTACGTGATCAAATCTGCTGAGAGGATTTGATCATGTGACCAATCAACTTCAAAGTCCAGTGAACTTTTTAAATTGCTGTTATTTTTTAAATGAACTTTTTCATGACGTCACAATGATCATAGCACGTGCTTATCGCTTATCGCTTTTCGGATTATTGAAAACATAAAATATCGGTAATTTTAACAGTTCTGAACGATTTGTCTTTCTCAAACGTAAATATAAGTAATAAACAGCAAATGATAAAAAGTTCAACGAGATATGAAGTTGGTTGGTACTTGATCAAATCTACTGAGAAGCCCTTTGAGCTTCCCAGGATTTGACATGTGACCAACCAACGTCATATCCCGGTGAGCGTTTTAAATTGCTTTTTATATCTGAAATAAACATTGAAAAATACAAATTATCGATGTTTGGAATGAATAAATGCATGCATAACCGCGCGTGGGACATTGGCAAAAACTGTATTTAGCCTAAACAAGTTTAAAACGGAATTGACCGAGTATTTATCGCGATTTTTATGCAATATACAATCACCGTACCGTACTTAGATATGTTTATATAACTTTTCCGATCAGATTCTAATATTCATGATAACTCTACCAGCTACGAATGTTTAAGAATTGTCTGTACTTTTTTCTCTTCCGGTATCGGGTCGTGAAATTTCTCAAAGAAATTACAGACTTATGTTTATAAAGAAATGTGATACCTATAAATTGTTGACATAAGATTTGATACAATTTAATAATTTATTCTCAATTATTCACAAATGGACATCTTTATCATTAAAAATACGTTTTCATAGATAACCGGTGCAATGTGAATTTAATAGACTAGGTGATCAGTGCTCTTAAAAATATTTTCCATTTTCAAGAGTAGAAAAATAATCTCCATCGACAGTAGTATATTTGATTGTAGTGCTTATAGACATGGCGTTTTATCGTCACGGTATACATAAAAATACAATGATCGCGAGCACTAGACATGGTACATGTATGAGTAAACGAATGTCAATCATTTTTGTAATGTCTAATCTGGGGCCTCAATGCAGCTGGTTGACAGGAGTACACAGATTAGGTACATATGGAAGCAATGCTTATTTCTCGGTCTTTAATCAAGCAAGCAGTGATACAATTCTGACCACCCGCCCCCCAACATTACATGTAAATGGTAAAGAGTAGACGTAAAGTTATCAGAATTCTTAGAGCATTAAATTACGGTATCATGTTTACATATAGTATGATCAAAATATACTAGTATCTCAAACATTTGTAAACCGATTCAAAGCATCAAATTTCGATCCCGGTGTTATGTATTTTAAAATACCAGTTTGCGAACAATTCCTTTCAACACAAACCAAGCCCAAATATTCACCCAGCAAAATGTCGATATAAACGTTTTCTATCGTTAGGATGCTACAACATGGGTAGAGCTGGGACGATTCAGGGTTTATTCGATTCGGTTCGATTTCGAATCAAAATAACCCGGTTTGGGGGTTTTTTCTCGACTCGATTCTAATAATCAAGGATCAGTCTTAACATTTCTCATTTTGAATAAAAATAATTAATTTTACATTCAGGGACAAACCTAGAACAAAATGTTAGGGAGACTTCAGTTCTCCCTCTCAAAAAAAGGGAGAAGTTTGAGAAATCAGGAAGATATCCATTATCGACGATAGCATAACGCTAATGATAGCCCACAGTTCACCAAACATACATGACTGTACTTAGGGGTTTAAACACCATACAAAACATTCTTACCTGTCACGTGTATAATGAACAAATAGCGATTGATTCAATGGTGTTATTTAATTAATGCTTTTATTATCATGCAAAACAACCTGATAGAGAAAAATATTTTGCTTACAAACTAGTTTACTATGTATCAGGGTGATATAGGATCAAGACAAGAAGAAAAATCACGTTACTTCCTTCATACCTTTGTGACGGTCAGACTGGCTTGAATACCAGCGCCAGATACTAGTAGCTCTAGTCAGGGGGCCCGAGTTCGAATCCTGGTCCGGATTTGTTCTCCAATTCCGTAATATTTTAATGCCGTGACCAATAGTAGAAGAAGAAATATTCGTTGTATATGATTTCGTTATTTAGTTGGCAGTATTTATCAACGAAATTAATTCCATGACAAATTTTGAGCCCAAGTACTCATAAATACAGCGTTGATGCTGGATATATATTTTAGAGATTGGGATATGACGAAATTAAATCCCAGCGAAATTTAATTTGGTTTAAAAACAACGAAATTTTAACCAAACAAATATAGGTGATTTTACAGTATGTGCAAAATATAAAATTACGTTTACTTAATCAATCAGTTTGAGTGATCGATGTTCTATTTACGGGTATTTACGTAGTCTTCTCTTCTTCACACTTTAAACTGCTGTCTAGGTTGGTAAACACACATTTGATCACTTAACAGCACGATACAATGACACTTTCCCTAAGTATACACAATAATGTGTGGCCTTTTAAACAGAAGGATGTGAACAAAGCTATGGTAAGTTTAGGATAAGATACCTTTTATAAGAACTACTGTATTTCAGTACTTTGCATAATATTTAAACATCATTATTTAATTGATTTTAAAAAACATGTAACATATGTATGTTTTTATGATATATATTAATTTTATCTTATTAATTGTAATGTTAAAATCTTAGAAAAAAAAAACAACAGAAATATGATTTATATAAAAAAAAATTCATATCACAAACCACGAATCATTTTTACACACAGTTTTAATAAAAAATTAAAACCTCTTTAAGTGATTTAGATGCAAAGTATTTAAACAATATTTATATTATCTTTGTTGGATCATCAAATACATGTAAATGCTAAAAAGTTAATATATATTACGTGGTATTTATTGCCTTATTTTTTTTTCAAATATATGAAATTCTTATAAAACATTATTTTCCAAAACGCTGATATTGTCGGATATATCTTGTATAACAGTGAACATTTATAGATAAGAGAAACCTTTTTACTTTCTATAATCTAAAACCGTTTTCCATCTGCAAAATATTGATGAACTTTGCATTGATTTTATTCAATCGTTCTATAATAAAAGGGTTCTGCTTTTCTTTCGTTTTATAAAATAAAATAAAACCGCATTTATATGACGATCCTATAGTTCTTTTTCATTTTCCATTTTATACAAGAGTTTTCCAGCCAAATTATTAATTTGTCTGTCGTGATATAGTCAATACTTAAGCATTGAATGCTTAATTTTAGCGTCGGTCCTGTAACATACCAAGCGCTGCAGTCAAATTGAATACCGCGCGTTAGCATTTATTGCTTATATTTATATTCATATTGATGTCTATTTGTGTGAAATGTATGTGTTCTGTCGCTGCAAAGCCATTATATACAGGTACGCTGCTTTCACTTAGGGATATAAAACATACATAGACCAGTCATATTAACATGTCATTGAGCTAGCTTCCGCGACTAAAAATATAGTGCCAGAAACTTTGTAGAGAAACTTTTTTAAGGAGTAGATATAATTTACTGATTTTTTTTCAAAAATTACATATCAAATTGGTTGTGTAAGATTGAAAGTTTCGTTTAATCTTACAAAAATAAATGTACTAAAACACGTGAAGACGTTCATTTTTGTACTCATGGCATTAGCAAAGTGTATTCATAGAGAATTGAACGCAGATTCCCAATGCAAAAATGAGGGGAAATAAACACTGAATGTAGAACTACAAAGCCCCTTCATCGACCTGTGCATGTCATATGTGTTTAATGTATGAATCCCAGACGACAGTAAATTTAAAAAAATCGTTCAAACACAGAGATGTACAGACGAATACACAATAGTCAACTTACAAAAGTTCACCCACATATAGATTTAAAGCTCGTTTCCAAATACCGTCGATTTTCCAATTGGGGAGAATCGAAGTTTACGTCAGCAGCTCGCTAAACACTGTCGGCCGGTCGCTTCGCCAGCATCAAAGACATGCCACCGCCACAACGCATGTGCGCGGTTGAAGCAGTGCAATTGCAATTAAAAATAGTGTACTGCAGATCGAAAAACTAATATTTGAAATTGTCCTTATGTTCGAAATGACTTTATTCAAATATATGGAGAGAGAGAGAGAGAGAGAGAGAGAGAGAGAGAGAGAGAAAGAGAGAGAGAGAGAGAGAGAACTTAACTGGATAAGCGAATAGGGCTTCATCAGGTCCCACCGTCACCAACTTTTCTGAAGTTAATACACAGCCTTAAGTCGGAGTACGACTTCAAAATGTACCTTTTTTTAAGAATTTAAGTCGGGGAATGAGTTGAGAGATTTTAAGATTTTGATGACTGTGGAGCCAGATTTTCAAAAAAAGTTTATCTTTTTTTCCCCTTCTTTCAATAGCATGCTGGATTTTAATGTTGTCAATTTTATAGTTGCAGCCGATGGTGCTAATTAGAATGCACTATTTAGTATCGACAACATTCAGTGTCTGGCTTGACCCTGACGCCCATACAGGTCAGTAAACTACGTACTTGTGTATAAGCTATTCTGTAACATCTTCAGTGCATGGTGAAAAATTTTGACTGACCCTTGTCCAATCAGATCGTAGTAAGCGGAGTTAAGATATTAACGCTCATGACTCGAATGAGAGAGAGAAGCGAGAGAGAGAGAGAGAGAGAGAGAGAGAGAGAGAGAGAGGAGAGAGAGGGT
>WFKH01011925.1:34786156-34810715 GCA_016163765.1 Magallana hongkongensis | reverse complement strand
GAAAGGGGGGGGGGGGGATAAACAGTTAATGGAGTTATTTTCCCTTGCTTCTTCCTAATGGAGTTATCTTCCTTAGCTTGTTCATATTTAGTAATTAATCATTGAATATAGAAAAATAATGAAGCTGTCCATCAAAGTTATTGATAAGATATTGTGAAAGCATTTGAAAAGAGTTCAGGGAAGAGGATTATAACAGTTAATGGAGTTATCTTCCCTTGCTTCTTCATAATGGAGTTATCTTCCTTGGCTTGTTCATATTTAGTAATAAATCATTAAATAGAATGTAATTATAAAGTTGTATGATCAAAATAGTTATGCAAGTATTTTTATCATTTGAAACAAAAACATTTTTACAATTTTTTAAGATAAACAAATAGACTTGTTAATAGTAAAGTAATAAGTAGTATATAAGCCACCTTGTTTTAGTTTATCTATGAAAACATATAAACATAAAACCTATTTTGTAAGTTAACATACGTGGGATAAATAAATTGAATGGAATCTGGGCACCTCTTCTATAGTATGTCATACACTCTGTTAAGAGCTTCAAGTCTTGTGCTAAACTATAGGATTAAGAGTCCTTTCCAAAAGATTTCATGCAGGGAGGTGGATGTCATTACATTATTATAATCTTCTAATCCATTATGAAACTCAATTAAATGCATTAATGAGACTCCTCGACAATTTTGTGTATGGGCTATGGTACTCAGGTGACCGTTAAGGCCACTTGGCCTCTTGTTTTTTTATGACAAAGGCAAGATGGTGCCGATGGTAATAGTTACAGTAATGATAATTTTGCGCCCTTAATTTCCATTTTGAACAGAATAAAATCATTTAAAATTGTGAGTAGCCTGATAAAATTGCGAGTTCAATTTTTTGGTACATTGTGCTTGCAATTACATGCAAGTTGTATGTAGGGTTGGCTGGAAATTAACAGTGGTATTTTACAACTTGTATATATTTAGGGAGTTTTTAACCCTGAGAATAAAAATGGAAAACTTGTTTTCATAACACTTTGATGTGCAGTTAACCTTTTAAACTAGAGCTATACTGACTATTAAAGCTGCTTGATCAGATATTATGTCAAATTTTATGTGCACTATAAAATGATAGCTTTGTTTATTATGTGTATGATAATAGGCATTAAAGTAGTTTTCCCAGTTGTTTAAGCCAGATTTCAATGATAAAATAATAAAAAAATTTGTTTACAGAACAAACTTTACACATATGGGAACCTCTTTATTTTGTCCCTTATTAAGACTCAAATTGTCCCAAAGTCAATGCAGGTATGATTGTAATACATCTTTCAAATTCCCTATAAATTATAACAAAATAAGATTTTAAAAATGTTTTTGTGAATTAGAAATAAACCATATATATAATTTTTTTCAATAATCTGTCTGAAATTTGTTGTGTTTACAATTGATGCATAATATGCGGTGATTAAACCCAATCGATCAGGATAGGAAACAATACAGATTTTTTTTTTCAAACATGCCTATGATGCACTTGGCTTTGTTTTTATGTGTTCCCAAAAAGAAACTATTTTTGTTTACTTCAAATACATATATCTTTGAAAGGAAACCAATTCTGCTGGTATAAATAAGTGAAAAACTTATCACTAAAAGTCTTGTTAATTAAAGATAATTAATTTGCTTAGAAAATTATTTGACACTGTAATAGCCAAGAAATCGGACCAGACAGCTCTAACCTAATAAAACAAGATTTTCTGTTTCCTACATAATAATGTAGAAAGCACTTAAAAAATAATTGTGAATTCTCTTGTATATGGGAAATGAAATTATACTGTGCTCTTAACACCAGGTCCTTTTAAGATTTCAAAAAATGCCAGCACAGGACAAGTATGATATAAATTGGTGTGTTATTAAGATTTTTAGATATTACAGGTACACATACTTTATATCATGTCACATTTTATCCCAAATAATCTATTTTATAACTCATATCTGGTTTAATATGAAATTCGATAAGATATTGTTACATGTATTACAAGGTAATAAAGGCAAAAAAGTGTGAGCATGTAAGATTTTTTTTTTAGATTACTTCTCAATCTTCCTATATAAACAAACTAAAATCAATTCTAAAAATCATTGAAAGTTTTGAAAAATGTCAATACAAATATTTTTATAATAAAATGGAAAATTATTTTATGTCTTGTAATTGGCAGTGAGTCTATTATTTGGAACATTATAAATTTAATGCAAGTGGATCTAACATATTTTATGACGAAACACTTAGTAATTTTCATGATTAAAGGGCAATTACTCTAACAAAAATTGGCACACTAACATTTTGTAAACACTTAGTGTCAGATAAAACATTGTTTGGCAAATCATTATTTCAAGCCAATATCTTTTGAATATCAGAAAGTCTATTATGGCACGTGTCGTATTCAATGCAAGATGCAGTGTTTTAATAATTAATATTTTCCAATACACCACCTAACATGTCATTAAAAATCATCAGAGTAGAAATGGATCATGTAGCATGTCAAACTTAAAAAGAAAAAAAAATATATAAATACATTATGAATAAATCATTAAGAGTTGATTTAGGATTTCTTTTTGTAGAATTTACATTTTGCAAACAATACATAAATGTTTGCATGAAAAACTTCACAGTTCACACAAAACGATAAACGGCATACTTGAAACGCTACACAGTTTACACAAAACATTTCTCTTTTCTTTTTTTTTTAGACCACTCTACTGCATTTAAATGTCATAATTTTAAAATTTTATACACATGTACAAAATAAAATAAAGAAATTTACAATTTAAAATGCATTTTAAAAAATATCAATTTACCAAACAAATCTTTTATAAATATTAGAATATCAACAAAAATTGATCACCTGCTTAAGAAGCATAAACAACAGTTTTTATATTTTAAAACATTTCAAGACCAAAAGAGTTATCCTGTAACTTACACCACAATGCATACTTTATTAGTTCTAAAAATCAATATTGGTTGAAATTAGTTCAGTCTTTCCAGAAAAGATGATCAAAATGTAACAAAAGGCCCAGGAGCCACATCACTCACCTGAGAAACAATAGCCATGACTGTGATTAGATGAGCATAATAGTATCAAATTCAAAATAAGTACAGTAGATCTTACACAAAAAGTTAAATCAAAGGCCTGAAGGGCCACAATGGCGTCAAGTTGACGTCGATTTGAAGAGTAAAAACCTGAATAATTTTTTTTTTAAGTCAAAATAAACTCCACTAAACAAATATTTATTTTTTTTTTTTGTGTTCTTTATGGTTCTCTTTCATTGATCACACGTACATTTAGGTACTATAGATTAAAAAAATCCTTAAAACAAAGTATGATTCTGTTACTCTAAGTAATGTATGTACTTAACATATCTAAGTAATGTATGTACTTAACAAGAGGCCAACTTTTCTTATTGTTTTGCTGGAGATTATATATATATAATTTTTATAAAAATTGAGTCGGGTGGTCAATTTAACAAAAAAGATATTTTATATGGAATTGTTGCAGTCGACTTAAATAATAGAAATAACAAAATGAAGTTTGATTTTTTGGGGTTTTTTTTTTTCAGAAATCATTCTAATTTGGTTATTGACCCTTCATTTAGAAAATAGGTATCAATTATACTTACTTTTTAAAAACAAATATAAAGAAAAATATATTAGTCAACTACTTTCAAATAAATAAAAATTATATACAATTATAGCCTTTTGATGAGGTCAATACATGGTTTTATAGACCTGATGAGAGTATATCGACTGAGGACGAAGTCCAAGGTCGATATACTCTCATCTCACCTGATGAGAGTATATCGACTGAGGACGAAGTCCAAGGTCGATGTACTCTCATCAGGTCTATAAAACCATGTACTGACCGATATCAAAAGACTATAACTGTTTTATTATAATAAATCAAAAACCAATTCTCTTCATTCTCTTCAAGCGTAAAATATTGTGTTCATAATGTAAAGGAGTTGATTTCGCTATTATGACGTCACAATGTCGCATTTGCCAAAACCAGTATTTTGTCATGAAAATCTATTTTTAGTATAGTGAGGTCAATAAATTTTCTATTTTTATTATGTTGATCTAACTATCGCATGTGTCTCGGTGCAAGTGTATTCATCCGCTGAAACCCAGTGGCCAGACATTTGTTTACAATAAAATATGAACATTATCAAAGACATCAACCGTTTTGTATCTGCCAACTTGTTTTGTTGAGGATAAGTTCTGCTCGAAATGGAAGTATGTCATTTTTTTTTCTCTTCAAACACATAAGAAAACTTTGCACTCATTTCCGCAGATGAGTTGTTCGGCTCCTTAAATTTGGCAACTTCCAGTCGTACGATCCCTAGATGGCTTTCGAGCTTCACTTGACGCCATAAAAATAAAAAAAAACTGCCAATTTTTATCTACATATTACCAAGCACTTTTTGTTGATTTAGATTTTTCTCTATTCCTGTTTGTAATCCACCCCCCCCCCCTTTGTGGTCCCACTTTTCTCCAGGAAATCATGATCAAAGTTCAATCTGCACAATCTGTGCTTACACACGAGTTTCAGCTTTTTTGGCTAAATGCTTTTCCATAAGATTGTTCTCTATATCTTCCCATGTAAAAATTTAACACCTCACTCACCCACCCCCACCCTACTGTGGTGGCCCCACCATACCCCGGGATCATGATTTGAACAAACTTGAATCTACACTACCTGAGGATGCTTCCACACAATTTGTCTTATGAGTTTTTCTGGCTTTTGAGAAGAAAATATGTAAAGATTTTATCTATATATTCTTATTCAAAACTTGATCCCCCCCCCCATTGTGGTCCATCCTACCCCCACGGACCAGGATTTAAACAAACTTGAATTTACACTACCTGAAGATGCTTCTACACAAATGTAAGCTTCTCTGACCAAATAGTTTTTGAGAAGAAGATTTTTAAAGATTTTCTCTATATATTCCTATGTAAAACTTGATCCCCCCCATCGTGGCCCCACCTTACCCCGTGGACATGATTTGAAAAAAATTGAATCTACACTACCTGAGGATGCTTCCACACAAATTTGAGCTTTTCCGGCCAAATTGTTTCTAAGAAAAAGGTTTTTGAAAAATACCAACAAATTTTGAATAATTCTAAATTATTTCCCCTTAAAAGAAGGCGTGGCCCATCATTTAAAAACTTGAATCCCCCTCCAGAAATGCTTTGTCATGTTGTGCCAAGTTAGGTTAGAATCGGCCCAAGGGTTCGAGAGAAGAAGATGACAAGAGATGACAAAAGCTGTCAATGTTACAGCAAACTGGGTTTTCTTTTGTGTGAACAGTATCCATAATCCATTTGTCAACCCTGAATTGATAACACTACCTGTCAAGACAAATGTGGTAATCTATATGCAATATTTTTGCAGAAAAATAACGAAGTTCAACAGCTGGCATTTTTTTTAATAAATTATCAGAAATCATAATCCTACCATTATGCACACCTCTGATATACATGTTTGTACAATTAATATGCCAAACAACAACTTCCTACCTTGAAAACTGTAGGAGGAGTCATCCGTACAATTAGGGTACCCTATATGCAATATTTGCCAAGAAATGACTAAGTTCAACGCTGGAATTTTTTTCATAAATTAACAAAAATTTAAATCCTACATGTAGCAATATGCACACCTCTGATATATGTACGATTGATCTGCAAAAGAACAACTTCCTATCTTGAAAACTGTAGGACGATACAATAAGGGTACCTTTAGGCAGCCGCCCACCCACTTGCTCGCCCACCCGCCATTTTTATCATTTCAATAACCAGTTTTTCCTTTGGAAAACCCGGTTAAAAATGTGAAAAGTTTACAACCTCACTTGAGCCCCCGAGCTCAGGTGAACTAAAAAGAAATTGATGACAACAAACATCAGACACATTTTGATAAGAAAAGCTCACTTAATACTTAAGAAACAAGTTTTAAATCTTGGATCTGTCTGTCCTATTAATACATTGACATGATCAATGATTACTTTTACAATATTATTCATCAACAATGGATAATATAATAAAGATGTTCTATGATTTGTGTTGGGATAGATTTAGATCCACCAAGTTGCTTGTTTTCTTTCGTCCAAGCCTAATGTCAAGTGAATAAAAAACAAACAAAAAGTTGGATAAATCATATCTCAAAGCAAATCATCAGAATTCAGGGATTGATTAACATCATGTCATAATTCAAACCTAAACCTGTTTCTATTTGAATTTCTGTTTCCATCTACATGTATTGTTTCATGTATGCTTCAAATGTACATTACTTACAGTCTTCCGATAATTACTCACCTATACTTGTATCACCCAAACAAGATGATGCATGCTCATGATTATAGGATCCACACTGGCAGAGTAACGTCCCTTTGTACAGTGCAAACTGGTCAATTTTGTAATGTATCAGAGAGAGACAGCTTACAAAACAATGCTCTGCTAGAACAACCATTGATTCAGTCTTAGAGACTTCTACTCTGTGAATTCTCCTCAAGGCAGTATGGCAGTCTACAACAGGCCAAACAAATGTTATGTATCCGTTTATTAATTCGATTAAAAAATACATGCAAAAAAAATAACTTAAGGATAGCATAGATGCAGGGTTTACTTTCATGGACCATCAGCAAATTCAAAGTGGATCCAAAGTAAACACAAATTTTATAAGAAGAGACCCCCAATTACATGCAAAGTGAACTGGCGACTTTTAAACAGTTGCATGCAGTTGGAGTTAGGTCAGTACTAGTTGTGAACGGTGTCAGGACTAGATTGAAAAATTGACGTACATGTAGTGAGAAAGAATAGTTTATAATAACTTTCAGAATCAATAATCAATCAATGTTACACCTGGAACATAATCAAGTTCTGTGCAAAATGTCATCGAGTAGACGAACAGCGCCTAGATATAAAATAGGCTGCCAAACTTACTAATACTATTTGATTACCGGACATCCTTCGTATTCATGTAATTAGTGGATCCCGTTTGTCGAAACATAAGGAATTGTACGAATTTTTTTCAGTTTGTCTAAATCTGCTGTGATGAATCAGGGACGTGTATACGTCCCTAGATGAATGCAGCTTTCTTATTTTTCTTTGAGTCTGGTTCAATAAATCAATTCCATCCATTCTGTTTTATTGCCCACGAACGACAACTCCGATAGACTTCCCAAATCCAGTTTCCGGTTACACTAAGATGGGGAAGTGCCTTCGAGAACAAGGATGATCTGGTGAAAATATTTATATATCCTATGATATTGAAATAAAAACACGTGGATGAGAAACAAAACTTTATTTAATATCATTTTTAAAAGATAAAGTATCCTTTACTTATTAATTTATTTTAAAATATGTTATTTTTTTTAACAGGACTGTAGATTTTATTCATTTGACATAAAATGTTTTATAGTAAAAATATTTCATGACTACATGTAAAAACTTGTAAGCAAATCAATATATTTGAATAAAAAATCTCTAAAGAGGTTTATTTTTCAAATATAATGATTTGTCAAAGATTTTCATATACGGGCAATTGTCTCACGATGCTTACATGTATTTAATTTAAAAAAAAAAATGAATATATACAATACTAGTAGCCATCCCCTTTATAGTAGAGCAAAATTTAAGTATAGAAAACTTAAAATAAAAATAAAACTATAATAATATTGTTTAGTCTTGCGACTCCAGTTTATGTTCAGTTGTGTATTGTACATACATGTATACATGCATGTACCTTGCTGCCTACGTGTACAAGTACACTACATGAACATGTATACACAAAATTAGCTACAGTCATTCCATCATTTTAAATCATGATTCTACTGAAAATTCTTTATCTCATCTATTTATTTTAGAATGAACAATCGAGAACAGTTTTACATGTATCATTTATAACCTTTTGAGCCGTGATTATATACTTTGTGGATGACCAGTTCATGACAAGGTTGGGGCCGGGATGGGAACGTCCATCTCACTTAGAAACATTTACATGCACGTACATGTGTATGATTGACGCTTGATTTTTTTCTTTGTAACCAAAACAACGTTCCCGGGCCCTTCTATATGCAATACAATACCCTGGCGTCCCGTGAAGAAATCGCTTTGAATTTAATTTAATTATTCCTTCGATGTGTAGGTTCACAACGGAAACAGATGTATCCAGGCCCCCCTCCCACACCTTTTCTTGCAGAACCATTTTTTCTTAAATTTACATATAAAGAATTGAATTGAAGTTGCCCCTACCCCATTTGAAAAAATTGAAATGAAAAAGGAAATTAAGAGTAAAATTGCAGTTATACCCCCCCCCCCCCCCCACCGGATTAGGATTTTGAAGATTATGGGAAGTTTTCCTTTTTTTTCTTTTTGATTTTTATTCATTTATTTTTTTTTCTTTCAAAAACGATGCTACGTGCCTGTCCGGAGTTTTAGTAAGTAGATGACGTAATTTCATTAGTTGAAAACTATGTCATTTTGCTCTGACAAAAGAGCAGTACAGCGGTCACTGTGAGGGGGTGTATTCGATTGGCCGAGTGTTTGTGTTTATATAGTACAGCACTTATATTTCTTTGTTGAATTGATCACATATCAGTATACAGTTACCATGGTTACAAACAGATGTACATGTACTGATATAGACTGTATGATAGAAGCACGAACATATTGCAATTCCATGAATAATTAAGGTGCCATCATAGCGTCAAATTCACCCGTATAATTTTAACATTAAATCCATTCTTCACATGAAGACCTTGAAAATGAAACTTCTTCTTGGATACAAAATATATACGCTTCATTATCACAAATCGTTTACAAAACAAATTCTTTAGATGCTTCACAGATGACCAAATCCTTTCATTAAATTTCTTTTCAAATCGTCGTACAAGTAGGGTTAAGAGATAAACAGACGTTTACCGACTGTTATCTCTACATATTATATAATCTGCGTGTCTGGGATTAAATCACCCGCGTGTGCCCAAGATACATATATGGGTATTATATGATATAAAATGAAAGTCAGGTAAAACTCTGATAAAGTGTGACATATATATCTACAGTAGCATGTCACGCTGTTCAAAACAGAAGAATATGTACAAACTTAAAAGCCAATGTTCACTTTGGTAAGTTCATATGTACGTGTATATTCTTTATAAGGTCGAGACCACTAGATTTTGTGACGTCGGCATAAATTTGCATACTAAGTTAGCTATCTGTTTACTTTTATCGACAGACCAATCAGGTAAATGAGTTGCAAGGCATTGTGGGCTACTACAATTAAGTTTCAGTGTATACAGAGCGTAATGAAAATATATACCAACTTGAATTGTCCTTTGGAAACTCATTTTCAATGATTTTTCAGAATTTATGAAATAAATATGGAAAATTATGTCTGATCTTCTATATCTATGCTCACATTTAAAAAAATATTGCATATGAGACCTTATCAACCTATTTAAATACCCCATTGTCAAAGTTCAAAAGAGAGGTACGTCCTATTATATTAGAAGCAGTGAGTACGTTTTTAACGTGATATCCCAGGTTTGGGACAACATTAGTAGAATGCGCTTTGAAATTTTCTTCAGGGACACTCATCAGAATACTTAGCGTACAAAATACTACATGCTTCATAACTTGTGCTTCTGTATTTGTATGATTGTGCATTTTTATTACCGTGCCTATTTACGTATGTTAAAAATGTATAGTTACCTGTATTTTTTTCTGCTGTACAGTGATTAAGTCACCAATAATTAAACAATTATGCAGTTTTTTTCTTATCAAAATCTATTTGTACTTGTATGCGTATGTTTGCCCTACTTTTGATACTGATCAATTTTCGAAGCAACAATTGATTAACTAAAACAACAGTATTTTTCAATGTGAGCATGGAACAATGTCTATGGTACGTAATCTTTCCTTTTTTACCCTTTAAAGTAAAAAACAAGTTGTACAAATTTTCCTGCAAGCAATTAAATATTGGGTATAAAACCGACAAAAACCACGTGTGCGTGTTGAATCGTAAACACGTAGTAGACCATCATGCTTTGCGACTCATTCACTTAATTGGAGAATCTGGTTGACGTTGATATTGTCACATGTTAAAAAATCCATATAAGGTAGTGTACCCGACCTGTTTATATACATTTTTTTTTATTTACGACCATTTTAAGGCCATTTTATTCTTTTCGAGTGTCAGACAAGGGCATAGATCTATATATCTACCTGTGTATGAAGAGCGGTTTACATGTAACACTGGATGCCCTGTAGATCATAATAACCACCCCCGGTAGACTTTGTTTGATGGGCGTATTCAATAGGACAGTGCAACTGTAAATATACTTGTGTTGTGCAGGGTGCTTTTTTCAATTCCCAGCTATAATGAGTTCTTAACTTTAATTTATGATATTTTCTTTCTTTTTTTAAAAATACATGTATTCAATGCGTAAATTTCCTGGTACACGCCCCGTGTTTGCACATGTATATTTCACTTAAACAGAAAGTCGGTTGATAAAAGAAGCCTTTGGAGAGATAGAAGATTTTTTTCCAAAGCTATTAATACAGATTGACAAACGCATGCTTTCACAGGTAATGGGGTTTAAATATAAGTATTGTCAATATAGACCATTGAATAGATAATAAAAGTGGCGACGGGAGAATACAGGTATAGACTACGGCTGAAAATCAATCTTAACGGGAGATCTTTAATTGAGAGCCATTCAACATCAGTGAAGTTGATCTTCAATAGTTTGGCTAAGATAGCACATAAAAAGGGACGAACTTAAAGGGAATGGATCTAAAACACGGAGGTAAGATATGAACATTTAAAAAAAAAATAATCAGAGTTTTACATTAAGGCCCGGGGTTCTCTTTTAAATACGTGATACATGTACATGTAAAGGCCGATTGATTGGCAATCCGACCACAACATGTTTTTCACCACCACAGGAGCAAAAAATATATCATAAATTTGTATAGATCTATACGTTCATATCTGCATGTTTTGTCCATGCAAAAAGAGTTTATCAAAATATCCATTCCAAAGGTTGCAAATACATATGTACATGTATAATGTATAGGTAAATATCAAATCTCTGTTTACACAGACAGTAAATCAGCAATAACATACAGATTTTACAATAAGTATTGTGTACACAGAGATTTGATATTCACTATATGTAAAATCTGTATGTTGTTACTGATTTACTGTCTGTCAAGGAATTCAAACCATAAACTGGGTCAAAGTAAACATAGGACACGGCGACTTACGTGGTTCCCGGACGCAAAATGTATTGATCTTATATAGCTTGACTTTCTAGCTGGCGGTGGACAATGTTACAAGGCAAATGGAGAGAAATTTATAAAGTCTAAAGTCTACTGCGCATACATTATATGCTCAGCTATGAAATTGAAGAAACTAACATGTAAGGTAAAACTAGGAATATATTGGTGTTATATAAATATGGAAGATGATACATTTAACCTTGAAAGTTGAAATTTCGCCTACACAGTGCTAGATTGCCTACTGTGGAATTTACACTATAATCGGCATATATACATATGTCTTTAGATTGTTATCAGCTGCAAACCTCACGAGTAATCATTGTGCAAAATGATTTGAAAAAAAAAAAGAACAAGATGCACAAATGCAGGGGAAAAAACCCAGATTTACAGGCGTTCCTGAATCAAGTAAGAACTTATATTAAATTTAACATTTCTCGATCAATCTAAGTACTGTACAATTTAACAATGTGGTAGATTTTGTTAATGCGGTTTAATTTTAAATTTAGAAAATATACTGAGAACAATGACGGATGCTTTGAACAGTTTAAAATGCACTTGTCTCATTTATAATTCCGTATGCGCGTTAAAATCAATGAGATAATAGAAAACCGAAAGTCAATATCTGCAGAATTATGTGACAAAAGCTGGTTTATCGAGAAAAAAAAATGAATGGTCTAGATAAGTGAATATGAATTGCAAGTGTATTTATTTAAAGCCAACAGAACTGAAATCATGGAGACCCACAGTTTATTTCACAATGCTATTCGATTCGATTTTGCAAAAATACGTCAGAAAATCGCGTATACAGGTATGAATATTTTTGTTTATAATAGCAACAGTGTGTGAAATGCGAGGACAAACTGGAGTGAACAGGATACATATCATTAAGCTGTAGGTAGGTATTTTTAAACTTTATTCTTTTTGGCAAGTGATTTATTTCAAAGTTACACGTGTACATGTGTACACACACAGGTTTATTAGTGTATAATTCAATAATTCATATAGGTTTTCAATATTGTTTAAATTGATATTAATTGGGAACTGAAAATGCACCCATTTTACACCCATTGTCTATCTTTTTAAACTGAGCGCATGTACATGTAAAGAGAACAACAGAAAAAAAAATAGTACGAGTGGTTACGTTACGCCAGAAATCACCAGTGAGGTTGTTTTTCTTAGCACTATTTGTTTGCATAAAACCATTAAGGATAAATAATATTACTTTCCAGTAAATAAGAAAAACGTACACCGGTAAGGGTGCAGGAGCAAGGATAGATGTTGAGGGGAAAACGGTCTGTGAACATGGCTGAATTGAAAGGCCCCTAGAAGCAGGCTATAAAGGACTGGCCATGAAGGTGTATACAGACCAAAAAAAACAAAAAACGAGGCACACGTAAGGCTACATATATGGATAGCTTTTTTAACCAATGTATATATTTCCCTGAGTTTTCTATAATTAGTAAAACACTTTGTACGAAAGAATGTGCGTTCTTGTAAAATGATGAATGTACAATTATGTCGGATTTTGAGGGATATAAATATGTGATTTTTTTTCTTCCTTTTTTTCTCCAGAATACACAAGTACATGTAACACTTTTCCCCGAGTTTTGTTTACAATTAACACGCGGTTGTTATATTCAATAAATGATAGACGCCATTTTGAATAGGAATGCATATCCCCCATCTTATTCTTCTGTAAAAATATGACTGCATTGGACCCTCTAGCAATCTCCGCTAGCCAAGTGTGTTCGATCGTAACACTCCCTTCTTCTGACACAAAAAAACGTTAACGAAAAACGGAGTGTATATCGAAAATCCCTGGCTCAATACGCATAGATCATAGGAGTTCTCCATCTAAATTGATGTATAAAAATGTTGTTTTTATAGTAAAGGGATGGACATTTTTTTATGCATGTCCACATCGATTTCATGAGATTGGGAGCGCCCCCCCCCCCCCCTTAAATTCCCGTTTTCGAAAAAAAAAAGCCTTGTTACGAGCATTGATAAAAAAAATACTTTTCACGCATACAGAAATGAATGAAATGATTATCAATTATACACATTTTTCAAAATTTATTTCAGTGTAGCTGTCATATGGGAAATTTTTTTTTTTTTTAACCACGATCGACTCCGTAAAAATTTACTTTTGATTTGGCACGGGAAAGGTCTAAACAATGACAACTTTTAACGATGACTATCCATATTTTCTCCATTAGAATAATAATTAATTAATTAATAGCTGTTTTTTTTTTGTATACCCTTCAATACCTCATATTCGACAATCCGTGAATTTAGTGTTAATTAATGCACATTTGTAACTTCTCGCTTTCCTCGCTAGATGATCATAAATTATGTAAATGTATAGGAAGTGTACTGTAATAAAATATTTCAATAGGAATTTATCAAGATCAAATTAGTTTGTAAATTTACAACATGTATATAAAGTTGCGCAATGTTGGTAAGAAGAAAAGTGGGGCAATGTTAGTAAATCTTTTGACTGGTTCTCTGTTTCAGATATCAAACTTCCGTCGAGGCCTGTACTGTCGAAAGATACGAAGTAAGATGTGGACGGCGCCTCAGATGTTAACCGACTCCAATAACGGTTGCCACGTCTGTAAGATTCTGTAGATAAATATATTTGAGTTTTATTGTAAATGATCAATCATCTAGGTAACCACAAATGACTTTTTATCGGTTACGGAAAAGGGCGGACGTGATCCAAATGCTCGCCAGATCTCCGTGTAGCGGAAATGACCGAAAAGTTCAGCTTATTGCGATTAAAATTGCAGAAAATCGAAATAAACATTGTAAGCATTTTTTCATATAAATATCATTAAAAAGAACGATTTAGTTTGTTTAAATTTTAGAAAAAAAACCAAAAAACAAAACAATATGAATCACATGATACGAAACCGAAACTAATATGACGTCAACGACGGTAACCGGTGATTTTTCTCCAAGGACTTTTCGACCCATATTTCATTTAGATTTATGCTACATATTTGATTTAACATATCTAAAAAAGCTTTATTGCCTTTTCTTAAAATCGTTGGATTATATGATTCCGAGAGCATAAGAAACAATGCAGAATTCAAGTTAAGTCAAATTGTGTATTTGATAAAACGACCAGTTTTACAATATTTCAGTATATAGTATTGATTACCTATTGATTATTTGTATTGTGAACAAACATTTTGCACAAGTACTTATACAAATGTATCGTAAAAAATGACGTTAAATGCTGTCCGTTAATCCCGCAAAGTAAATAGTTACATGTACAAAAACCTTACGCATCTCTTTCGCCCCTTACTACTTGTAAATATACTGATACCATTTCTCATTTATTGAAATTCATATTTTTCGTACATGAATTGATCAATCTGAAGGGAAAATCTTGAATTTGTATATGAATTTTTAAACTCATTATTGAATAACAATAGGTTGTACATGTACGAATACATGTATACTAACACTTCCAGTCTTACTAGTTGTGTGCGACTTTAGATGATACGCACTTGCACTATTAAACCTCGTTCAACACACTGTCGCTTAAAAATTTAAAACAAAAAACTTGGTTCAAATCGCTGTCGAGGAACTAACGCGTCGTCAAACACTATACGTTGTTGTGCAAATGCAACTACTAGTAGCTTTATAAAAACACACAAAACTTCGCACAACAAGCCGTCGCGCTATAGCAACTTCAATAACGTGCTGTCTTTCTTGTGATCAACGCTTACACAATCAACTAAACACAACGCAATGTCACACACCATTTCAATCTATTGCCAAAACATATTCAACGTATCATTCCCACACGATATTCTGTTACGCTCACATAATTTTCAAAACCGCACCAACCTTCCAATAAAACATTTCTGTACAAACAATTAAAACTCCTACATGTAACGTACGCCTCACACATCGTCCCACTTCCACATTCACACAACGCAAAGTCGTACATGTGCTGTCACAAACGCGCAGTTGTGCCGATGCAACTTAAAATAGCATGCTTTAAAGTGCAATAATACACAATTGCAGCGTCACAAAAGAACCCGTTGCGCTTATACAACCCCGTACATTACGCCGTTGTGCGTAAATAGTCAAACACAAAACAAGCATAACTTTGTACAACACATGCACTGTCATCCTTATGCTTATCTTGCCGTCGACGTACACAACTGAACATAAATGGCTTTCGCGGTAACCCATCTCATGATTGTCAATCAACATATCATTGAACAAATGTAATTTTAAACAAAATGCACAAACTATACCAAATTCATGCACTATCTCAAAGCCTGTTGGTGCGATAACACCTTCCACTTTATGCAATTACTATAACACAACTTCAAACAAACATTTACTCTGTCGATCTATTACAATATTGTACACCAAGCAGTTGTGCTACAGTGCTAACACACATATATTTGTAAAACAGGCCACAACGCTCCGTACGGTTACGCACAACTCAGTGTTCCTCTGACACAACTCGGGTCAGTTCATTTAAGCGCTAACATTATTTCGCGAACAAGTCACGCCGTCACACAATACGCTGTACTATACTACACAGACTTGCTGACACAACCTCCTACATGTACATCACGCTGCTGTGCTAACATATAGCATCAAGCAACAGACGGTCGTAAAAGCGAAAGTTCAATAGCAAACCGTCGCGCTTGTGCTAAAGCAGCTTAAAATAATGATCCTTCGCACTGTCTATCAACAAGAAATCGTTCTAATGTAAAAGTAATTTTGAAAAACTCGCCGTTGTACTACAACTTGACACAACACATCGTTATGCTGGCACAAAACACCCGGCCATTGCACTATTGTAACCGTATTCATGACGCCATAGCGGCACCTTCAAACAATTTGCTGTGCATGTAGGTCAACAAGCCTATATTCCTTAATTATTCAACCAAATTCAACTTTTCATACTGGGTATTTTAACGTGATTATATTTATATGTTTAACTTATGAATATAATTTGAATGCATTTTTAAGTATAAACCAAATTTAAGAAGAATGCCATTTTTAATATTATAAAATTGATATGTATAGTTTAGCATACACCCAATTTAAGTTTTGATATTTATAAAGCGAAAACATTTTAATTACATTTTACAAAGTTTGCGATCAAGACGTTAAAATAATTAGTTATAAAGTGATAAGGCACTATAGGTAATTTTCAGCTGTCATTGAATAACAATATACATAATCCACTAGGCCAACATTTATGAAAAAAAAATCATTTTAGGTATCTCATCAAAACAATCAACTTAAAGATGAAATAGGATGAAGAAAGATGGGAAACCAACTTCAAGTTAACTCGATTATAACAACTAGATATATGTAATTCTATCACCAGCGAAATATAGCTAAATTATGCGATCATTTCAGTCAACAAACATTCAACCTAACGAAAAAAAACATCGAGACATCCAGCATAGATCTGTTAATGTCAGCATAAATGAGAAAGTAATCTTATGGGGGATTCTGCTAATACAAGCTAGAAAACCAAAGATCGTCCAACCGAAATCAAACAATATTACGACAGTATTCGGAATGCCCACCGACGTCACGGAATCATAGAGGTTCGAAAAGAAATAGGAAATGAAAGGAAAATTTTAATAATTCTATATTAAATATGCTTTTCCTTACATGAATTGAATCGTAGTAAAGCAATTGCTCTATAATTGTGTTAAATTTTCAGCTAAACCTAGACTTTTTGGAGAATCACACTATCATCGTCTTGTACATTTTGGCCGATGATGAAAAACCATCGTAGAAGAACGTCGCCGTCTTGTCTTCGCCTCCAAACAACGATTGTTCCTATCTTAGTACCACATCAAAGACCTGTATCATGCACGTCTAAATCATGTTAAGATCGGGTTTTGTTTGTTTGTTGTTGTTTTTTTTTTTTTTGCCATATCATGAAAGATGCATGGTCAGCGAGAGATAACTCAAACACGTATAAAAATTAGTTTAATGTATGCAAGAAGGATATGATTCGTTTAATTGAGATGTGATTCTTTGTATAAATTATACAAAACGTAGAACAATGCATAAACTATTTATTAGCATTTGCTATGAATTCAGTTGCAAAGATTTATACTTATAAATGTTATCATAACTTTTAATTTGGCTTTTAATTAAAAATGATCATATATTTTTCTGATTAAATACATGTATGCAATATCTGGATAGCAATTTAATTTGCTGCTGTATCAATTTTTGTTTAAATAGATGTTCTTTTAGAATTAGGAAGTATTAACAAAGCATAAAAACCAATCGAATCCATTACTTGTAAAATATAGACATGGCAAATTTTAAAATTGTATTCTAGATTAAGATGTACGATCAAATGAAACGAAATATGAAGGAGTATAAGCTATTTATTTAAAATAAGCTATAAATATTAATATATGATAGATTGCCTGATGAATAATCAATTAATTAATAATAATTAATTTCAATACGATGATTGTGTTATTTTTTTTATTTTTTAGATATTATTTTGAAGTCTTTATTATGTAATACAGAGAAATGTTCCTTACATTGACAGCACGGAATCAATCATGGACTTCACGGACTTACGTTGAAATTCAAAGTATAGTATAGTATATTAAAACTATTGTACATCAGAAATGTAATCTATCGATGTCCAAAGGTTAATATAAATCCGAAATCATGCATTATTTGTATAATATAAATTTCATGCACAATGTCACTATAATAAACAATTACTTACTTACTTACTTACTTATAGTAGCTGTAAAAGTTCCCGTACGCTGTATATGTAAGTTATTTTATTGTAGTGGGATGATAAACAATAGCAAAACTATTTATATGTACTTTAATTTTAATCATGTCTTTTAAGTTTGAATGAATTATAGAAAGAAAAATACTTTGAAATATATATTTAAATTTATTTTCAAAAATAAATTTTGACGCGGACTATGTTTTTTCCACTGCAATTCTCGCTTATACATGTATTGTACCCTCATATATCCGCATCTAGAACACCGAAGAAAGTATAAATTGTCTGTAATATAAATTTTAAGATTTTCTTCTTTGTACATACATGCATATTGATATGCTTATAGATTTTGAAAACGGTACACTGAAAATGTAATAACAACGCAAAATATAGTAAACTACAATTATTACATTTTGCGTTTTATTATAACATTTCGCGTTGTTATTGTACTTTGCGTTGCTGCAGTGCATGTATTTAATGGGAACGAAACAATGCGGAGCCTTTGCACAAAACAAACATAATTAAAGCGCCATTTTGGTTCTTAAGGGAGATTTTAGCAATCCGAACGGAGTATGAACAGGCCTATGGAATTAGACATCATCTTACTGACATTTGTGACTGCCATCTTACAGGTATACATGAGTAATCTTCACACATCTCGTAGGCTAGGTCACCTACACGTTTTTGTCAATACATATATAACTTTGACTTGATCCAAAGGAGTTGCCAGGCGCGGATCATCAGATTAAACGAGACGCGAAGCGTTGTTATAATGATAAATTTATTATATAATCTTGTCTATTTAAAAGTTTAATTTCAAAACTTTTGTCATCTCAGAATATTGTGTTGAGGTTCTTTATTTCCTTATATACATAAATGTTGAAAGTTCCTAAAAATTGAAAAAAAAAACATGTTTATCGCTTTAATTTGTGATATACAATGTAAATATCATAATTATACATGTACTCCCAATACTCTTTATTTTAAAGTTGGCTAGCAAAGACGGTTATTTACCAGAATGAGTAATAATAATAAATCTCCTTTAGTATCCGGTGTTATTTTACTATATTACATTTTCCATTGCCTTTGTCTGATATTATTATGAGATGAACAAAACGATCGTGGCGTAAGCAAATTTATAATAAAGCCCTTAATTTGGGCTTTATCGGATTTAGAACCATTGTAACAAAAGCGTGGACTTTGAATGGCTGTGTCAAACAGCAGTGTGACGTAGGCCTGTCTATTTCATTGTTGGCCACTCAGTCATTGCTCTTTGAAATCAACCAGATTTGTATGGTTTTTAAGCTAAGACTACCAATCTATGCATATTTCATTAGAAACAAATATCATTTTTACTTATTCTCATGCAAGAAATAGTTAGAGTAGTTACGTCCTTCCGAAAGTCCAAAGTCTTGTTAAAATTGTTTTAGTCTCATCCTTATCATATTGATCATCTCATATTACTCAAAGAATGATTTATTATTCTTTAAAATTTAGTAACACCAGGAACATTTGGTATAACATCGTCAAAATCATCAAGTAATGTTCGTATTTCACTATTTTCATTTTCAGAGAGTTCATTGCTTAATTTGACCTCCCCAGCACATTTTATTCTTTCCTGTCCCGGAGAATCGCACAGCTCACCTTCACCATTGTCCTCGTCGTCAGCAAGATCTACGACTGCAACTCCTAAAGCACCTGCATCATTTTTATTGTCTCCGTCAATGTATAATTTAAACATGTTTGCATGAAATGTTTTAGTTTTACCGTCCATGTTGATTCTGTAATCTACATTACCGACTTTTTCAAGTATCTCATACGGGCCTCTCCATTACAGTAAAAGTTTATTACTCGATGTCGGCAACAAGACTAGTACCTTTTCACCCACTTTCATGTCTCTCTTCTTCGCACGTTTGTTGTAGTTGACGCGGTACCGTTGAGTTGCCTTTTCCAGGTTCTCCTTGGCAATTGCGCACATTGACTAGGTTCGCTCTTTGAGATCTACAATGTATTGATATGTAATACGAACTTCAGTATCATTTACCTCTTTAGTCCAGAGTTCACGCAAAATTCTCATCGGTCCTCTTCCTGTGCGTCCATACACCAGTTCAAAGGGCAAGAAACATAAACTTTCTGAGTAGCGTCACGGTAGGCGAACAAAGCTGCTGATAGATACTTTTCCCAATCCGTCGGTCGCACTGCACATAAACGGGGTAGAATCTGCTTTAGCGTCCAATTGAAGCGTTCAACAAGACCAGTGCACATTGGGTGGTAAGGTGTAATCGTCAGCTGCCTAATGGAAAGGCGACTCGTCTCTGCCATCAACTCTGACGTAAATTGCGTACCCTGGTTCGTCAGCATTTCTTTCGGAACTCCAATTCTACAATATATTTCAATCAAAGCTTCAGCAACTTTGTCTCTATATACCTTTAAGTACTACAGCTTCCGGATAACGAGTAGCGAAGTCCACTACCGTCAAAATGTAGCAATTGCCCCGGCTCGTATCTGGCTGCATCGGCCCTACTTATTCCACTGCTACACGTTGAAAAGGGACGACAATGAGCGGCATTTCCCCTAGAGGAACCATAGTTGTCCTTCCTCTTAGAGTCGTTCTCTGACAAATGTCACATGATCTGCAATAACGACGCACATCTGCCTGCATCACAGGCCACTAAAATTCAGACAAACTTTATTTGCTGTCCTACTTGAGCCTTAATGTCCAGTCATTAATGGATTGTCTGCAAGAGACATTACTTTGTTTCTAAAAGGTTTTGGCACGATAAGTAGAGAAAATTTCTTATTATTTTCAACTGTAGGTGATTGAAAAGACCGAGAGAATACCCCTTTTCCCGTAAATCTGAATTAGCTGCTTTCGTCTGCAGGTTGTTCAGCTAGCTGCCTTATCTTGTGCAATGATTCATCTTCTTCTTGAGCTCTGATGACATCTGGACTAAACGCAAGCTCTGGACCAATTATGTCAGGTGCATGAACAAGTTTGTCCTTCTTACCTTCCCGCTTCGCCTGCTGACGCGTCATCACCGCATTCGCCTGACTCGGCTTCCAGTTTCGATCTGGATCAGATGGGTCGCTGACTTTTGGGATATTTCCTATTATAATCTCGATTAAAGGATTTTTCAAGCACCAAGCATCAACTTCACCCACAAAATATGGCGTATTAATACTCACACGAGCTATCGGTGCCTCAATCTCTGATCCGTTTGCAAGGATGCATAGGCGCTTGCTCCCTGTCAGTTGCTCCTCTGGAACTAACGCTTGACGAACAACAACGGCATTACTCCCAGTGTCTTTCAAAACTTTCACAAAATGTCCATTAAGTATACCATCACTTGTAGGCATGCTACCTACCGATGCATTAGCGTTACAAGAAGTGTTCAGTATACTAAAATTGTTGGCAGAGGATACGGATGAAGTAGTAGTTACTGTAGTAAATGCAGCATACTTGCCTTGATCACTGCTATCCAAAGATCCTTTTCCCTCGACTACCAACTCAACAGAATTTCGTCCATTGGAACACTGATATGAGAAGAGGCCTGGTTTTTGACACTTGTAGCACGTAACATCCATGGTTGCTCTTTGGGTTTCGCCGCGGTTTCCCTCTGATCTCGCTGTACCTGATGTGTGGGTTAGCTAGAATTCTGCGGATCGACTGAAGTATCCTTTCTGCTAGAATAAACTAATGTTTGAATGTTATCACATCTTGCCTCCATATATTGATCAGCCAAAGCACACATATTTTGAATGTTAATGGGAATGCGTTCTTTAAGAAACAAAGTTAAGCATCTTAAGAGAAATTGAGCACGAAGAATTAAGTCATATAGTCCTTGAAAAGTCTTGTTCACTTTCCCAATTTTTATCCATCTGTCGAGATAGCTCGCTAATCTAACAGAAAACTGGGTAAATGACTCACCTTTTTCTGGGCGACATCTGCGAAATTGCTGTCTAAAGCCATCCTCAGTCTTCTCGAAATGTTTCAACAGAGCTGCCTTTAGAGTAGTATAGTCTAGGGCCCTCTCTTGTGGCAGAAGAGAGTATACGTCCAACGCTCTTCCCCGTATACGCACTAAAGTTTACCGCCCACGTTTCGACGTTCCATTTCTGTGCTGTAGCATAACGCTCAAAACGACGTAAATATGAATCAATATCATCTTTTGTTTCTTCAAAGAAAGGCATTTTATGCACTTTAGCAGAAACATTACTAGACGTATCGGCTTTAGTTTCTTGTTACTGTTGTTCGAGCTTAAGTAATCAATTATGTTTCTTTGTACTTACTTTCAGCTTAAGCAATACCTTTAGCTTCAGCCAATTCCATCCTCTTTAAATCCAGTTCTTCTCTCTTCAGCTTTTTTTCCTTATATCTCTCTGCTGCTCCCAACTCCCGATAATGAGCTTGCTCATCCAATGATAAATTTCATCTTTCTCCCGTGTTATGTTAGCTCCTATAGTGTTGGCGACTCCATCTTAATTACGCCAACTAACACTAACCAATAACAAAGTACTGAAGTACTGACGGGAGTTGATTTTATTGATTATTGTTTATTTTAAAATCAACGATATGTAATTTCGCATGGCAAGTATACACATGTATGTAGTTTCACACCTTGAGTAATTTCGCACATTTTTTCTACTATGAAATATCGGCCTTTTCCGAGTTATATACGGAAAACTCCACATGAATCATGTTGTGTAATATACAATGTGTAAGGATATATTTAACGCCATCAAACTCTAAGATGCATTATGTATCAGTAATCTCAGCGATATTGAACACTGGCGTAGAAATACATACGACTACAAGAAATATATAAATATATAAATTGTTTGTACCATTTAAAATCTGACCATTTTCAAGGTATTTACTATTTATACATGTTAATTATATTCCGTGAAAGAAAAGCTTCTGAATACATTACAACTATATCGACTATTTTCAAGTACTAAGTCTTGTCAGCGGTGATAATGTGTGCTTAGGTCCAAACACTGTTTCACTTCCGGTTTGCCAGAGTAACTGCATAGGAGAGTTGATTAACCCAAAAATCATACAAGAGGAAAAGCGTATATAAATAAATCACAATGTTTCTAGTATCATTCACCGTTCCGGTACTTCCATATATCGACACCAAGAGAAAAAATCTGCCATTCCACAAAGTACTGAAAATATAACAGAAGTATAATTTCTTAAGAACAATATTCAAAATAAACTAAAAAAAATGTGTTAGCTGAACAGCTATTCAAACAGTACAAAATTTGATTTCTATTTACCATTTTTTTTTATATATAAGATAAAAACAAAAAAAATATACACACTGCATAATGTAAAGAGTATCACACTACCTAACAAAGAATACACACGTCTAAACGATAAACAAATTACACCGTACTACACGGCAATATACAAGTATATCATGTATTTTTATCTTAGTAGAAAGCACACACACTCAACACGTGACCACACAGGAACACGCTCAAGCAAACATCTTTGTTTAACAGTTCTACCTCGTAAAACCAGTATATCAAACAGTAACAAAAAATACTTAATATAAGCTCAACTGTAACGCAAAAAGACTAAGTTGTAGCTAAATTACAAAAGTATAAAATAGTTCAACTTACCCCTAGTAGGAGAAAGGGTTACCTGTCATGGAGAAATCGTGGCTATTAATTGTCTGCCAGGTCTGCAATGCGGCAGTTTAAATAAGATAATTACTAGTAAACAATAGAAAAAGAATTGACCAATACTGTAGCTGAGACCGTGTCCAGAGAGGTACACTACGGGTATAAAAAACTAGTTACATAAGAACGTTTAAGAGGTTCCCTAAAGGATACTTATAAGTAAAAAATGTAACAATGGAAACTGATTTGTGACAAGTGTCTAGATCATCTAGACCCCCCCCCCCCTTTAAAATTGACATTAATATTATAATACTTGGCCAAACAACAAACGAATGATTTTTTCAGATTTTGTTTCTTTACAATTTTCTTTTAAAAATTGAAGCCTTTGGCTTAAGAATGATGCACTTCAAGATATATGAATTGGCACAAATGATAGGAGGCCTAAATTAAGAAAAACTTTTGGGTAACGTTAATGACTCAATGCCAAGAAAAATGGTAATTTTAAAAGTTTGCTTTGTCTTAAGAGTATATACACTCAGAAACGTAGCATCGTTATTGAAAGGGGGTAGACTCCTCATCCAAAAATTGTTGACAAGCAAAAGAAAAAAAGGCAAATTCGGAAATCATTCAAATCCGTGGGGTGGAAAAGGCGGGGGGATGGGGGTGTAGCGAGGGGGTACGTATAATTTCTATAACTTATCGATTTCATTGTTATTTTTCTGATTTTGACTTCCAATTTTTTACATGCCCCAAAAAGTGGGGGCGGGGAGGGTGGGGGAATGGGAGCAATCAATGATAATTTTATTTTCTATATGTATTTTAAAAAACATGTTTGCTGCGAGAAAAGTGTGAGTGTGTGTGTGT
>WFKH01011925.1:34774420-34786056 GCA_016163765.1 Magallana hongkongensis | reverse complement strand
GCTGACACTACGTGCCTGCATACACCACTAATGGCAGTGTAGAACAAACATGTCAGTAAGACACATGAACAAATGAATGTATAACATCAGTTCTGTTGTACATTATATCCATTTTGAAATAATTTTCAAGTGTTGATAGGCTGACTGAACTACACCTTGTGACATATTATTGCATGTTTGACAATGACAGTATCTCACATTACATGACACTGGGGCCTTTCTAGAACTGTGAGGAAGAAAATTAAGGCGTAAATTTTGATTTTAATCTAAGGACATTACCATCGTCGGAAACCCACGGTTTATTACGTGTCATTCCTCTCCCCATCACCCGTGGGTCCCTTTAAACTTCGATGCTCTTATTGAAGTACGCAAGTTGATTGGCACATGGCTCATATTACACCCAGAGTAAATTTGTCGAATCAGCAAGTCGTTTTAAACACTCGTTCGTTACAGTATTCAATTGGCGATCGAAGAACGATATGTTTGAGGTATTGATAGCAAGGCTACAGTAATGCAACCTTTAAAAAAAAGGAAGAGTTTCATTACTGTAACGACTAATTTGATTGGATAATATTTATAAGTATTTGGTCATTTAAACGACCGTCGAAGTTTAAAGGGACCCACGGGTGATGGAGAGAGGAACGACGCGTAATCAACCGTGGGTTTCCGACGATGGGACATTGCTAGCTGATAGTCCTTTTCACCAGTTTGGATTGGGTTGGCAGTTAAGGCTATAAGTATTATTTTAAGTTTTGTCTTCATCCCGTAGTTTTTGAATATTCATGTTGTAAATTTTGTATTTATAGCCACCCGGTAAATTCAAAATTTACAACATGACACTTAATTAACTCAACTAAATACAATATTAAAACGTACATGAAAAGACGTTGATGTACATGATATATATGTTTATATCATATAATCAGTCTTTTAGAAAAAATGTACTGTGCAATATTGACATTATAATCAGCACTCGGCTCTCGGGCTGATCATATGATAAACAGCGACCTTCGCTGGGCTAAGATAGGATGCAAAATCAAATTGTCATAGAATAATCTATATATTACATGCTACTTTATAAAGTTAGTAATTTAAGACCATCTTCTGTTGGAGTGCATACACATGTACATATAGAAATCAATGTTAGATAATAACTTTTTGATGAAGTCAAATTTCAAATTACTAAAAAAAGATTGACTTACATTTTACATCCCCCATGTTTGTTTTAAGTTTTAATTGTAAAGCTAAACGCACGTTTATCAATGATATATTTGTCTTGATCTTATTAAATAGACACTGGAAGCCAGCAGCTACTCATGCCCCATATCAAGAGCAACTGTGCAAGTTGTAGATGATTGTCCAGACACTAAAGATAAATGGAGTGAGGCTGCAGCGAGGAAGAATTGTACAGCTTATGCCAGTCAATGTGATGAACCTGAAAGGCTTTTGTACCACTGTCTTATCAACACAGATATTAGTCAGACATTGGAAGTGTGCGCATATGCACAATTCATTGCTTTAGGTAGTTTCTTTTGAGTTTGTTATAAAAAAAATCCACAGTAAATAATTATGCTTCGGGAGGTTGAGTTGGGGTAGTGAAATGAATTTGACTGTTTTGGAATTCCCCCGAAATATTGATCCTTAGATAATTGCTAATTCTATATGCATTTTTTTCACTATATTTTAGGTTTATCACCTGCTTTTCATCATCGCAGTAATGATTTAATTCTTAAGTAAATTAAACTTCTCATCTGAAGCTATTGAGCCAGTCTTTAGAATTTGTTGTTTTTTTTACATGTCACTTTAAGGTAACATATATTGTAAAATGACCATGAACTACTTTTCTCGAACGTAAGTAAATTCTAAGACATTGCCAATCTTGACAATCTCCATATAATTTTTGCTTAATGTATGTGTAACGGGATAGGAGAGATAACGACAGACCGGACCATAATTCGAACCCAGACCTTCCAAATCTCTGGTCAGGTGTTCTACCAACTGCACTATCTGGCGCCGGTTTGACTGTCTCATTCCTCCTCCTTAAACGATAATCGTTCCCGAAGATCACCCCAGGCTTTTCCTCTGGCAGGAGTTAAATTGTCAGTTCCGGGGACTGGTCACGGCACCAAATGTAACGAAATGGGAGAAATAATGACAGACCAGACCAGGATTCGAAACCGGGTCAGATAGCTCAGTTGGTAGAGCGGGTGTGAATATCCGTCTGGTCCGTCATTATTTCTCCAATACTGTTACATATGGTATATTTAGAAATTATGATAACTTTATATAAGTTTGCTCCTGATATAAATTCTTAAGTTCCCAATTGGTTAGGGAAGGCTAATAGGTCCATTGTTAAGATGCTTATTTTCTTTCTGCAACCTTTAAAACATGTTTACTACCATTTTCCACAATCAACTTGACCTTTGGAAAGTGTCATTAATTGATTAATCTTCCAACATTTTATGTCAGTTTAGTTTGTATGTTTGGAAAATAGCGAGTGATATTTTTTAAAGAGATAGTTCAATAATGAAATAAAAAAGTTTTCTTTTGTTTCAAAACTTAGTCAAACGTACATGTATATACAACCATAAATGTAATAATACTTAAACAATAAAAGACTTCTTTGATGATTCATGAGGAATATAAAGGTGGCGACAAAAATACATAACATGCGTTTGTTCATATTTACATTTTTTTTAACAAATTAATAAATTAATCGTAAAAAGTAAGAAAAAAATGACTAAATTATTGTTACTATACATCAGTACATCAGTATATTAGATACAATATAAAATCTGAGTTTGACATCATTATGATTACATGTATGTATTTTGTGAGTCCGTCAGGTGCTGAAGGTTTAGACCGATCGATAAACGAGGCGATTAGATTTCATTTCCGTCAGTTTCTACAGAGCTATATGAATGTATCATCACTTTCCGTAAGAAAAAGAGGGAATCATACTTGGTAGATGTAAATATAATGTTTTGAAAGCGTGCAGTGAACGTGCAGAAATTAAACATTTCTCTGCTATTAAAGCAATATTATTAACCCAAGGTCTATTCGAAGAGTCTTTGATTATTCAGTTATGATACTTACATTTTTTCAATAAAGTATATAAACAATTATCAATGATGACGTCATTGGTGTAGGGACTCACTCTAAGCATTTTCAAATATTAGAGTACATGAGAACTTTTGTCAGATTTACATTTATCAGATTAGCGTTTAAAGGTCGATGAGCCCCTTGATGGGCTTAACATGAAAATCCACATTAATTGTCGCTTAACAAATGATGATTGAATAATTTTAAAGAATTTGACTATTACATGAATGTGTATATTCATAATATTCATGATATTTATATATTGCAGGTCATTGTGCAGAATATAGTAGCTTTGGGAATTTGATTCAGCCCAATCTCGATGCAAACTGTTTGTTGTTTACAGTTAAGCAATGCCCACAGGTATATCGATCAGATGAAGCTTACAAATGTAAGTTAATATCATTAAGAAATAAAAAGCAAGTTAAAAAGTCCAGCGGGATATGAACTTGGTTGGTCACGTGATCAAATTATGTGAAGCCCGAAGGGCTTCTCAGAAGATTTGATCACATACCAACCAATTTCATATCCTGCTGAACTTTTTAACATTGCTGTTTGTTACTTATATTTACATTTGAAAAAAAGCAAATTGTTCAGAACTGCTAAAATAACCGAGATTTTATGTTTGAAATAATCCAAGCGACAAACATTAAGCGCGTGCTATGATCATTTGTGACGTCACGAAAATGTTCATACAGAATTGAACGCTATTCTTTAGGTTCATATAAGGAAACATATATATACCATCAACACCTGCTTATGGGGTCTATGTCTCTCAGCTTATTCGTTATGCAAGAGCATGCTGTACATACGAACAATTTATTAAACGAGGCAAGCTGCTTACAAACAAGTTGTTGGAACAAGAATATCAAGAACCTCTATTACATGTAATATAATCTTTACGCAAGTTCTATGGTCGATACAAAGACCTTGTCAGCAAGTACAATGTTTCATTAGGACACATGCTGACTGACGTTTTTCATACTTGTTAGACCATTACTTATACACCGGTCTGAGTACGGTTTCTTCCGTTTTTCATGATCTTGACAATGAGCACACGGCGGGTGCGACCGGTCGGCAAGGGATGCTTACTCCTCCTTGGTACCCGATCCCCCTCCATTGTATTGGAGGTCCGTGTTTGCTAAAGGTTTGTATTTTGACCATCACAAACAAACCAAATCATAAACGTTTCGTTTTTTACCCCATTATGACATTTTCTCGATTTTGATATTTACCTCGATCATGAAATGCCCAATTGTGACAAAGAGCAAACGGCGGGTGCGACCGGTCAACAGGGGATACTTACTCCTCCTATGCAACTGATAACACCTCTATCTTTTTAGAGGTCCATGTTGCTCTGCTTTAAATTCGAATTTCGCTTTATGGATTTTTGAGATGGTTGACAGTTTGTTGTTGTCATTTTTCATTAGCAAATATAAATAGTAAGTTTGAAAACAAACTAATAATGTGTTTACAAAACAGTACAATGACTAGGAGGTTGATGTATTATTTCATCTTCCCTTATCACCAAATTTTGTCCTGGTCTTTTTTTTAAGGTCAACAGATACACAGAGCAACAAGTTCTGCATAATACGTAGGTTATGGTGGTATGAAACACTTACCGATATTAATGTGGATAAATATACATAATAATCAAAATATTCCATTTTCAAATTTCACAATATTTTACCGAAAAAAATATGTTTTAATTTTTTTTGGAAAGGTAAAGATTATAAAAACCTCCGTGGTATTCGAACTAATGATTTACATATTCTTACGTATCGCTACAACATATTGCACTAAGCTGTTAGGTAAAGATTTTGGGGGAAAATATGAAATAATACTCGATTTCTTTCAATAGGAAGTGCATCACACTATGGGGGTGTCCCTTGCCACCTTAATTAAAAAATTTTTTACCCACCTGGGTAAAAGGCAGCCTCTTGAGATTTTCAGTCTTGATTTGTTTAAAATTAAACACTCTCAAAAGTTTAATTAAAAATGAAAAATACGAATACAGATTCTGGGCTTTTTAAATGTAAGACTCGCATATCTTACATGTAATTGTCGGAGAATTTCAAAGCACAAAAATATATGTGTTATCAGAGAACAATGAAGCTTTAATTAACCTTGTAAAATTGCTTGAATCTGGAGTCCACATTTTAGTTGTAGATGGAAAAATATGAAAATAAGTTTGTGTGTTTAACTTCATTCTCTGGAACCAAATAAATTAATATCAAAACGTTTACGTAAATTAATTTACATATATCTTTAAAAGATTCCCCAAACCATAGCCCCAAGTTGACGGGAAGATCCAGGTGAATGAGTATTAGTTTTTATAGTTCACTTTAGAAAGGTATTAGACAACTAATTTTTCAATCTTATTTGAAATGTTTTATTGAATTTATATTGAATCACACTAGTTTATACAGTTTCATGTACAGTCCAGCTGCTACCACCTTTGGTCTGATACATTCACATGTAGATGCAAGGTGCACAGGCAGCACAGCTAAGGGTGAGGATTGGAGTCGGGGGTTGGTATTTTTGGTCCTGTGCACTTTACACATCTTAGACTTCTTAATCAAAAGCACTGGACCACTTTGGTGCCAATCAGAATTGGGTGAAAAGCGTTCAATTTTATTTGAATAAGGGGTCAGCTGGACCTTTTCAAAGGGGTAATAAAATAGAAAAAAATAGGACGCCAAAATGATTCAATTATACAGTAATATCCAAATTTTTGCATTAGCTCCCTTATAGTAGATCATGTAAATCGTTTAGGTTTAAGTTTCTTTAAATAGGATCAAAGGGGTCTGAAAGGGCCCATTACAATGTTTAAAATTAAAATTTCATCAAAGAAAATTAGAATGAAGATGTTTTAGATTTGTTTGTACAATACATAGTGTAGCGGGCTTCTCAGACAGGAAACATCATAAATGGAATGATAGTGTGGCTTAAATCAGAAAAATGAATTTAAAATTAAGCTTATACATAAAAAATATCAATTTAAAAAAACACAAAAAGAAACAATGAAAAAAATTGTCGATGTCTTCTGAACTCTGAGGACAATAAGGTTACAGGATTTAAAATATATTGATTTCAAAAATTAGCTACATGTAATTGAATAATAGGCAAAACATATTTAAAAACTGATGCTTTAAGATATTCTAATTCAATAATCATGTCAGTGTGAAATATATAGTCACTTAGAAATAGTTTGTATTGTATTAGATATCTTCTTGCACAGTTATGCATAATAACCATGGTGAGCGGTATACCTTAATATTTTTTAACTCATTTTGATTTTTCAGATCCAGGTTGTTATAATTTGACAAAGACAGCAAAATCTACAACTGATATGCCCGACACTCTCTTGAATACGTAAGTTATCATGAGAAATTGAAGCGTAAATGAATTTGGTAGCATTAAATACAAGATAAAATAATCCATGCATGAATTTATATGATGTAGATTAGCGTTCATAAGCATGTTAAAATTAATATGAGTAACACTCCTCTATAAAGTCATATATCTTTCATCACCTTATAACAATTGACTTAAATGCACTGTACAAATCATATTCATGCTTTAAATCCATAGTAGTATACATGTATAATACTGGAAATTTGAATTGTCAAAATTTATCACAACTTCTTTCAAATCGCTTGAATGTACAAACATTATTTTAACACATTCACTTTTTGTTTAGTTGTGGCTAATTAATCTATAAAAATTATCATAAAAATCCAATGACTATAAAACTCTGATAAAGATCCCAATTTTAGCTTACCTGAGCTGAGAGCTCAAGTGAGCTTTTCGAATTCTGAATTCTTTTTGTCCAGCTTACGTCGATCTCTCTGCCCGTCTCTCTGTCTGCCTGTTAACTTTTACATTTTCAACTTCTTCTTCGGAACGACTAGGCTATGTTCAACCAAACTTGGGTAAAGGGATTCAAACTTTTAAAATTGGAGGACAATACACTATTTCAAGGGGAGATAATTAAGAGTTATAACAATTTTGTTTTTTATATTTTTCAAAAAAATCTTCTTTAAAAAATCCTTCGGCGGGAAAAGCTAATACCTGGACTTAAACGTGGAAGCAGTGTCTTGTAGTGTAAATTCACATTTCTTTAAATCGTGATTGTTTGGGGTAGGGGGGAGCCACAGTAAGCTGAGGGGTGGAATTTTTACATCACAATATATAGAGAAAAAAATCCTTAAAATCTTCTCTAAAAATTAATTTACAAGAAAAGCTGTAACTTGTGTGGAAGCATCCTTAACTAATGTAGATTAAAGTTTGCTCAAATCAAGATCAACAGGGGTAGGACCAAACTATGGGGTGGGGGTGGGGGAGTCGAAGCTTGACCTAGTACTATATAGAGAAACTATTGAGACATATTTCACTCTAAACTAATCTACCAGATAAGCTATAACTTGTGTAGGAACTTCTTCAGGAAAGGTAGATAAAGCTTTGTTTAAATCACGATCCCCAGGGGTAGGGCGGGGCGAAAACAGTGGGTCGAACTTTTATATTAAAGTGTATAGAGAAAATTTTTTTAAGATATTCTCAAAAACCATTTGACAAGTTAAGCTAAAACTTGTGTTGAAGCATTTTCAGGGAGTGCAGATTTAGTTCGTTGAAAACATGATCCTTAGGGTTGGGTATCAACACAATGGAGGTAGGGTAAGGTAAGTTTTACATAGGAGTATAGGAATAAAACGAGGAAAACCTTTTTATAAACATTTCCCAAAACTACGATTACAAAGAAAAGAGCAGGGCTTCGTCAAGGGTTTGAATTGTTTAATAAGAAAAATATGGAAAATATTTAAAAATCGTCTACTCTAAAACTGAATAGCTACATGTAATTTAAAAGTGGCCTAACGTTTAGCACAAAAAATGAAGATCGTTACTATGATAGAAATATACTTATTTGTTTAGATTAAAGGCTATCGTTCACAGCTTAGGTTAAATATGTAACCCCTGATCCTAATGTTTTAAGGCTACCTGAGTCGCTCAATTGACATATTCCGTATTGTCTTTATCCGTCGTCCTGCGTCGTCTATGGATAATATAACATTTGTTACTTAAAACTACAAAATTAATTGTTGTCACTTTTGGTTTAAAGCGTTGCTAGTATTAGAAAAAATCTAAATTGTTGAATATATGACCTTACCAACCCCTGAATCTTCACTAACATGCCTAAATATGCAAAATGGCCACATGATAAAAATATTTCTCTTTATTCCCACATATGTGGATAAGATTCTAAATGAATTGTTATTATGTCAATGAAGCCGTATACCAAAACTGTGAATTTCATTGTTCTGTTGTCAGTGATTTAGACCCTTGGTTTGAACCAATATGGTCATTTAGTTAATATATATTAATTCTTAGAAAACAATCTTCTCTACTCTAATCTGAAGTTGCGAAAAGCTAATTGTTTGCTTTATGAATTGCTGTACGAATATTGTAAACTTTTGACCCCAATGTCAGTGGTTCAGGCCTTAGAGCTTGGCCAATATTGCCATATAGTGAACATGTATTACATCATAAAAATTCTTCTTCTCTACTCCCATATATTATCAAGGACTAAATGCATAATTAAAATGTCCATAAAGCCTTCCACCTACATTGCAAAATTCATGGTCCCATGGGTCGGGTTTAAGTTTAAAGGCTAATCCAATATAGCCATATAGTGAACATGTATTAAATCTTTAGATTCCCACAATTGTTGTAGATAGTTTAAATGGATGAATATGATTTTCATGATGCCTTATACCTAAATTGTGAAATTCATGGCAACTGAGTCACAAGTTCAGGTCCTAAGGCTTGGCAGTGTTGCCATTAGGTTAAAATGTATTTAATCTTAAAATATTCGTCTATACTTCCACAGCAGAAGATAAACTCAGTGCACGGTTAATATGACCATGCCGCCTTCTACCTCATATGTGAAATTCATTGCCCCTAGGTCAGGGGTTCACGCCCAATGGTAGGGTAATTATATGGCCACATAGTAAATGGAAATTACCTATTGCTAAGAGTTCATAATGTTTTAAAACACGGAATGCTCCATATGCTTTTATTTATTTTATAAATGCATGCATTTGTTCCTCAAGATTGGTCAGAATAATTTTCAGTCATGTGATATTGCCACTTTGCTACAGAGGAGAACTCGCCTATTACAGTAATGACAATTGTACGCTGGCAGAATGTTACAAATGCAAAATTACAACTGTGTTACATACCATTATGATTGCAATTTTATAAAAGGAATTATGAAACTACAAATGGAAAAATAAAGCTACCTTTTTTGGTTAAATAATTACTGAAAAGACTACAAATTCATTATGCAAAAATTACAAATGTATGCCTAAAACATTCTTAAGTCAAAGATGTGAATGATGTTTGCTATTTCTTTAGAGTACATGATATGCTTTTAACACATCTGCGTTACGAATCCTGATATTCTATATAACATAGAACAAATATTATGATTAAGACTATCCAGGTACATTGTATTAGTTACAACTACAACACTGACATGTCCATTACAAAAATATGCCTCTAATGGCATGCTGTCACATACTGCATTACAAACTACCAGATACTTAAAATTTAGGTCACATAGATAGATTGACACATCAATATAGATAATCAGATACAAGTTTGTATTTATTTTATATTATTTTTTGGGGGAAAATAAAACATTTTTGCTGCAAACAGGATATTTGGGAGCATCAAAAGAACATACATACGGTTCAAAAATTAAAAATTATATCTAGACGGCTCCTATTCTTACAAAAAAACCCACATAATTGTATTTACATTTTCTAGATCCAAAAATGAAGATAGGATTGACATTCCTCTTGGACTAATAATTCCAGTTATCATCATACCTGTCTTGATCTGTGCGAGTCTTCTGATTTACGTCAGGTTCAAAAGAAACAAAAATAAAGGTGATTTTTAGAAATGTCAATTTTAACTTTCAAAGACTTCAGATATTAAAACGAAATGAAAAATACATTGACTGGTAAAATTCTATTTTCACCAAAATAGATTCCAAATTGACAATTACTTAAAGTTTCATTTAGTTGGATTTTACTAATTTTTTTGTTGAGTTCTTGACAATTTAACTAGTGGAATATACTAGAGATGAGTTAAATTATGATTTTATTATTTGTTATCGACACCTTGACGCATGAATAACTGTATCATTGTTACTCACAAATTGCCATGGTATGGATTTTGAGGTACCATTTCTATCTGTTTGTCTTTATGTACTCTGTTAAATTGACTTAGTCCAGACACACATAAAAAAGCAACTAATGCATCAGTTGCTCATGGCATCCTTTATTGCAATCGTTTATGGGCCAGCTACAAATGAATGTATCTGAAATAAAGTTGCAGAGATCCACATTTTATATTTGCTACAAATTTGCTGCAAACTCTCTGCACGTTTAATAAAATAACGCTTCGCCTGAAATGCTGCATAGTTAATGTAACCCTGCTTTGTTAACAAATGCTCACTAAACGTTAAACAGTTTGTTTGATTAGCTTATAGTTAACACTTTTTTACTTGCATTGATCATGATTTATTCACGTATTTGATCATGTTTATGTTTATAGTAACATTAAAACAAATGGACGGTTGATGATTGCTAGTTGAAGTAGTACAAAATGAAATAGCAATTGTTTCCAATTTGATTCTGATAAATTTTAAAATTCAGCGCTATTAAATCAAGACATGCATTTGAACGATGCATTTATCTATAAAAAAGACTTTGCAATTTGGCTGTATATATATATATATATATATAAAATCAAGGAGCCCGTCGGGGAACATTTTAATATGAGTGGCCACAAATGGGAAGACATGACAGTGGTGATTATTGACCATAATCCTCATTGGACAGACGCGGAGAGGAAAAGCAAGGAAAAATTCTGGATGCACAGACTCAAATCATTCATACCTGATGACATGAACAAACAAATGGACCACTAAAATGAACGTCTCAAAGCCTTACATCACCTGATACCCATATAGTAATTTTATCAAATCTGTCAACTGCGCCTCTTTCAGTTATTAGTTTCCTTTACTATCTTTTTATTTCTTAAACATTATTTTTATAATTTCTTAATTTTAATTTATTATTATTTTTTTCTCTGTTTAATCACACTCTTACCCAATACAAACTTAATAAAATAATTCGGATCTAAATCATAAGTGCCGTACGAGTTAACAACGGGTGTTTAAATTTTCCTTTATTAACTCGGACGTCAATTTTAATTAGCTAATTAACTCAATCAGGCGTGAAGTTGGCAGTTGATTGATTAATTTAGAGCGATCGGCCGTATTGCCAACACCGTTTCTAAGACTGTGATCTAAACTGCTTAAAATGTAGTTGTTGTCCTGTATATAGTTTCTCTAGTAGTGTTACTTGTAGTGCTAGATTTCATTTTCTTTGTGTTTACCCATGTAATTTATTTCTTTTGCCCAGAGGAAGGGTCTGGTTGTCCCGAAAATTTGGCAATATCAATTGTTC
>WFKH01011925.1:34761099-34774320 GCA_016163765.1 Magallana hongkongensis | reverse complement strand
CGTGTCGTCAGCCATTTTTTGTGCTTTATATATATATATATATATATATATATATTATGCGCATTATTTTTCAACGCATTGCCAAAACATTGGTATTTGGCTGCAAATCAAAGAAAAAGGGGATTGCTTTGAACGCTCTTTTCAGTATTTAATTCACTGATATTTTTGGAACTAGACAGACACTTTTTGTTAATAGACACTTAAAATATTTTGTCGCTATCTGACTGTTTAGCGACATCAAAAGAATTGTCAGTCTTAAATTCAAAATATGCATAATTACACATCGAAAGAGCCCGGCATTCAGTACGTCAGGTGTTTGCTTCAACTTTAGTTTTCTTTTAAATCTAAATAAACATTATAATAAGGTTTGGATATTTTTTCTATAATCAGATAAAAGATAAGATGTAATAAATCTTAAGCTAGTAACTAACATTCCTTGATGGTGTTAATAATCCTTTTGTTTTCTTTGATTTTAAAGATGATAATCCTATAAAAGCCGGAGATGAAAGAAATATACTGAATAGAATGGACCCGGAACAAGGTTAAAATTTAATATATGCATCAGAATTCCACTTTATGTACTATTTTTGAACCATATTGACCTGACAACGGTTACCCAAGCAACAAATTTGTTGAGTTCCTTTGTTTTATACTCCAAGGTGTATTCATGTATGAAATATGTATGAAATATAGAGCAAATTAGTGACTATGCGTGGTCAGACTGCTATATACATGTAAATCTTTGATTCATACATAATAACAAATATTCCTGAAAAATAATAATGAAAAAAATATGATGGTTCAAGTGAGCTTTTATGATCACCTAATGTTTGTCGTCCGTCCGTCAGTATGTCTGTATGTAAAATTATTTTACCTTTCAGACTTCTTCTCTTAAACAACAATGACAAATTTAACTGAACTTGGTACAAGACATACATTTGAAAGAGGATTCTTAATTCTTAAAATAAAGGACCAAACTCCTTTTAAAAGGGAGATATTCACGAAATTATATGCGTATAGTTCGTGTCTAAGAAAATTCTCCATTCAAGAACCAAGCAGCAAAAATGATTATATTTCCTTCAAACTTCCCTTTAAAGTGAATATTCTAAATTGCTAAAAACTCAAACCAAGACGGAGCCTAAAGAGGGTTTGAATTTCAGAAATTCTAAAAAAAAAAATGCTACAAATCGTGATATTACTATACAAACATCCTCAGTTATTGTAGATTTTTTTTCTAAACGTAACCACGGGGTAAATATTGGTTCAATATTCAACATAAAAATATATATCGAAAAAAAACCCCCTGTTTAAACGTCTTCTTTTTAGTAACTACAATGTTACAAATTTTGATATAACCTTTCACACATCCTTAGGTTGTGGACATTTTAAATTGTCAAAAATGTGACTCATTGATAAAACCACTATTGAATTAAGATATTTAAATTATGAAAATGTATTTCATTATACTAATAACTTTAAATTCATTTTGGAAATACAACCACTTTTTAAAATTATTTTTTAAAGAAGTATTAAGTCATAAATTATAGATATTGCTTTGTAATCTCTATCGAAGTACAGATGGAAAAAAAAATGTATGTCACTTTGGTTTTTTGCAAACAATTTTTGAATGCAAAAAATACTTTATTGAACGAAATCATTCCAAGTACACGATTAAGGCATTATAGACTCGCGTATTTTACTAAAGGGGTAATGATACTAGGATTGTGAAACGAATGTCAGAATTTTCACTGCTGAGCAAAAGTCGAGAAAATATTTCCCGCAGATTTACACGTACATACGAATAATATTTTGTTTCCATGATTTTTTTTTATATTTCTTGTGTTATATATATCAGATAATCACAAATAAAATATTTTTTTTTAATATTTGTTTTTTACAAAATGCATTCCCTACCACTATTGAAATAAATAATTACAGATCTTCCGGTATTGGCAGCAAGCGACAGGTGCGTGTAAATACAAACCCCGCAATTTTACAGGCATATACTTTATTTTGCCTTGCTTTGAGAGTGAATGGAGTAATTCAACTGACAATATGTAACAGTGACTGTGTGTTTTACATTTATTTTGAAGCAGGAAACAAGTGGTATGTACATTATTTACATTTATCGGACGTCGTTGAGCACTAGTCGAACACTCTTACGTAACGCTTTTGCACGGCTCAGAGAACACGGGCTGCGAGTACATCTGCCCCAGTGAAATCTTCTGTCGAATTATCTACGGATAAGTCACTGAATAAAAGCATGGGCAGCGAAAAGAAAATTTCGAATTCTCAGGACGATGTATTGAGATATATAGTTACGGAGTTTAAAACTTAAAAGGAATTTGTCGGCAAAACAGTAAATAATGATGAATTAAAAACAGTCATTAATTCGACAATAAAATTTTTTTTAAATGATCCCAAAGTGGAAATGGGAGAGTTGTGGGATGAAAAAAACAATTAAGCACTCATTGAGATTATAGATGCTAAAAAAAAAATGAAATCGAAAACCTAAATCAAAAATTATTGAAACGACAACAGAAAACGAAGAGTTCAAAAAATGGCACAATCCGCAATGAGTAAGGCTAATTGGAACGAACAGTATTCGCGGAAAAACATTAAAGTCCATGGGGTGAAAGAACAAGCAGCCGAGAATACCAAAGCTGTTGTGCAAAATTTGATCAAAGAAAATACGAATGCCACCATGAATGATGAAGACATCATTGCGATACATCGTATCCCAGGCAGAAAAGATTATGACCGACCGATTTTAGTAAAATTAAAGAACAATAGTGCAAAATCTGTTATAATGAAACAAAGTTCAGAGATTAAAAGGAAATCGAAGAATGCCTACCCTCTCAGTGATGATGTAACGAAGATTAACGCCGACCTCATCAACAATTGGGCAAAGAATGACCAAATATCGTCCGCCTGGTTTTTTAATGGACATGCATATGGCCTGGTTGGAGGGATTAAAGTCATCTTTGACATTTATGACGATGTGGAAGCAAACATCGGTGACATTATGTTCCGTAAGAATTCCGGATAAAAGTGTTCCGTACTGATGAGCCACCCGATAGGTGACACATGGTGACTTCCTCTAACATTCTACGTGTATTATTTTGACTGATAATATGTTGCCTGTATATATGCAGGAGCGTGTGTGCTGAAATTACAATATATATGCCTTTTACTTATTCTTTTAATGTATCCTTTTTTACCCTCTTTTCTCAATCTTCAATCTTTCCTTTCAATTTCAAATGCATTTGAATCCCGGTTCCGGTGAGTATCATTTATCGAATTCAAAGAATCTTTTTTTTGTTACCTAATGGTTAAGATACTATCCGTTAATTGTCAATTTTGGTTTAAATAATTAATTAATATACGATGATATTCCTAAACTGTCCGAAACGGAATCAGACTCTTTAGATGGCGAACTTACTTTAAGTGAGGCTTAAAAAACACTTTCTATTATGACAGCTTATAAATCACCTGGATCTGATGGTTTTTCTTCAGAAATTGTTAAGGTGTTTTGGAAACACCTTGGTGTTTTTGTTGTTAGATCTATAAACTATGGATATAAATATAATATATTATCAGTCACCTAAAGGTGACAAAGCTAAATACTATATTAAGAACTGGCGTCCTATAACTTTGGTAAATACAGTGTACAAAATTGCATCTGGGTGTATTGCTGCTAAATTAAAAAAAATATTTACATTAACTTTTAAATCCAGTTCAAACTGGATTTATTTCTAATAGGTATATTGGAGAAAACACAATGTTAATATATGACATAATGCAAAACTAGTATACTGAAGATGAAGAAATTCCCGGTCTTTTATTGCTTATCGATTTTGAAAAGGCTTTTGATACCTTATCCTGGAATTTTATACAACAAACGTTAGATTTTTTTAACTGTGGTCACACTATTAAACAGTGGGTTAAGATTTTTCATACAAACATAACATCTGCGGTTAATTAAGGTGGCAATCTCTCTGAAGTTTTTGATATTCAGAGAGGGTGTAGACAAGGAGATCCATTATCCCCATATATATTGAATTTCCTGATTTGTGCAGAAATTTTAGCAATACAAATTAGAAAAATAAAAATAAAAAAATTCAAAGGTATAGCAGTGGGTAACATAGAAAAAAAAGATTTCGCAACTTGCGGATGACACCTCGATTATTCTGGATGGAAGTGAAGAAAGTTTATTAGACACCATTTCTACATTACATTGTTCTCGGAAATGTCTGGCTTGTGTATTAATTAACCAAAAACTCATAGTGTATGGATAGGTTCCAAAAATATAGTAATGATATACTTATTCCTAATAGCAAGTTGAATTGGGGATCTACTAAATTCACCTTGCTTGGAATAAATTTTGATGTTGATTTGCTAAATATGCCTAGTATTAATTATGATCCAAAATTAGTTAAAATTAAGTCTATCCTTAAACAATGGGAGAAAAAACATTTAACTCCCATTGGCAAGATTACAGTTATTAAATAAGACATTAGTGCTACCTTTGTTGAATCATATACTGATGTCTATCCCAAACCCCTCTGCCTTTTATTGTAAATAATTAGAAAAGCTACATTTTTCATTTATATGGAATGGCTCAACTCACAGAATAAAAAAGGATTTTTTGTTTAAAAATATGAAGAAGGTGGTCTGAAGATGATAAATATCAAAGCGTTTACATCATCCATGAAATTATTCTGGGTGAGACAGCTTATCCTTACAAAGATGGGGTGGGCCAATTCATACCTAATTTTAATCAAAATAATTTTACATCATGTAGTATTGAATATATTAATATACTTTTGAAATCATTAAACACAAGTTCTGGGTAGATGTATTTAAAGCAGGGTTGACCTACATAATACATGTGTAGAGTCTGATGTTACGTACTGCAGACTCACCTTTATTTTATAACCCTACGATCCACATTGGAGGGAAATCATTTTTAATAAACAACTAGCTCTCAATAATATTAGATACATCATTTAGATCATTGAAGAATATGGTAGTTTTCTTAGTTTTGATAAGTTTTGTGATATGTATACTGATGTAAAGGTCAACTTTTTAGAATATGCAAGCATAATCCATGCTATAAATACCTGCATCAGAAAGTTGGGCGAAAACCAAACTTTAAGAAAATTAGCCAACCCGTTTATTAGAGAAAACATATAAAAGGTTATGAAATGTAAAAAGTCAAAGTTCTTTTATGATATTTTAAACAGTAATACTTCTGTGACAACAGGTAAAAGAAGGTGGAATGAATTATTAGATATAGAGGACATGGAGTGGAAAATAATCCATAAACTACCTTTTATAATAACAAAAAACTGTAAACTTCAATGGTTCCAATACAGAATAATTAACAAAATTTTACAACAAACTCATTTTTATTCAAAATTGAAAAAGTAAACCCCAAAATGTGTACCTTTTGTCACAGAGAAGAGGAAACCATATAACATATATTGTGGGATTGTGATTGTGTTCAATCTTTTTTAGAAAATTGTAAACATTATTTAGAAGAAAAAATCAATTTGCAGGTTACATTTACCAAAAAAAAAACCCTTTTATTCTAGGCATCCTTGGTAAAAGCAAAGATATTTTTAATATCATTTTTCTTTGGTTAAAGTTCTATATTTACACAGCAAGGTGTACTGAGAAACAGTTGAGTGTTTCTTATGCAATGTCGTTTTTAAAGCTCTTCTATGAAACACAGAGATGTATTTTTTTTATAAAAATGGTGAAAAATAAGATTTTTGATACTCAGAATACAGATGAGGGCAAACAAAATAAATTATTTCAATAGTTGTTGTAATGAATACATTCCCAGTCACTACTGAAATAATTTATTTTAATAGTGGTTGTAATGAAAACCATTCACAACCAATATTGAAATATGTACATTCAGTATATTTTCCCCCTAATATTTGCTTTGAAAATCTGCGATGTTCAATTACCTGTAAAACACACTTAGTGAAAAGTCTCGGCGTATGAGCACAAGTATAAATGTCATCATGCGTTTTGAATAAATTAATTATTAGCATTAATGTAAGATTAAATGAAACGTTCAAATTTACATAACCAATATGATATGTACTAAGGAAAAAAGATAATAGTACATATAGTCAGACGGATGAACAGACCAATTCAATACTTTCCACTTTGAAAGAAAGTGGAGGACAATATAAATTATGCCCCCTTCGAAGAAGGGAGGCAATATTGCTTTGCTGCTGTCCATCTGTCTGTTGGTCCATCGGTCAACCAACATTTCCCGTCCATTTTCTTTGCAGAGGATGCACATATTGAAATAAAATTTGTTATATAGATTTATAATAATAAAGTCTAGGTCAAGTTCAATTTTAGGTCCGATCGAATAATTTCAACAGAGTTATGTTCCTATGGACGTAGAGAAATTCCAATTAATTGCACTTTCCGTCCATTTTATTCGCAGATGTTTTCAAGGGAGGGGGCATACGTGTTTTACAAACATCTCTTTAATCTTAATTGTATTGATGTGGTTTAAACATAATTTATTGTATATTTAATACACAGTATCAGTTCCAGTTTTGGCAACTTCTAGGATCTCATTCTAACATAGATAATCTGTAAATATCATAAAACACTAAATATCTATAAAACAAGAAATGTAAAGAAAAAATATGAAAACAAAATTAGTAAGTGAAAAGTATTCATTTGTCAATCTGCAAAAGTTGGTTATATATTTCTGAACAGCAGTGAATAACATATTACAATCTAAGTTTTTCCCTTACGTGTGCCTAAATGGTATACTTGAAATAGGCTCTTAAATGAAGTATTTCTTGCATTCAAAAAACCGTTGCAAACAAATATATTTTTTTCTTAATATTTATAATGATAATAATAATTCCCAAATACCTTTTAATAATTATTTTAATAGTGGCTGTACTTCAATAGTGGTTGCAAGGTAATACTTTTAATACATGTAAAACACATCCTTAACCGCTATTAAAATAGAATTTAACGGTAGATGTATTACAATAGTAGTTGCAAAGTGATTCTTATATTGAAATACATCCCTGAACACTATTGAATTTTTTTTTTCAGTATAGTGGTTATATTTCAATAGTGGTTGCAAAGTGTTTCTTACGTGTATAATGAAATACATTCTATATTCCTATTTGAATATTTTTTTTCAATAGTGGTTGTATTTCAATGCGGTTGCAACACTTATTAACTAATACCGGATCCCTAGGAGGTGTTTATAGTTCATTATAAAACAAAATAAGCAAACTTTTCAAAAATCTTATTCTCAAAAACTGCAACGTTAAGATTTGTGATATAACAATACAAGAATTTTTAAATGGTGAAAATAATCAATTATGCAAATATTTACTAATACTGTGGCCCGAGGAGGTGTTCAATTTTTAACATAAAAATGTATGTACATGTAAAAGGAAATATTTTAAATTCTTAAGAACTTCAGTATGTTATAACACAATGCATTGGTTTCATATTCGTGCATCAGTTACTTAATATTAGAGGAAATATTAATTTTAAATTTATTTTGCTTAAATCATTTAACGTTAATCTAACTGCTAACAGGGGTTTTGAAGAATATTTTACAACATGAAAAATTGCATTTATTTTCAGCATCAAATGTGTGAGTATTTTTTTTATATTATAAGACATGTGATTAGGATTTTATATGTATATTAAAGATAATGATCCTGACGAAAATAAAAGTGAAAGTCTTCCAATGAAAGGAACATACACAGAAACGGGTAAAATATGTACAATTTGTAAAAATATATTGTTTATGACATCCACGAATCTCCGACTCATGCACAAGGCACAACCCCCCCCCCCCCCGAAAAGAACAAACATGAAAGGAAAAAACCCCATTCATAACCTCATAGTCACTGCAACTTATTTATGGTTGATGATAACAGTTTTGAGGTTGCCAGAATGTTATTATATATATGATTACATCATACGTATTTTTTTTTTTCGAAAATTCACTAATGTATTAGTAATTTACTCGCTTTTTCGTGACTAAACATGAAAATTTTGTATATGGAGTATGACATGTCATCTGATTTATACATTGCCAATTTATCGGTAAATCGGGCATTTCAAAACAGGCAATGGAAACTTTTGTTTTAGATTTCTAACTTCGGATATTTATAAGTTCATTGCCGGAGATTCAATGCCTTGTTTCATCATAGTTTGTGAAAACTGATAGCGAGAAATTTATTCAATTAGTGGGTAAAGAGCATGACAAATTAGAAGTGTGGGTGGTATGACATGCGCTTATTTCATGTACATTTTAAGTGCATCAACTTTAGCCTAATTCAATTTCAAACCATCGTTAATTGTGAATAACTTGCTATTTATCAGATACAGTTCAGATGTGTTCACTATTATTTAGGAGCATGTCTTTAAAATATTTTACAACATTAAGTTTTTCATTTGTTATAAAAAAATAATTGGTATCATTGTGGATATTTTATTATAGATTGCATGTTTTATGTAAAGGTTTTATTTAAATTCTAAAGATGATGAGCCAGAAAGAAATGAAAAAAGAATAATTTCACTACATGGAACATCCACAGGAAAAGGTAAAATGTATACATAAACACATTTCTGGTTTCAGTATAAGTTTATCAATTAAGTATGAGTCAATAAATAAATGTATAAACACCTTAAATAATCCTTCATATTACTAATTATATATATTTAAGAACAAATTAAAAATACAAAAATAAACAAGGTTTTCAAAAAATAAAAAAATAACATTTAATAATGGTCTTCTATAACTTACCCCCACCCCTATTCTGGAGACACTAAGTTGAAAATACTCATACCATTCACAACCCCGAAGCTAGTGCAATAACGACACTTATGTCGTCTGATAGTTTAATGTCACTGAGATATTTCGGTCATATGATTGCTCTACAGAAATAAAACCCAGCATTGGCTATATAGACAATTTAAAAATGGGTTGAAAGTGCCATGTTGCGACACACTGTCATAAAAAGAAAAAGGGAAATCAATAATAAGTCTTGGCAGAGTCTGAATAAAATTAGGGAATGTGATTCAATTATTTTGACTACTTTGATTCTTAATTAAATTCTAAATTGTCTTTTGTAATTTAAATATTAGGGGGTCTGTATATTATTGTGATAATTTGTAAATTTTTCTAATATAGCAATAATAAACAAAAAATATTCAATCAAGTATATTGCTGTTTGGACTCAGTATTAAATGAATTATGTTTTGGTGTACGTTAATCGGACTAAATAGGGTCAACATTTGTACACTTGGTTGAATGTTCTCAAAAACATACGGTTAGGTAGAGAAATAATTCTGCAAAATACTATTACGAATTATGCTCCCGCAAGCAAAGATTAGGGGCATATATAGAAATCACCTTGTCCGTCTTTCCATCTGTCTGTGCAATCGTGTCCAGTCCATATAGTGTTGATGGAGGAGCATTGAAAGTTCTTATTTCACAAAAAGATTGCCTCTTGAGAGTGTGTCATGATTTTGACCCAAAATCATTCGTGAAAATTGTATATCATTGTTTAAAAAATGCATAATTCTATCTAGACCATATCTTTTAATGGAAAATGGTTAGAAGCTAAAATTTGACACGAAGATTGCTTGTGACCTGTAAACATGTTCTGACTTTGAGCTTAGATCAGTTGTGTAAGTTCAATGTGACTTTAAGAAAAAATGGTGCATCCATTACTTTCCAATCGAGAAATACCGAGTTATTATATTTTCTTAGCGGGGGTATCATTTGTGTGCCTGTCAACAGTACATCTAGTTTGTGAAGCAGAATGTTAGGCTATTGGTATATGAAAGACAAAACTTACTAAATGTATGTATACGTTTTGATAATATCAAGGGATACTGTGTGCATGCTAGTTATGAACTTACAGCTTGTTCCCATTATATTTAATTCAAATATGGTAAAAAAATGTCTTCCTTGGGTTATGATCCCAATTAGATAGATAATATTTTATTTAATTTATGAAACAAATGAAACAATTAACGTACGTGTACGTTATAATTAATTGAACACTTCTTTTATTACAGATATGAGAGTTGTTGTGCCCTCTGGTCAGCAAACTGAAAAAAGTAAATTTTTTTTATATGGTACATTATATTTAAACATACATCATAAAATAATGTTTTTAGCTCACTTGAGCTTTCAGCTCAAGTGAGCTTTTCTGATCACATTTTGTCTGTCGTCCGTCTGTCCGTCTGTGTTCACGAGAGAATATTTATTGGGTTCAATTTATGTCATTGGAACACTTATTGGGTACTTTTGACTTATTGGGTATACCCAATAATCCAATTGCTTTCATTGTGTTCCAGAGACATTTACTGGGTATTGGATAACTCAAACCCAATAAATGTTTGTCTGAGATTTGTCTATAAAATCTAGTCCATCTAATGGACTTTACTGTTAGTTGAAATCAAATTCTTTCGGAATGCCTTTGGTTTTATCATCAACAATGAAGAATTCAGAAGAGTTCCAAACAACTATGACATGTGATAAGATTATCCAATCAGAAAGTAGCAATGGCTACTGAAACAGATGCTATATGAACATATCACCTGGAACTAGAGAAAACTCATTCAAGGCCTTATTGCTATCTGGATAAGAATGTAAGTTATTTTTAAGTCTTATCTATTTCTTTTCTTTTCATATTTTTAAAGATATTAACATAATCTATTTTAATCATAAACAACACTACTTATATGGAAGAATTAGCCTAAGTACCCAACAAGTTTGTCAATGTTTCTTGTGTTTGTTATAAAGAAGTTTTATTGTAAAACTTTCCTTCAAGAAGATTTTTTCTATCTGCTAGTTTGTTTTTGGCATAAATTTTCATTTCCAATCGTTTTACACATTGATTTCAGTTTTAAAACTGGTCTTTAATGTATGTAAACAAAATCATTGCACAATCCTCGTTTACATTACAAAGCCTTGTGTCACAGTGAACTCTTTATCTTGCATAAAACTTAACATTATTTTTTAATTATAAGAAAATAAATTTTGACTAAAATCGTGACCATGTCCCTTTAATACTTTGTTCATAGTGATTGTTTAGTTAACTTTTTGTCTTAAAAATTGAAGTTGTTTCAATGATTAAATTTTTTTAGCTGTTCCAAATCAACTAGAACCACTTCTTGGGGTCTTATCTAACATAGAAACATTTCGGGGAAAATTGTAAATGGTAATAGATTGAAAATACAGGTAAACATCGGTATCTTGAACTTGAGGTGACTTCAACAAAATTTCGAGATATCCAGGGGTTCAAGATATCTGAAGTGGCTTTCTGATTAATTCCATTCTTATATTTACACGTGTTTCAGTACCTGTCTATTACGAATTCTTCTACTACTCATAAATGACTAATATAAACTTTGATGAACTCAACTGTTGGGATCCTTAACCCTTCATTTGCTGGGACTGTGTATACGTATATGAAATACATATTAATATTGGTACAAAATTAAGGTACTTCACTACACCTTCAAAAAGTTTCTCAAATCAGCACAAAATTACTTGATTATGATAGGGAGCATGATGGATAAGAAGTATATATGTCAAGTAGGTGAAAAAATTTGCATTTTTTGATAAAAAATGATATTTTCAAAAATTTCATTCAGTAAACATGAACAAAAGCCCCAGGCGGATTCGAACTCATGATCTGCGGTTCACAAGCCTGATACTTTTTAACCACTGAGATATGACGATATACATCTGAATCGATTGATACAAACAGTTTAACAAAACATTTAAATCGCCATCTTGTGACGTAGTATCTTAAAAAGTCTAAGTCTCAGTGTAGTGAAGTACCTTAAATTATTAAATCAATGTTTAGTTTTAAATATGACTTAAATGGGATGAAGCACTTACCATGTAATTATTATACTGAAATTTATCACGTATGAAATGAAAAATACGGCTTGAAATTTAACAAATAACATACAGTATTTATTATCTAGCTAATACACACAGTATATTTTTGTATTTTTGTGTTTGTGAAGTTAATGTATTTTATATTAATTTATTGCGCTCATCAGTCCTCATATCTAGTAATTATATTGAAAAGTGGAAACATTTCACATGTATGATAAACCATAGTCACTTCACAAGCTGTGTATTCAATATGTGCGTATACAGTGTGTTTTATTAAACACATTTGCGATAATCATGGCTGTGTTTAATCTAAATTTTATAGATATGTATTAAGGTGGTATGGGATGGGACATCTGTTGATATTACTGTGGATTCAAGTACATTTATTAATTATAATTAGAATACTTTCACCGGTTTATAATTTTCAAATTTTACAATATTTAACCCCAAAAAAGCTTTTGAAAAAAGATGTGCCCCACACCACCTTAAATGCCCAAAACACACAAGCTGCCATCTTAATAAACTACGTCTCGCATGATTGAGGTAACAATATATAGTTTTGAAAGGTGTAAATATTGCCGTGGGCAGATGTGTGAAGTAATGATACCATGCAATTATGTTCAGCTGTTAAAAAAAAAATGACTCCACTTTGAGATAAATCAGGTAAAATTAGTGTTTCAGCCCTTCAATATACTTTTACATAAGCATGCAGGGTATTCGAAAATATGTACCATATTCGAGATATCAGGGTTTTTTTAAATCATTACATTTATATAGAGAAAACGGTCGGGATCGGCGGTAGACTTCAACGTAAGCAGGGTATTCGAGATATCCCTTGTTCGAGCTACCGATATTTACCTGTGATAAGATTCATTGGTATGGGATCTTTAGAAACCTAATGGCTATATGTACATGAATTGTATATATTGGGTGTAGTAGGAAAGTTGTATGGACCTCTTTGGACCCCAAAATGAACAAATAAGCTAATCTCTAGGTCATATACATATACTTTTTCTTTGTTTTTTGTAGAATCATGTGATGATGACCCTTTTGATTTAGCAGAATCATGTGATGATGACCCTTTTGATTTAGCACCTGGAAGAAGAAGTCAAGCCTGGATGAGCTTTTTAATGGTAAGTCAACACATGCACGATGTATGTACAACATTTGTGTAATGTATGTACATGTTTTATGATGTATATTTAGTATGATTGTACCTCAAAGGCACCTGCATGCTGTAATATATCTTTTTCATAATAAAAAAAATATACCCTATACCTAAA
>WFKH01011925.1:34749880-34760999 GCA_016163765.1 Magallana hongkongensis | reverse complement strand
TTGGACACTAAGTACCCAATATATGTCTAAATGTGTGTCTGTCTGTCCGTCTGTCTGTCCGTCTGTCTGTCTGTAAACTTTTCACATTTTCGAAATCTTCTCCACAACCACTGGGCCAATTTCAACCAAACTTGGCACAAAGCACCTTTAGGGAAAGGAAATTCAAAGTTGTGAAAATTAAGGACCACGCCTTTTTACAAAGGGAGATAATTAGAAATTATTGAAAATTTTCATGAAATTTTCAAAAATCTTCTTCTCAAGAACCATTTGGCCAGGAAAGCTGATACTTATGTGAAAGCATTCTCAGGTAGTGTAGATGCAAAGTTGTGAAAATCATAACCCCCGGGGGTAGGGTGGGGGCACAATGGGGGGGGGGGTCAAATTTTTACATAGGAATATATAGAGTAAATCTTTAAAAATCTTCTCAGAAACCAATCAGCTTGAAAAACTGATACTTATATGTAAGTATTCTTAGGTAGTGTTGATTCAAAGTTGTGAAAATCATGGGCAACAACAGGGGTATCGAATTTTTACATAGGAATATATAGAATCAATTCTTATAAAAATCTTCTTCTCAGAAACTGATCAGCCAGAAAATCTGAAACTTGTGTGGAAGTATTATCAGGAAGTGTGGATTCAAAGTTGTGAAAATTATGACCCCCAGAGGTAGGGTGGAGCCACAATGGGGGTTGATTTTTTATATAGGAATATATAGAGTAAATCTTTAAAAATCTTCTTCTTAGAACCAATCAGCCAGGAAAGCTGAAACTTGTGTGGAAGCATCCTCAGGTAGTGTAGATGCAAAGTTGTGAAAATCGTGACCCCGGGGGTCGGACGGGGCCACAATGGGGGGTTAAATTTTTACTACATTGGAATATATAGAGTAATTCTCTAAAAATCTTCTTCTAAGAAACCAATCACACAGGAAATCTGAAAATTATGTGGAAGCTTCTTCAGGTAGTGTAGATTCAAAGTTGTGAAAATCATGATCCCTGTGGGTAAGGTGGGGCCACAATGGGGGGGGGGGGTCAAACTTTTACATAGGAATATATAGATTAAAGTTTTTAAAAATCTTCTCAGAAACAAATAGGCCAGAAAAGCTGAAACTTGTGCGGAAGCATATGATTTTACTTATATGCAAGCATTTTGACATATTGCTGATTCTTTAAAATTTTTTAGACTCTGGCCCCTGGACGATTCTTGGACCTCAAAAGGGGTGCAGAGTTTGATGTAGGTTTATATCTCATATATAATCAGTTGTTTTGGGTCTTTTTTGAACTGCAATGCTCAACATGTGATATGACTATAAAACCATCCTGTTAGAAAAGGGACTTGATTATAAACATAAGAATATTCAGGAGAAAAATGAATTTTTATTTATACAGGATAGACATGTATTATACCACATTGTCCAGATATTTTGTATTATGACTCCATTAAGTTGATTTTATCATGCCTATCGTTACTCAGGTGAGCGATGTGGCCCATGGGCCTCTTGTTATCAATTGACTCCTTTTTATATCTGTAATTTTAAGAAATAAGAAATATTTACGCGCGATCGATAAATGAATAAATATTATTGGGTGATCAAATACGGTCGGATGTGATCAAACCCATTAAAGCCCGAACGGCTTTGTAATAGATTTGATAAATTTGATAACGCCCGACCGTATATGATCACCTCATGGTATTCAAATAATGATTTCTTGTTACTTAAATCCATATACTTTTCAGCATTTGTTCGATTTAATATTTAACTAGTAATGGATGAAATGTATTGGGTTATACAATATTGATTTTGAGAGCTATCATAGACAAAACATTGGAAAATGTAAATATTTATTATTTTTTAAATCTCAATTCGGGTCAATTTATCTCCATTTAGCCAAGTCTCGCATATATTTCACCCGAGAGGGTTGTCCAGTGACTTTGTTCCATTTTTTGCAGGATAGATATCAAAACTAGCCATTAATAAACCCAGGGTCTTTTGTTTTAAGGAATAAGAAATTATTCTTTGAGTATTATGAGGCGTTAAGTTTGATTGGGTGTGGTTAAATCTAACAAAGCCCGAGGAGTTTTTTGATAAACTCGATTGCACCCCAACCGCAATTATTACTGATAATACTCAAAGGATGATTCGATTTCGGGTTACAAGGAGAAAACAACCCCTTTACCTAATAAAGTGTATTCTCATTATCTTGGGATCAACTTGAGAACTTTACCTGTTTACTCAGTGCATTGTAAAATAAATTTTAATCCTTATTAATATTGTCACATAAAAACATTGAATAGCATGTCTTTCATTTTTTTAAGGAGGTTACTCTTAAAAAAATGACAGCAGTTGAGGAAGAAGAAAAACCAGGTAAGTTATCATTATTTTGTAACTATTAATTTAGTGAACAAGTTAAGTTGATACCTTCTGAAAATATAAATTAATAAAAAAATTGTGATTTTTGAATAGAATACGTAAAATTGCCATGTGTTTGATAAAAGATAAAATGTAAGATTCACTTTATGCGTATGAATCATAAATTGTTTTTCGGTTATAAGAGGCGTTACCAAATAGTTAAATGCTGTAAAGGCTGATGTCATTATGCAACCAAGTGCAATAATGTAAACTGCATTTATTCCTTGGTTATACTGTTTCTATTTTTTTTTTTTAAATCTTTTGGTATTGACCCTAACACATATCGAGGTAATATACTTATTATAAGAACATAAGAAAATATGACTGAGCAATTGCTATAGTTGCTATAATTTGTAAGCATAACAAAATTAGAAGTAGAAACGATCTTATACACCCCCTGGCACTAGAAATGTTTGATTTTCAAAATCAAAGTCACCAACATATTATGAAATAATTCAGCAAGGTTGTTGTTGACCATTGTTTTTTTATAACAACATCAACAGCAAAAAGGGCATTTTCAAAACTTAACCAAAATAGTAAAATTATTTATCTCTCTTGTGTTGGTTTAATAATATATCTTTTTTTTATTATATATTTATATTCATTTTGTAGAAATGTAATAAGTATTTAAAACTAATGTTATTGTTATGGTCATTTATTTAAACAAATAAGGAAAAAGTCAATTCATAAATATAAATTGTTTGATTAAAAATAAGTTGTTTGCAAATATAACAATACTTTTAAATATTATTTTTTCAGAAATACCTATTAATGAAGAGGAAAAGAGAGAACAGGTCTTTATTTAAATGTTCAATTTGTCATTTTAATATCTTTTCAAAGCTAATTAAAATTTTATTATTGAAAATTTTTTTAATATTCTTTTTACAGGAATGTCAAAGATTGATAGAAACTATCAATGAATACCTTGCAAGAATAGCATTTTTTCACAATGAAAACAGCCAAGTAGTGACCCCAGCTATTGATGAGAGGTACAACAACCCTTTGCTATTGTTCAATGAATCCAATGAAAAGTTGAACAAAGAATCTGAATATTTGAGATCCTTCATAATGAATTATTTCAAAAGGTCGAGGAATATCACTACCGAATAATTCAAACTTACACGTATACATGCCATTCGGGTATTCTGTACATCATATTTTGTCCCGGCCATATGAGTTTTAGTTGTGTGCATTGCTGTGTTGAAAATAAGACTAATTATTTTATCATGCATAAATGAAAAAAGATTACGGCTTTGTTCACTTAAGTTTTGTTAAATTAGGTATGAATTGTAGCATTTGCAAATGTTGTTATTTCGTAAATGTTATATTGTGCATATAATGGCATGTTCATGTTTTTAATAATATTTTTTCTTGGGTGCTTTTTTTCCACCTCTTTATGATTTTGTGGTTAAACTACATGTACATTTATTTACTAAAAAAAAAAAAAAAATAATCTTCGAATATCTGACTTACATGTTGGATTTTTCAAATTCATTCATTAAGTGTCTAAGTTTAAAGTTAGAATTTTTGAACCTTAAAGTTGGAATTTCCAGCTCTAGTCTTGTATTTTCCAATTTTAAAATTGGATTTTCCAACTTTTTTATTTTAACTGATTTCTTGTAAATAAAACAGTTTATGTTTTATTACAGGCAAACTTTGCATTAAATTTATAGCTGTATTCGTCTAAACTAGAAGATTTCACATTAATAAGATTAAACCGTATACATGTATAGTATCAGATATCATAAATAAAGAAAATATTGAATAAACGTTACCTCAATATGTAAAACAAGTCATAAATAAAATGCAGCATTAAAATAAGCAATCCAAAAGACAATTTAATCAAAACGAAGCTTTGCAATTGGCACATTTTATTCGTATCTTTATTATCCACATGGCGTTCATAAAAATCACTTGCTAGCATTAAAAAGCATCAGTCTGAAATTTAAAAAAAAACTAATGTAATATCAAAAGAAATTAAAATTGAAAATTCGAACTTTAATGTCGAAAAATCTATACCCAATGATGAAGACACTTTGCCAATAAACAAAAAAATGCCTGCACCAGAGTAACTGCTTACACTTTTGGTATTTCAACACGTGTGATATGATGTCCGTAAACTATAATTGAATTTTACCTGACCAGTAATTATCGATACATTAATTAAAAACGTACATTCATTTTTGATAAACCAGTCCGAAATAGCAAAAAATTGAGAGGAAGGTGGTACACGCTTTGGCGGATCCAAGTCAGTGGGAGTTTGCATCAAAATACATGTATATGCTTGCAATAAAATGATACTGAATGATTACGTAAAGAGTAAATATATTGACTGGGAACTTATTTAGGGTATACATGGAAGTAAAGATTTGACAAACGTTCAATAAATAAAATAAAGCAATTTGTTTCTTGGATTCTTGGATAGATTGAACTAGTTCGCTTCCGTAGCACGACCTCTGGTGAGAGAATTTAATAGAACTCTCAAGAACGGGGTAACCAAGAACGCGGATTTACAAACGAGTTCATCATGCATCGGGCGGACATCTTGGATCGGACATCTTTGTTTACATGTACTATAACAAAAGTTTGATGCGATTTTAGATTTGATAGAAAAAACTGTTGCCCAGGAACGCGGATTGACTATAACATCAGGGCGGAAACTGTATGGCGAGTCGACAATAAGGCAAATACTTTGGATCGGACAACTTGGCTTAAAATATGCAAATGAATATGCGTACACTAGCGTTTTTATTTTCATTCATTTTTATACCACGGCAGATTGGTAGTAAACATTTTTATATTAAACATGTAATCAATGATCTTAACAGACCATGTTCTACGTCTACATAATTAAATGATGTAGGCATAAAACGGGGAAATTGAACGGGGGGATGACCCCTCCCCAATGTTTTTTTTTTAAAAGTCATTTATCTGAAATTCATATTTGGGACAGTGATTCAAATTTTAGTGAAATGTGGCCTAACAAAAATAATTCAGAGATACAACGCACTAAATACCCACTCACTGGTTTGAAATGAAATAAAGAAGTTTGTTATTTTTTTTCAGTCAGCTGCAACAAAAAGAATAAGGGCCACGCATATAATGTACATATCGTCCATTTTAGTCTGCCTGGTCCTCTAAATATCCAGCCGTTTAGTTGGTTTTTATTTAAATTTTAAAGAGACTGAGACACGACTTGAAATCACAATTTTATATTTTACTTTTTATGTTGAAAATTACTTACTTGTGCATTTTGATTGGCTGACCAACATTTAAATGTTAAAAGTCAAGTTACAAGCGAGATACAGAGGTAAGAATCATTGTTATGTAAACAAATAATCCAAAATACAGAAATAACTATTTGTTTGACAAAATGACTCGTGCCAAAATGACAAACTAATTCAATTTGTTCAAATAATAATATAAGAAAAAATTGATTTGATTGAAACCTATACCATTACACACATATGTAAACAATGACAAGACTCGAGCTTTGTTTACATGACAAAGAATTTCGAACTCTGTATCTTGCTTGTAACTCAATAATTGACTTTCAAATTTTGACGAATCATTAAAAATACCTATATTTACCATTCTAGAAACTAAGAATGAAAAAATAAAATTTGAACATTTTGAGCTCAAATCGTGTCTAAATCCCTTTAAAGAATAGGTTAAGAAAGCTATGAATAAAGAAACAGTTCGGATGCAGTATAAACAAAAATGAAGAAGAAAAATATGGTTCTACATATTAAGTATTGTATCATATCAATGTGTAAAGGTGTTAATTTCCGCGCTTGCGCGGGATATCATCTAGTCTAAAGTTAAAGTTGAAAATTCCAAAACTCAAGTTGAAAGTTCCAAGATAAAAGTTGGAAATTCCAAGATTAAAGTGGAGCATTCCAACTTTAAAGTTGAAATTCCAACAGACACTTTAAAATGTTGGACAACCCTTTGTAGGTGTAGAAACATAAATTCTCAAATTCAAACCAAATAATGAATTAGAAATAATGAATCTGGTCGCCAACCTTCCCCTGCTTAATAGGGTGATAATGATATCTGTTTTGCCGTATATACACTTGAATTGTTTTTCATTCACATGTATACCTGTATGTGTGTTTATTTAGAAAATTCATAGTTTATAATGCTTTATTATTATTTATTTTTATTATGATATATTATTATTTAATTTTTGAGATGGTTGACAGTTTGTTATTGTCATTTTTCATCTTAGGGTTGTTTTTCTTTTTAAAATGTTAAAGAACTTTGAATACCAGAAGTTTAAAAACAAGTAAAATTACATAGTGTATAAAAATAAATTACACACATCCATATTGTTATGAAAGCGATTCTAACGCCTATGTTTTCGTTGATATTTAATAGTTTTTGTCACATCAAAATTCTTTGGGTCAGCTTAGTCACTCAGTGAAACCTACATGAAACCTATTGTTATGTTTTTCCGTCTGTCGCCGTTTGGAGTCCATTGTCCGTCCCCCGCCACAACCCATAAAGTCATAAATCTGAAAGTGAAAACTTTAAAATTTGATGCAATGTTTAAACAAAAAATCTTCTTTACTAGTGAACATTCAGCAGAAAAACAAAACACATAGTAACTGTTATAATGAATAAAAAAGTCACTAAATAATCTATAAAAGTTTTGGTCCAAGGGGCAGGGGTACTATTGTTAGTCTTAGGGTCTAGTGATCATATAGTGAATAAGCATTACTTCTTTTAAAATCATCATTTCTTGCACGTTCTGTAAATTCCTTCTTTTACGCAAGTACTTACACTTGTAAATCCGCGATTCCACTGTTTTGTTTTTTTAATTAAAAAGCGATAATATAAAACTGCTAACAACATAATTTAATACATTTATTTGGTTAAAACTGTTAAAAAGGCGACCCGTTTGAATTTGTAAGGTGTGCTTCTTGCAATTTTACGCGAATAATAGTACCTTGCGTTAAATTAAGAGTTTAAGTATTAAATGTAAGCATTCATCTAACAAGCTTACCACTTAGTTATGATCAGTAAAAAAGCTTCTGATATCATTGTAAAAGTCACGTTCTAAGGGTGGGGCTCTAATGGTCATAGAGAGTATACATATTACTAATTGAAATGTATTCTTCTTGACAACTTAGCATCAAACAGACAAACAAAGTGTTTGGATATGATAAGCAAAACGAACGTCAGCTAAAATTGTAATAAATGGTCATGTGGTCAGGGAGACTAGTGTTAGGGCAGGGCTTTATTGGTCATTAGATGTACATGGAACATCGGTTTACCCGAGCCGAAACGTGATTGGCAAAAAAGCTGACAGTTGTGAATGTAGAAGGATCATTGGGTAGTGAAAATTCAAGTTTGTTCAAATCATGACGCGGGTTGCATTGGTTCGGGCAACTCAAAGGGTTTATCCAAAAGTAATGCCACAGATGCGATAAAATCGTGAAAAATCCAAGTAAAGTGACAAAAACGTGTGTTTTGAAATATCTACCTATTTCAATTCAGATCTGAAAATTTAAATGCATTATGATAAATATTTCTGAAGATAATATACTTTGTAGAGTGTGATGTAAGGATAGTCGCCGTACGCTAGCGACTTCATTTCTAGATCTTTGGCGTTCTGGAAGAATATCGTAATTAAGTACTCTATAAAAATTGGCCACGATGCTCTATTTTACATTTTTTTTTTCATAAAGTAACTAACTACTCTTTTTGTAATCGATAGGGTAGTATATTTGATATTATTTAATTAGCGATCAGTTTGTCGAGGTCTCTTCAAGAAGTCATGAACGTAGCTTTATGATACAGCTCATGACGTAAGAACCTAGTTTTAACTTTCCTTCAGAGCGTATATCTTCTTTCTATCTAATTTATTTAATAACATGACATAATGCTGAATATTAATAACAAGTGCATACGTTCATTAATGAATAATTTTGTGTGCGTCGAAATCCAGTCTTTCATAGAAGCTATCGTGCCACGGTATCACGTGACAGTTAAAAGTACATCTCTTTTTTACCTAAACAAAAACATCAAGAAGTGTATCTCTACCCCGCAATTCCTTGGTGTGTATGATGAAACAATTTGATCGGAAATTATTTTTTTTTATATTATCTGCATTGCCGCTAAAATCTATCTTGGATAAGATGAAATAAATAGTATCATTATTAACTGTAAATAACTTTTTCGGTTTTGTTGAAAATACAACACACTTTTCATTTACACTAATGAAACAAAGGATTTTAGAAGCACTTTTCAAGTATTTTAGGTCATATGCTTCTGATATTTGCCAAACTCATATTCAAAATATTAGTAATGTTATACTTTTGCTTTTTTTGTTCCACTGACAGAGAAACGCCGGTCGAGCAATGTAATTGCTTATTATCTGCTTACCTTAAACACTTGCTGACAAAACAATATATTCATTCATATGTGTTTTCCTGATTATTTCCTAACTGAAATCCAGCTAAAACGAACTTGAACGCACACATAAAAATGGAATGACCTTACATTCCTTAGAATGAACTGTTCCAAGGGTGTATAAGTCAGTGCAGCCAGCAGCTGTGGGGGACAGTCTGAGAAGCGTCAAAGCCGAGTAGAAGAAAAGCATTAGAATGGTAAAAGTCAGAAGAGATAAGGCTAGGGTAGGAATCAGAAATAGTTTCATAAGCAGCATTGTTATGTCAGAAATTAATTTGGAAATCAGGATGTAGTGAATCTGCAAAAGATTGAGGCACTTGGTTTCCAACATTAATAGGAACCCAGTATCGGGAAATCTGCGGTAGCAGTTCATCCAGCACCCGGTAAAGCTTCTGGTAATACCAACGAATCATTACAATCAGGAAGAGTTGTGGAAAATTATAAATAAAACTAGAGCAAAGCGCGTTGCAAAGCAACGATTGGGTCTTCCGTTAATGTCGAGAGTAAAGCTAGATATCCCTGTAAGAAGCAAAGTCCTTAAACCAATAACAAGAGTAACTCAAACAAAAAGATAAAAATCGAATAATTCTTGGTACGACTTATCAAAATCCGAATGATTTTAAGTACTTATTACCAAAAACCTTTACAATTTCAAGAACGACTTAACAAAAAAAATCCTAATGTATCAAAGTACGACTTAACAAAAATCGAATAATTTTTGGTACGAGTTAATTTCACTTTGAACTTTACGCTATTTTTTAAACCAAGAACGCGGAATCAAAATTTCCGGAAAAATCAATTTTTGAACCCCAATATCTCTGCAATGCATCGTTTGATTTAAAAACGGATTTCAGTTTCGTATTTAGCATTATTAACTCTACAAAGATCGTATATTTTTAGAATTGAAACAAAAAATTTGAAATTTCGAAAATTTTAAAAGACTTCCGGTTTGGACCGGAAGTGACGGAATGTAAATTCCAGCCTTCTGTCCCAATAAAAATGATAAATGTGTAAACACAGAAAATTTCAAATCTCTATCTTAAAGCGTTTTTGAAAAACGCCCTGGACAAAATCACTTTTTGAAAATTTTAAAATTGACGTAACGTAAAAATGTAGGTGACGTTGTAATGGAAACTTTAACATCTTTGAGGGACGACAATGCCACGTAACCTCTGAAAGTTTCATTGAAATCGGTTGAAAACTTTTTAAGATATGAAGCTTCAAAAAAGTCAGAAAAATAAAGAAAAAGAATAATAATAATAACTAGAGCAAAGCTCGTTGCAAAGTAACGAGCGGGTCTTCCGTTAATGTCGTGAGTAGGGCAGGAAGTTCCTGCAAGAAGCAGAGTTCTTAAACAAATAACAAGAGTAACTTAAACAAAAAGAAAAAATCGAATAATTTTTGGTACGACTTAACAAAACCCGAATGATTTTAAGTACGACTTAACGAAAACCTTTACAATTTAATGAACGGCTTTACAATTATCGAATTATTTTTGGTACGAGTTAATTTCACTTTGAACTTTACGCTATTTTTTAAACCAAGAACGAGGAATCAAAATTTCCGGAAAAATCAATTTTAAAACCCAAATAACTCTGTAACGCATCGTCCGAATTTTAAACGGTTTTCAGTTTCGTACTCAGCATAAAAAGTGCCATCAGATACGTATTTTCCTTTTTTAAAATTGAAAAACATGAAAACATCAAAAAATTGATTTTACTTCCGGTTTCTACCGGAAGTGTCCGAATTGAGTTTCCAGCCTTATTTCATAAGTGAATCGGTAGTTCTACCTTGTCTGAAAATCTCAGAGCTCTATCTTTAAAGAAAAATGAGAAAAGCTCCGGACAAAATAACTTTTTAAAACGTGAAAAACGTCAATAAATGACGTATGTGATGACGTCATCGGCTAGTTTTCTTCATATCATAGAGATCTTCATAAGGCATAAGACATCTGTAAATTTCAAGACAATCGAAGAAAGCGTTTTTGAAATATTTGAGTTGGAAAAAAAATAAAAAGAATAATAATAATAAGAACTAGAGCAAAGCTCGTTGCAAAGCAACGAGTGGGTCTTCCGTTAATGTCGAGAGTAAAGCTAGAAGTTCCTGTAAAGAGCAACGTTCTTAAACCAATAACAAGAGTAACTAAAACAAAAAGATAAACAATCGAATAATTCTTGGTACGACTTAACAAAATGCGAATGATTTTTAGTACGAATTAACAAAAACCTTTATGATCTCAAGAACGACTTAACAAAAAATGTGTCAAAGTACGACTTAACAAAAATCGAATTATTT
>WFKH01011925.1:34687733-34735886 GCA_016163765.1 Magallana hongkongensis | reverse complement strand
ATATACTTGCCAAATTAATTGCAATGGGAAATTCGATTTCAAACAAAATTCCAGCTTTTGCACGCTTAGGATAAGTCCTATACAATGAGAAGAGTGGGAAAGAAATAGATAAGAGGTACTTACCGGTATACATGCTATGAATTAATTTTAAAAAAATCAATATTGTGAGAGGCTGCTACAGTATATTTAAACGCACTGATTCTGTCACATGCCTCTGATGTTCTGTAGCCATGGTATCTATTTTTTATTATCCAAAATAGCTCCTGGACATCCTCACAAAATTTATACTCTTGCACTAAAACACTCTAAGGAAAAGAAAAAATCAATGCCCCCCCCCCCCCTCCCCCAATGAGAACTCAACATGTACACAAGCTGAACTATCTGTCGAAAAGTATTATTGTATACCTTAATAACCACCTTACAACCTCCTGTTAAATTTAGAACTTTATATTGGTTTTACTATTAGTTTAATGATATATTACAAGCATATAACATTTTGCACACTTTATTTATTAATAATAATATTGTTTTACAACACCCCCCCCCCCCCCCCCCCCCCGATAGACTCTACATGTTTATAGTCAAATGAAAATTGAATAATTTATATAATAATACGGTGTTCAGGATGTTAAATTACTCATAAGATTCTCGAGTTCATTAAACGGCATTATACTTATAAGTTCACGAAAGATCGACTGCTCTAATCGAAATGTCTGTGTCACGATTTGTCTAACTAATTTCGACATCCGGTTTTCAACTCCGGTAGGGCTAGTGTTGCTAAGTTTGTGTTTCTTCTGTCCATTTTCAAAGGTAATTCCATTGACTGCAAATCAGTTTCATTTTGAATTTATACATCTATAAATTCTTTAATAACTTCCAAGTGAAAAAGATAGATATTAAAAAAAAAACCAACGAGACTGTTTTAATATGATCATATAACATTGGTACATACAATAATATTATAACTGTTGGTTTTTTTTATACAGTTCAGTATTGATAAATATTTACAACCTGTCAGATTTTAAAGAGTTTTACAATAAGCAGGGCAATACTTATGTTGAATTAGTTACATGTATAACTTTTAAACATAATTTACATCGTTTTCATAACATATTTTTAGGCACATTAAAGGATGACAGAGCATACCTCTGATGCTGACACTTGTCATTTGAAAAAAAAACAGGAATGTTTTGGAAGACAATACCAACATCTGTGGATTATTATTCAATGTAATGCAAACATGAATAAATCAGTCCCGAGTAACTTATCATTGAGAATCTGATTTATGTGCTTGGATTGGTTTAGTTAACATCACCTCATACTGTCTGCTCTGTGAGTACTGGTATTTTAATAGATAGGTAAAATATTATAGTAATTTTATATTATAAACAATTGGGATAAAATACCCCATGCATATGTGGGATAATAAATTCCATGACGTCTGTTTTATTGGCTTAAAAACCCTAAACTGTTATTTAAGAAAAAAGTGGGTTTTTAAACCCCACATTATTTTCATGGGGTTTTCTGCCCCATTGGGTTTATTGCAAAACCCAATGGGGTTTGCATGGGGTTTTCTGTGGGGTATTTTTTCCAAGCTAAAATCCCATGGGGTTGGAACTTTTAAGTTCAAATATCTAAAAAAAACTATCTAAAAATGTTTTAATTTTTTTTCCAAAAATTTATTTAGAATAAAAAAAACCCCACCATTTGGTACTAAACTTTGGTCGATAGTGTGAATGGAAAGGGGTGCGCAACGCCGGAAAAATGTCCATTCCGAAGTTGTCCGTCCCACTGTTTAATCATTTTCCTACAGGAATATCTTAATTTCATATAGGAAATTAATTTTTTTTTAACTTCCTATAGGATTTAATATTTTCCTACAGGAGAAATATTTCATTCAGGATAACTTTAAAATCCTGTATTAAATGTCTTTATCCTATAGGATTTTGTAAAATTCCCACAGGAATATGATTTTTCCTAAGGGAATTTTTTTTCCTGTGGGATATTTATGTTTAAAGGTAAATATCTCACCTGTCAGGTGAGATACACCTAAGTCAAAGGTGGTTATTTACTCTCTAGGCTATGGTCTATCATTTGACATAAATGAAATTTTAGAGAAATGCGCCTTAAGCGGGCTCAAAAATGCCACCTTGGCACTGGCATAATTATCCGGCACAGTGTTATATGTCTCCTTGGAAATTTATGAAGAGAGTTTTAAAATTAATGATAGCCAACTTTAAACAGGAAAACTGAAATGAAAGTGATATATAAGATAAAACTACACGCACTGACAATCGATTTCTACCTTTACCTGAAATAAATTGTTTAATCAAAGTACGATATAAGATTTAAAAGTCTGCACTAGAAAACCCTACATTTTTATGGATGAATTTATAACCAGGTGTCTTGTATGTACTTCAATTCACGTCCGGATTTATCCGATATATTCGATATTCAAGGGAAACACTTTAAAAGTAAGGTAATTAAACATCTGTGTTGTTGTAGTCCTGTACCGGATATGTAAAGAAGTATTTGGTTGATCTTTGAGGAAATAGTATATTTTATTCTCGGGATATTCATTTAGAAAAAATTAAGGTAAGTAGTTTTTTTTTTCTATTTCACATTGCATGACATTTGCATATTAACAAATACAGTAATTAAGATTGCATCGCTTTGGACTATCAAAATATACATTGTCATCAATGAGCATGGTATGTTGAGGGATTACGTTGTACATAATTTATACAAGACATATTGTCGAACTCATGACCAAAGAGCTGGCCCCATTCCCTTAATATAAAAAAAAAATTTATCAGTGTGACCAGATAGACGATAATTCATTGTTTAATCAGATGTTGGTTATTAATCACGGTACCTTTGCTTAAAATAGATGCACGCTTTGTAAACGGTTTGCGCGTTTTATTAATAAGGTATGCATGGCCTGAACCCTTTGATTTTTTTCGATATAATTCTGTTTAGGTTTTGTCCGATTGACTTCAGCAAGGTAGTAATTATGACAAGCATTTTTTTTTATTTATATGATATATATAATTACATATGTATTTCAATTTGCATGTAATTAATAACAGAACTTCCATCCGTTCCCCCGTTTCTAATACGTCGCGTGAAAGGTATACTCATTGAAATTCGGGAAGCGGAAGGTAGTTAAATTTTGATTAGTCTGATAATATTTGTTTTTAATTTTAAATAAATGTAATTATTACAATAGATTAAAAAAAAACTGTTCGACTTTAATCCGATATATTTTTGTTAATTTAGCGATATGTCGAAAATTTTAACATCATTATATTGCTATATATGGACTTGTTTGAAGTCAAAAAACATTTCTAAGCTATTTAAGATTTCTTTATTCTTAATTCTTATGATCATTCTTCATTGCGTACTGTGGCCGATCAAATTCCCCTGGTGAATAGACTATGTAAAAATACATGCAATAAATGATAAGATAAACAATGAATTTCAGTGTAGAAATCTTGAAATCAACTGTACTTAAGTTTTTCGACGTGGTTTTTGTTTATTCAAATATTAATTTTATGATATTTTTTGGACTGGTTTGTATACACAGATCACACCTACATGTAACCCGTCATCGTTTCTCCTACCTGAAATAACATTTTGTGTACAGTCAAAATATGACTATTAGTTTTTGTTATTTCGTTTAACTACTAGTATATTTCTTACGATATGTACACAATTGGATAAACACTTCAATAGCTTTTAATGGCGATATTTATTATTCTGTTGGACAAGTGTCAGCTCTTCACTGTATGCATGCGATTTAGCTAACGTTTTACAAATGCTGGCTACCTTTTTTATATTTCATTTGGTTTTTTTCTCACATAGTTGTTAAACAGGACACGGAAAATTACCTGGTAAATCAACAATGTTGAAAGTGATAATTATATTAAGAATTTATCTAGTAACAGAAAATACGACAGCGAGGAAAAGGGACTCTGATCACCAGTACATGAGTTAAACTCACGAAGTCGAAGGGAAGCGATTGTTGAATAATTTCAAATAGTAACACTCTTTTAAATATGGGTTTTAGAAAACATAAAATCAAAACGTTTCATTCGCTATTTTCTTTTTCTAGCTATATAGGAGGAACCTAGCTGCAGGTCTGTAGCTCCCGGTCTGAAAAAGTTCGGATGGACGACCTGGGAGCTACAGTGCCTTCCATAGTAAAAAACTGCAATTTACGGCACAAAAAATTGCGCTAGTTTTGGACTGATTAACCCTTTTTTCGAACATATTCGGTGGAAAAAATTAGTACCATTAAATTCCTTATTCAATTTACTGCTGATATCTGTACTTTATTTGCCTCAAACTTTCTCTTTAACACACTACCGACCTCGGAAATTGAAGTATGTTAAATTCATGTCGAGCTCGAGAGTCGCCATTTTTAAATGTAAACAAACCGCACCAATTCACTGTGCTGGTCATGGAGTTTAAAAGTATATCAGAGGCAAGTAAAGTGATGATGTTTGTGGTTAAATGTCTGAGGAATATTTTGGAATCAAATATCTGTATAGAATTTGTTCGGAAATAAGGTTAATCAGTCCAAAACTAGCGCAATTTTTTGTGCGCCGTAAATTGCAGTTTCTTAATATGGGAGGCATTGTAGCTCCCAGGTCGTCCATCCGATTTTTTTCAGACTGGGAGCTACAGACCTGCAGCTAGGAGGAGCCAAGTAGCACGCGGCACATGGCGTGATCTGTACTGATATACTAAACTGATTGGCATGCGAAGCACGTGGATTCTTGAAAAAAATCCCGCTTATATGACCGACTAAAGAAACCTAAAGCGATATGAATAGTTCAGTGATAAACTTCAAGTATTATAAATAACTTTCTCTCTCTCTCTCTCTCTCTCTCTCTCTCTCTCTCTCTCTCCCTCCCCCCCCCCCCCCCCCAGAGAATCACTTAATTATGTAAAGTTTAGTATGTACACAATGTTTAAAACATTTCATAAAAATAATCAAAATAGTATTGCCACACATTGTGTGAACATTGATACTTTTACAATGTTTAAGAAACCGGCGATGAAATTTTCGTCGAAAACCAAAACCAAAGAAATGATTGAGGTCTAAGAAAGTAAATTAAATGAAACAATTTTTGTGACGGTTTTAATAAAAGCAATTAATAGTGTAAAATTTGAGTATGAGTTATTCAATCCCGTATTAAAATAAATTAAGCAAAATATTGAACTGATCTGGTCAGCGATAATCTTCCGTCCGTATTCATCGAACGACATTAGTCAATCAGCCGTATATGGAAGTTGCACGCTTATTGCCCGGTACGGTATTGGTTATGTAAGTTTAAACATTTCATTTAATCTTATGAAAAGTCATATATTCAAAACGTGTGATGACGTTCATATTTGTGCTCATGCGCTGTGAATAAGGTAAGTGTTTTCACACGAAATTGAACGTCGTAGATTTCCAATGATAAGGCAAAATATACACTGAATGAAAATATTTCTATGTACATATCACAAATTACCCCGCCACAGTTAATATAAATGATGCTGATGTTTATTTTCTTCATTCATTTTATAGTGAGTTTTTATAATCATAATGGTATCGATTTAAAAAGATACATGTACGTTAATAAAGAAATTGGAATTTATGAATTCTTATAATGACTTTTTAAAGGCAACCATTGCAACGTTTTTGGGGGGATTTCTGTTTCAGATGAATGGAAATGTCGACGTCATGACTACCCTGTTTCTTTTCAACACATTTTTTTCTCATGCTGATTCTTTCGGGCATGGTAAGCATTTCTTTTACAACTGTGTTTGTATGTTTGTATTTCCTCACTTCTAACCGTTTTGTAGCTTTGTAACGTATTATGTTTTACGTAATTAAATATCAAAATAGCACTTTCTATGGTGTATTTTATGACAAATCCCAGCTTTATTAAAGCATAAAGTCGTTTGCCCTATTTGCCTTTTTGACTTCTAAGATAGAATTATTTATTGTAATCCGTGAATATCGTTTAAGTGCTATATGAAGTTTTAGTTGGATTGTAAAATGTACAGTATAATCTCTTTTGAAACGCCAATGTAAAGATTTTGGCCCGGGTAGAAAAATGCCCTAGGGTTTATTTGTTGAACGTTGAAAAAAAATACCATATACATTAAATTAAGATCCGATTTTGTTGAAAACTGAGCGGGGTCGAGGAATTTAGGTCAGAGACTGGTTCTTATTTAAAAGCAATTTCACATGATTATCTTTAATTTTAAAATTTTGAATTTGCCAATATATCATATAAACCTAAAGATAACTTGTAATTGAATCTACACAAAGTTGTCATTTGTCTCCACTATTTTCAATGATTTCTCTGCGTTGATAAAGGCAATTTACAAAAACATATTAGCATAATAAGCTATCCATTCAAAACATCAGCAAAATATACAGAATTTACTTCCGACATTCTGACAAAACTATTCAGTGTTGTGTCACTCAGTTCTGTGACAACGGGAATTGATATATTTTGTCTTAGCCAAAGAATTCTTATTTTGGAATTAACTCAGCATTGAGGCAAAGCAGATATTACAAAATACATGTACATTTTCAAATTCATATGTGCATTGCCATTAATGCATGCAGCGCAGTTTTATTCTAGATATTTGTACGATTACGAAACAAAATGCGTAAAATCATCTCGATTGTTTTACCCGTATACAGTGTACTTGTAAAACCGACATTGAAAGGCATCATAAATTTGTGGAATATATAGTACATCAAGCTTTTAACATTCGGACGAATTAAGATTTGTTAGGACGAATTATCTACTTGTTCGTACGAATAAGTTATTTGTTCGGATGATTTAGCCATTTGTTCGGACGAATTAGGATTTGTTCGGACCAATAATTATTTGTTCGCACGAATTAATAATTCGTTTGGCCGAATTAAAGTTTGTTCAGATGCATTATATAATAATCTTATTGTTCCAACAAATAAAATTAGGTTTTAAAAGTGCAACAAAGACTAAGAACTTATTTGGTTTTCTTTTTTTTTCTTTTTTTTTTTTTTGTAGTTTTTTCTTTTTTGTTTTGTTTTGTGTGTGTGTGTGTGTGTGTGTGTGTGTGTGTGTGTGTGTGTGTGTGTGTGTTTTGTAAGCGCTTTTCCTATAAACTGTTGCACGAAGTTTTGTGAGACTTTGTAGGTACATATATTTATAGGACACAATATGTTGATGTGCAGATAACAGGATATTTTGATTACGTATTTTTTAAAAGAATTTCGACCCTTTAGAACTTAAACTTACCATAGTAATGAACAGTTTTTAAGCGCCTCTCTTCTTAATTCTTAAACCGCTTTATTGACTTAAGTGAAACATTGTAGGCATTTAAGAAACAATATGCAGATGTGCATATTTTCAAGAAATTCCGATTTTCCTTTTTTCTGGGTAATATTGGCCCTTTTAAACTTAAAGTTTTTGCCATATATTGAATATAGTAATGAAGAGTTTCCAAGCGCAACTCCTGTTAATTAACCGCTGCATGGAATTCAATGGAACGTTGTAGGCATTAGGATGCAATGTGTAGATATTTTTTTAGAATTTTTGCTCTAAGTTGAATATAGCTATGAACAGTTTATAAGCGCCACTATTCTCAAACCGCTGCATGGAATTTAGAGAACTTTTTTTGTAGGCATTAATGATGCATATTATCAGAAAATTCCGATTTCATTATTTCGAAATTTCAAAAATGAAATTTTTTAGCCCTATTACACTTCGAATGATTTAGTTGTTGAAGACACAATACAAAGATGTGCATGTATGAAATGCATATTTGCAGAAAAGTGTTTTGTTGAGTTATGACCTTTATTAAATAATTTTGTGTATTTAATGCATACCTTGCCATTGTCTAGTATAGGGGGAGTGAGTGTGGGATATGTAAGCTTGCTCACTATTTCTTTCATTAAATGAAAAATAAATTTCACACGTATGAAAGATAAATATTTTTTAAATTATCTTTTAGTGAAAAAAAAGGTAAAGATCTAGCTTAAATTCTAAAGAAAAAACAATTACCCTGTCGTTTGGTTTAAGTCATAGAGATAATCGAAAACAAAATGATTCAGCTTTGAGACCTTCCTTATTTAATTTATTTTTCGACGATTAATTTTTATCAACGGAAAACCGATGAACCAAAATACTTCTATTTTTAATCACAGGATTTACTATGGTCACCGAGTGTCCAAAGAGTGAAAGTGAAGTTAAAGAGGCATCAGACAGACTTTTTTGTGGAAATGATACAAATGGAAACAACCAATATATGTGTCTTAGATGTATAAATTCTTTGGTAGAATTTTGTAATGATCATTATGAAATGGCAATGATCGACAAAGGTACATGATTGTATACTACAATGTATGTTGTTATACAAACAATCTATAGCTACAGTATATATATATGCTAAATTTGCTGTTTGTGAACTCGGATTCTAGTACGGAGTGTAGTTCCGGTCTCGCCGATGTAGTATTGTCCACACACCCCCGCACATTATACAATATATTAGGTTTTTGGTTCCACAAGTCATGCTGGAGTTAACTTTAAATTCCAGGTCTCCGATTCACAAACAGCAAATTCAACAAGGCATGGGGTAATCGTAATCAAGTAATCGTAATCGATTGTAATGATTACTCTTTTTCAAGTAATCGACAGTAATCTGTAATCGAAGAGATTTTCGATTACTTGTTATCGTAATTTAATCGATTACAGATAAAAAATGCAGTGTAATTATAATTACTTTTTCGATTATTTTCTATTTCTCTTCACATAAATATTATGTGATTCACATATTGTATAAACAATACTCTACAAGACAGTGTTGTTTATAATATAATAAAAAAAATTATAATTGTTTATATTTATTCATTATGATTTTCCACTTTTACTTAAAATATGAAAATTAATTCACATGAGAATAATGAGTATATAATCAGATAATTAGTTCTTCATTCTGTGTTTCACCCTTCCTTGCAGATATTGCAGTAGATATTGCAGTAGAATTTATCAATTTTTATCTTATTATTTAAAGATTGAAATATAAAGTCTCAAATCTTCATATCATTCATAATAAAAATACTACTTTAATTAAAAAACAAAATCAACTTGAAGAGTTTATACAATATATTCAAAAGAGGCATTATTCACATTTTAATTAAAAAGAAATTTAAAGTAAGCGATTATTAATCGATTACTTGTTATAAAGTAATCGATTACAATCGATTACAGGGCAAAAAGAGTGTAATCGATTAATAATCGATTACACAAAATTCTGCTATGTAATCGATCATTAATCGATTACATTTTTAAGTAATCATGCCCACGCCTGAATTCAACATCCAGAATACCGTAAAATTAAAGTTAGTGAACATTTAGATTTTTGCGGGAAAGGCCATTTTACCGTGATTCCGCTTTACAAATTTTATAGCGACAACGTAGTGGAAAGTATAGAAAAAGAAAAACATTTTATACAAACTCTCAAACCATCTTTGAACAGTGATATGGCCAAAAATTAAAATGTATCTGTATTTACTTTGCTTAAGGTCAAGATTTAGTAAATGATTTTAGAGTGTGTCTTTGGTGCTAAAACCATTATGACGTCATAATTTATTTGTTAAATCTGTTTCCCGTACTTTACGGCTTCAGGGGAATTATGTTGAAAATGAAACAGTCTCTTGAATTTTTTATTAAATAATGGGAAAAGTAATTCCGATACCTATATTCAATTTGACATCATTTTAAAGGGGAGGTCAAGAGCTTGTTTATTGCCGTTTTTGGAGAGACTGTAGGCATTCTAGATATATTTCATTAGTCAAAAGTAGACGAAACTCTGAGATTTGTTATTTATTTCCTTCATTTTACATAGAAATTCACTGTTAAAAACTGGATTTTTTATTGTGTTTACCAAAAAATTAAGCCCCGGTATACCCTTTCAAACAAAGCCATTGTTATGAAGCATCATTCAAAGAATTTATATTCTAAATTTCATAAACCTGTAGGCATCTTTCATTTAATAGATCTTGACCTTAACTATGCAATAACATGAACATTATTTTAAAAAAATGTTTCCTTATACTGTATTGTGACGTCATTGTATTGTTTGTTTAACGTCATCGATTTTAACGTCACTTGTTTTTTTTTTAAATGTATTGTGAAACGTCTGAGGAAGAAATGAAAGCGCTTAAGGACTTTGGATTCTGCGATCAAAAGTCTAAGTTTTTTCTAAGGTATTTTTAAAAAATTTACACATAAAGATTAACCAAAATTCAAAATAAAATTTTGGGGTCTATACGCCTCTTTCAGTGCTACGGTGTTTTTAATGTGACCTTTCTGCACTGAAAGTGCAAATTGCACAAAAATCACTTTTCCCTCAGTAACTTTTTATCCGAATGAACCATGCCATCAAATACAATTATAAAGTATTTAAAATAAATAAAATTAAAATTAAAATAAACAAAAAGTTTGAAATTTCATCACCTAAGTAATTGATACGTTGACCTTTTTGCACTAATAAAACGCTATTTTCGCCATTAACAGTTCAACTTGCAATGAAATTATTAAAAAGTCTCAAACTTTTTCTCAAATTATATCAGACTTGTCAGAAAAATCTTTTAAATTCAGAAAATAAAACCAAAAGTATGGGTCTATGATGTAAATTTTGAGATATGGCATGAAATAAGCTGATTTTAGGCAAAATTGGAATTCATTATTTCTTGACTTTTATGATATATCAGCTTAATATGCCAATATATGTCGATATAAATATTGAAAAACTATTAAAATATGTATTTCGGAACAACTTGAAGATATACCAATGCAAAAACTATCTGGAATTTGGTCTGCACTGAAAATAAAGAAGCTTAAGTTACGGTTCTCTAAAACAACTAAGTTATGAAAAATGTTCATTTTCTTCTTTTAAAAAACCTTCCACCACAAAATATAGTCCCTTACTAAAGTCTATAAATATGTAATTTTCCCTTAACTATTTCATTCAAAATAGTTTATTTGGCATTATAAAATATGAATTCACAAGAAGAATCAATAAATGATGCATAATTTCCAGACTTGAGGTAACCCAAAATGGCTACCCACAAACAGAGGAACGAACCTCGTTAAGTGTTGTTATTTTGAGATATATATATATATATATATATATATATATATATATATATATATATAGTAATGTATCACAGAATTCTGGAATATATGAAGCTTAGCTTTTTCAATAACATGTTTTCAGTGTTTTAAAAAACTTTCAAAGAAAACAACCCACCTTTTCTCCTGGAGAGTTTTATTCAACTAAAATCAAAGCACTTACATGTAAGTGCTAATTTTGCTTTACTTTAATTCTTCAAGCACACTTTTCATTGTTTTAATAAAAAGTTGGTGGTAGTAAAGCTTTGTCTCTTTGAGTATAAGGAATAAAGAGTATTTTATGCTTCTATTTTTAAAGTAGGGTTTTCTCCTGTCACTGAGTGTCCAAAGAGTCAAAGAGAAATTAGGGAGGCATCAGACAGACTTCAATGTGGAAATGATACAAATGGAAATGGTCAATATATGTGTTCTAGCTTTTATGAAGGAAATTATTTGGTTGAATTTTGTTATGATGGTGAAATGGGAATGATCGAAAAAGGTACGCCATGTTAAATAAACAAATGAAGTTTTTTATTATAATGCCAACTAGATCAGCATGTTTTGACAATGGGTTGTCCTTAATTTTGTATCATAACATGGATTTTAATGACCTTCATATTTATAAGCAAACACAATAAAAACATAGCGTTTTAATCTAAAAGATATCGCATTGCGTTTAATAATATCATGTTTTTTTTTAATTTCTTGCATTTTAAAACTGTATAATAATTATACACATTGATACACTCGACTTTCTGAAATTAACTGTTTGGTTATAATATTTTTGACAACACAAACTGTTTCTTCGAATTAAGTTAACGAAAGAGTATATACATGTATTGCTGAAGTAAGGCTGTAGTGAGGTCAAAGTTGGAATACGTTTGGACCGACTCCAATTGAGACACATATGCACGTACTTATTTCGTATACGACGTTTTACATGAAATCGTCTAAGACAGTGAAAACATGTAATGCTTTTATTTGAGAGATGCCAACCTTCTGAAAATTTAACATGTTATCTTTTGAAAACCTCAGCCGTTACAATATATAATAAAGGAGTTATGGACCATTCAAAGTGTGCCGAATAAGTATTCCTTTCATGAAAAATTAACTATCGTTGAATTCTATAGACAATTACAATGTATAACATAAGTACAATAAATAAAATCATTACAGAAATAAGCATGCCGTTTATTCAAAATAGTTATATTTTCAAATCCAGCTAGTACGTATAATTTCATATCAACATTAACTTGAATTAAACTTACAGTTGCAAATTAAATTGAAATACATTTGTCTAATAGATATAATTTTGTAAGCATTATTTTGCTCGGTTTTGATTTAAGGAATTATTGTCCAGCCTCGCTTAACATTTTAATGACTATAATTTTCTGAGAGCATATAACAAACCAACAATGACGCCATCATAATGCCAAAATGGTTTGAAAAATATGACGATAGATCTCAAAGCCGTAATGCTAGTTAGTTTTTACATGATAAACCAATCCTGTTAAAGTTTGTAATAAAATCGAAAACATTTAATTGTTTGAGGAATTTTTGGACAGGTCTAAAATTTTGTTTCAGACGAAATAAAAAAAAATCAATACATATCGATCAAAAATGCTTTGTTCCGTACGTGATATTAAAATTCGCACTGATTATCATGCTAGACCTAATTTCTTTTATTTGTAGGTCATTGTTTAGAAATCTTTGAAGGAAAATTGAAATTCCGCAGCTGCCATAGTTTTCCACAAGGATGCCCAAAGATCACGTTCAGGTTTCATGATATCTATCAATGTAAGTTACTAGTATTTAAAAGACGCAGTGACTTTCTCTTGAGTGGAAAAGAACAAATAGACAATCTTAAATTATAATTGTATATACGGTATAATCAACAGATCCTGCATGCCAAGACATCATTTACGCAATTTCCAGCTGCAATATTTCAGAGGTGGAGTGTCCCACTCCAACTGAAGAACTAACCCATTCACTGAACGGAATTTCCTACCCCATTTTCGTTGGAACGTGTTCCTTTTTTATTATAATCCTTAGTATCATCGTTTTTTTTATTTGGAAACAACGATATTCTAATGTAGGTATGTTATAAAATTATACGCTTGCATGAATGAATAATTAAAGAGCTCAACTGATTTCTTCTTTATAAAAAAAAAAACTGTTCAAACTCACGCTGAAAAAGTAAAGTTCAAATTTCAAATAAAACTAAGTAGTATTATATTGTACATGGATATAAGGAACTGTTTTTATTAAAACCATTAATCATGTAAACGTAATTTACATGTAGCCGTCATCGTTCATGTAGGTATGTAACAGCAAATATTTCATTGTTTATTTACTTTATAGTGTATGATAAAAAGAAGTAAAGAAAAAATATCATTCAAGACGCTTTGCTTTATATCTAAAACATTTTGGATGGATCATATGGTGTCAAAAACTAGATACCTTCGAAAATGGTTGTGACGATCAATGTCAGTATGCATGTATATCAGTAAATACTGATGATTTTTTTTTTAACGTGGAACTTAATTTTTAAGTACAGACAGAATAGCTTATGTACTTTTGAATAGGCAAATTATGCAGTATAAACTGCCAAGACATAATCAAACTGATGACAAAGATATCTGCTTTCAACTGATATCATATGAAATGCTAAAATATAAAATAAAAACTAGCATTTGTTTAAATGTGATATTTCACAGTGTGTCAATGTCATTATGAGCATTTAAATTTAATTATACTAGGAAATACATCCCTTCAAAGTTTTTCTGATCTGGTCATTATGGAAGGTAAGATATGTTAGATGCTTTAAATTTTTTTTATGTTATTATACACATTTCACCAAAAAATCAAGTCGAGTAATACTAATACTTATATTTGTTTTATTGTATGATATTCAATAAGACAATGGTGTAATAAGAGAAAAAAAATACCAACGCTTTTGTTCTGAAACCAAAATTATTTATCATTCCGTGGAAGTTTATCTCCCTAACCGTAAAAGGAAAAAAAAGTAAAATTGAACTTGCATACGGGTATTTGTGGATTAAATCCCGTTTCTCAAGTATAGCAAATAAACACTTTAATTTTTGTAGAATATTTTTTAGTTGTAAAATTTTCTTACGATATCGATTATCGTTTTCTGTAGACGGAGTTATGACGATAGCTCCACTTGAGCGACGCATTCCACCAGCGGCACCACCCCCACCACCAAGCAACACCTAAACATTGGATGTATATGCAAAAGTTGTGGCGACAATCAACTTACTTAATTACATGTACAACTGTGAAAATGTTAAACTACATGAATATCAACTGAATATTAGGCAAGGCTGCTAATACATTGTGATTTAATTGGAGTGTTATTAAGAATGACACAACAGAATCAAAGAATTATAATTCGTTCGTTATGCTCAGTAAATCACTTAAAGGGGCATGGTCACGATTTTGGTCAAATTCTATTTTTCTGTTTTTATTATTTACAATGCCTTAGGAATGTATTTCTAAAGATCAATTAAAATTTGAGAGTCATTCGTAGAGATATAAGCAGGATACAGGGCTCACAATTCGTTGCCATGTAAACAAGGCTCGTGTCCTGTTTGTGTTTACATAGGTTCAATATAGTAGTAAAAATTTTGTTCATGCTGATTTGTCTATGTTCTTATTCATTTGATGCAAAAATAGACAGTTCCTAACGTTTAGCTCATTCATTTTAGGTCTAAAACTGGAATTTTCACTTCAACATGAAAAATTTAAACAAAAGCTTTGTTTACATAGCAAAGAATTGCAAGCTCTGTAACACGCTTATAACTCAACGAATAACACTCAAATTTTGGTTGCCTATTAAATATGCCTTACTGAAGCATTGTAAACATTAAAATCGGAAAAATAATTTTTGACCAAAATCGTGACCATGCCCCTTTAAACAACTGTATTTCGCTCCAGGTTCAGGCAACAACACAACAATAGCTACAAAGTCAGTGCTCTAATAAATACGTTTATTATAATTTATGTAGCAAATATTTGAAAAATTAGACAAATGAGGAAATATGAAAACAACCTATGAAACTACGGGCCTTCACGGTCACCTGAGTAGCGTAACCTGTACATGTAGATGGACCTGTCAAGGAGACTCATGGATGTATTTAAATCTTTATTTTGGAGTCTAATTCTAATCTGGGACTCCTCTGACTATCAACAATGCTTTATATATATATATATATATATATATATATATTGGTTGTTTTCAAACATTACTTTATAAAGCGAGTGGGGGATACCCAAGTAACTCAGGTACCCTTAAAAGTACATGTTTACTATATGGCCATATTTAAAATATGAGTATGAACTCATACCCTGTGGGCAATGAATTTCACAATTCAAGAAAACACAATTAGCAAAATAACAGTTTATTTTGATATTTCTCACAACTCTAAATACAGAAAAAATATATAAAATGTTATGCCTATTTATTATTTGCTCATATCGGCCTTATTTAAGGGTCTTAATAATCATGCATGCAATTAGTTTTTCTCAAATATGTGAGATAAGAGAAGAAGATCAAATACGTTTCCACTATATGACAATATTGGCCCTGCCCAAGCACCTGAACCCTTGATTCAGAGGCAATGAATATACATATTTACATAATATATGAAAATCATAATCCTGCGTATATTTTTTTCTCCAACTTTTGTTTACAGTCAGTATATATTTGCTCGTGTGTTTGTTTCACAGTGCAAATTCTTTGCTCATAATCTTCTGTACTTTTTACTTTATCTTTCAAATTCGGAATCTGTTTTATAATTTTGGTCATAATTTAATTCCAAAATCACAAAATCATTTTTTAATAAGTGATTGACACTTTTCGGACTCTATGCTTGTAATTGTAAAGAAAAAGAGTGCTTTGTCATAAAAATGCGCAAAGAAAAAAAAAGGATTTTAGAAATTCTGCTTGACTGTTTTGACGACGTATTATTGCAAAAATACATGTATACCGATAAATAAAACATCAGAATCATGACAAAAAAGAATCTGCTACTTAGTACCACATAAATGCCATTGTTATACATGTAGTTGACAAGGCAGTCATGCGGATGTCATTAATATAAACTATAAAATTCGTCTTTTTGTTGTAAAAACAAATTACACGTATGTCCATTGCGTCTATGGCTAGGCATATCATATAGTTGTAGATCGATCAGTAGTTCTACGTGAAAATACCGTAGAACTTCAGTTCAATTACGCTTCCATGTGTAGCGCTCATTTTCAACAGTTTTAATAGTCTTTTAAAAATGATAAACGTTCAGTTAAGTGACGACTAACATTCTTTTACATATGATTTATTTTCCCTATAGGTTACAACATATTTCAATGTACCTGATAAGAATTCATGTTTTATTCTCTTTCATTGTATAAAAACTTTACGCAATTTATCACTAATGAATTTTTTTTAGATAAATGCAAAATTTTCCTCAGTAGGCAAACATCGAATTAAATTCCCACAAGTTGCACGTTTACTTAAAAGCGAGAGCAAATAAATTCATCCTAATATGCATTTCACATCAAAAGAATTTAAAACTCTTTGAGTGACACCTAATGAATCGATATCTGTTACCGGTATTACCATCTAAATTTCAATCTTTATCAAACTATAGCGTTCAGTGCAAGGAGGTCACTGTCATTCTTTCCCGCGGGCCCGTGACCGAGATATAATCGAATACTATAAGCCTGATTGCAGCCAACATTTTCGTACCGACTAAATCACAGCGCCGCACCTACATTTGCAGTCTAGGTTACACAGAAAGAGATATCTGCACACCTGGGCAACTCCACAGGTATTAGCGTTAACGCAAGCAGGAATGCTTGCACATGACCGCCAACAACGAAACCCTAACAAAAGCAGGGAGTGTACATGTATAACACTTGCGCTAGAAAGACCAAGACACCAGCAGGGATGACCAATACAACCAACACCAATACAAGCAGTAATGACTGCACACTTAAAGTTTTGTAGAATACATTGGATACAATTTGATATAAAAGTTAACATTCTTCAGTTTTCAGATAAAAGTAAACTCGAGTTCATAATGTACTGGAGATAATTTTGCATTTAGAATTTTGGTATCTGTCCAAATACATGACCGAAAATTAGTACTGAAACATTTTTTAACCGGGTTTTCCAATGGAAAATCCGTTTATTGAAATGGCGGGCGGGCGGGCGGCTGCCAAAAGTGTACCCTCATTGTACGGATAACTCCTCCTACAGTTTTCAAGATAGGAAGTTGTTCCTTTGCAAATTGATGTACATATAATAGAGGTGTGCATATTGCAAGGATTTTGATTTCTGATAATTTATGAAAAAAATACCAGCTTTTGAACTTAGTCATTTTTTGGCAAAATATTGCAAATACAATGTAGTGTACCCTCATTGTATGGATAACTCCTCCTTCAGTTTTCAATACAGGAAGTTGTTCTTTTCAAGATCAATTTTACATATATCAGAGGTGTGCATATTGCTAGGATTTTGATTTCTGATAATTAATGAAAAAAGTACCAGCTTTTGGACTTAGTCATTTTTTGGCAAAATATTGCATATGGGTACTCCATTTCACTGGATACGGAAGGTAGTGTTTATCAATTCAGGGTAGATATGGATTATGGACACAGTTCACATAAAAGAAAACCCGGTTTGCTGCCACATTGACAGCTTTTCACTTGTTTTAATTTTTTACATAAAAGATAAAGAAATGGTCTTTTTCAAAAATAATATAAATGCAAATGTGACAATATAAAACAATTTAGATGATTTGACACTTTGGTTTTTATCTCTGCCAAATGTATACATGTAGTTATGTGTTTAAACACTACTTATGTTATATAAAATATAACATTTTTCAATTGTCAGATTAAAACAAACCCACCATAGTTAAGACTTGTTTTGTCATGTTCATACTTGAGATCTGAACTAATTTTAGATCTATAGTTTATTTTAGGATAATGAATTATTTATCTAATTTTATGATGTCAACATTTTAGTCGGGAACACAAGTAGATTAAATTAAGCCCAAATGGTTCATTATTAATTTTAATATATTCCGACTGTAATGATCTCCCAATAAAGTCGAAAAATGAACCTTTGTGACAAACAACAAAATTATTGGCACACAGATTGTATATTACAACGCAGCGCAAAACAATCACGTGATGATGTTTAGCAAGCCCATGGCATGTCTTTTGTTGAGGATGAAATTATTGCCAAAAAACCGAGTATTAATACGAAAGAAAAACAGCGTCTTTTTTGTTATTCTAGACTTTTTGCATTTAGAATATCAAATATTTGATTAAAATTGTAAAACTTTATTACAATTTAAATATATTTTTTTTTAAATATGTAACTTGCTTGCAATTATTTTATATTTATATAATTTTAAGCCATTGTACGATCAATTATTTAAATATAAATAAACAAACCCCGCTGGCGCCCCAATTAAACGTCATTTGAAGTTATGGGTTATATAGTACAAAATTGACACGTAGTTGTTATCACAGGCAAAGACACTGGAAAATGTAAATATTTCTGGTTTCTTCAAAACCAGCAACATTTACGCACACTAAATAAAAAATGTAATTCACTCTGTCGGATATTTTGGATTTCTTTGAATCAAAGCAGTCAACAAGTATCATATTGCATACCGTTATCATGAATTATTTTGAATGAGTTTTTTTAAGACAATTATTTATAATCTATTGAAATACTCCTACAAGACAGGTGTATGTTAACCATTGCCAAAAGCCTATAAATATTCATTTTAGGTGTTAATATTTCAACCTGTTGTTAATAAATTTATTCCTGTATCTAACTTGACCAATTTGCATGTTAGAATAATACTAAAGACCACAAAAATGATTTTTAAAAAAAGTATTTATGACAAAAATCTAATTTATAGTTAAAAGGTTACATTTCATAGAGCTTTTAAAAAGTAAAGCAAGGAAAAGTGTATTTATAATGGAACCAAGTTACATGTAATATACCGACAACCCACCGAGAGACGCTTTAGCTAGCAATATCGTTTGCCTGTATACCGCGCTGCAGTGTTTCTGGATTATCAATCTTTAAAGTTTTAAAAAATGTGCTGTCTTACATGTATGTATTTTTGGGTGGCGTAAACTAATTAGTTATCTTTTTCAATTGATGCAGTAACGGTTCTTCATTGCAAACAAAAGAACCATTGAAGTCCCACTAATACGTCCATACTGGAAAAAACCGTAATATACTGAGAATATAGTCCTGAATTTTAAGTATGCTAAAATGAATTTTTGACTATCAATATTCAATCACTTTCTAATGATAAAATTTATTTTTGTTAGATTATACAATCATTTTTTTGAGAAAACCTGTAAAGATAATTCGTCATGCTTATAACTAGTTGATGCTTTTAATGTATTTGGAGTAGATTATGGACTAGACTGCAAACGAACGATAACTGTTACAACAGTTGTTACTTTTGAATTCCTTATTTTTTTACTAAAAAATAATGGGAATTCTATCAAAATGGATCACTTTTAAATGTGAAAACGTTGGAAAACGCAATCAGAAGAAAATCAAAAATGGGAAAAAAAAACTAGGAAAAAAGAGTACATTATATTATATATGTTTTTAATTGGAATTTCATATTTTATATATATCTATATATATATATATATATATATATAGTTTTATAGGCATGCAACTTTTTCAGATATTTTCAATATGATATCGTCAAATGCAGTCACTGTGTAAGTACATTAAATTGAAATCAAAACCGCAAATGAAATCAATGTTGAGTTTAAAAATACGATTCAGCACATGAATGACCAAAACCAAATATGAAATTCCAATTAAAAACGTTTTACAAAACATTGATAGGTCTGTGTAAAAAGAAATAGTTCAAATAACCAATAGCAATGCTTTTTAATACACACATGGTTTACATAAACTAGAAGGCATTGTTTTCTTTTAGGTAAGAATTGTTGCTTTCAATCATATCTTATTTTTAAGAATTGTACAAAAGTTACATACCCAATTCTTATTTCTTATTAAATTCAAATGATTATGCTGGACACGTTTTATAACTACATAAAGGCCAAAATGCACGATTCAAACTGTCATTTGATGAAATGTAAATAGTTTCATGAAAGTATGAACATTTATATGTGACTATTGTGGGTTTTTTTTTTTTTAACAATAAAATGCTTTCTTCGTGAATTATGCGGAATATGGAGGTGGCGACTTTGCGGAAAAAAATTAGAGCGTATTATGTTTCTTTATAATGATCGCAATCTTTATTTACTTTAGATTTAGAGTGTGTTCTCTTTATATGATGCATTATATATTGTTTGAAAAACCTATTGGTTCTTTAAAGGCATTAATTGTATAAATTTTAAGAAGGAAGATTAATTTATATTTTTGTTACAGAAAGGGTTTGTAATTAACTGAAACTTCGAACCTAAACCCTACATCGGTCTTCCTGTCTTTTATTTATATGAAATCGATAATATGATAAATTTGCATTTGAGAAAGGGAGTGAAAATAATTAATTGAAAATGATTGAATTCGTTGTTTAGCTCACCTGAGCTGAAAGCTCAAGCGAGCTATTCTGATCACATTTTGTCCGTCGTCCGTCTGTCCGTCCGTCCGTCCGTCCGTCCGTCCGTCCGTCTGTAAACTTTTTACATTTTGAACTTCTTCTCTAAAACTGCTTGGCCAATTTCAACCAAATTTGGCACAAAGCATTCTTATGGGAAGGTTAATATAAATTGCAAAAATAAAAGACCGAGCTTTATTCAAAGCGGAGAAAACCTCGAAACTGTGGAAAAAGGGGGTAGCATTTTTTAAAATCTTCTTCTCAAGAACAACTGAGTCAAATTCAATGTAATTTAGCATAAGTAATCCTTATGGAAAGGAAAATATAAATTGCAAAAATTATGGGCTAATTCTGTTTCAGATCTGAGTTATTACGAAAATAATAATAAAGGAAAGGCGTGTTTCAATCAGTTTATAGCTTCGGGTTAAGTATTCCATGAGTCTTGGTAAAATGGGTAGGCAAACCCGGGCCGGGGCAAAACAAAAGATTGGCAGTTATTAATCTGCCAATCTCATTTAAATTTTCAGGATATGTTACGGACCAGTGTATTTGTATTCGCTGTAAATATTGCTGCAAAACAATGCGTATTTTTGAATTGACGATTGCCGATCTGCCCCGGCTTTTATTTTGCCCCGGCCCGGGTTTGCCTACCCTTTCTACCAAGACTCGTATTCCATACTTCTTTGTTAAAGCAGCCATGACATATGATAAACGGGTCGATCTGACAATGATGAATTTGTTTGTTGTGCAACAGTTCGCGTACGAAGGGGATCTTTGAAACATTTAAAATACATTGGTGTCGATTTTGTGAAGTAAATTGAGGTTAAATATTTCAATGCGTTGACAGTTTTCACATATGACGGTGGTGTTTTGATTTTCGTTTCGTTTTCATTATTTATGCTTTGTAACCTGGGAACTATCGCCTGTATTTTGTAATTTTTACGTATCAAATAAAACAGAGACTTCGGTAAATCAGACAGTTAACTTAACCTGCGCAAATTAAGCAAAATCTGATGTATTAAAGTACTAAAATACTATTCATTCTATCGGTAATTCGGTATGATCTTTTGCGTAATATTAGATTAATGCAATGTGTTTTATTGAGATGCTCAGCATTTTCTCGAGTTTATTCAGTTTAAATAGAGTTTAATATCGCTGACAGAAATATGTAGGTATATACATATATATGATTCATTTTGAAAAATAAATTGTGCACTTTATTTGTTATAGTGCATGTTTCTTATGTTTAATTGTTTACAATTTCTATTTACTAACCATATTTGAGTGTTAAGCTTCGAATTATAGGCAAGATACAGAGATTTGCTCACAATTATATGTACACAGATCTGAGGCCATTCTTTTTTTTTCCACTTTAAATGCTGAATAGGAAATACCAAGTTAAAAATCTTAAGCTGAATGTAATAAACTCATGTGAACAAAATATGACTCAAACCTAGCAGAATTGTGAGCTCTGTATCTTGCTTATAAGTCTACGATTGACGCTGAAATTTAGGTTGATCATTAGAAATGTCTCGCTAGATGTTAAATACTAGTACAAAAAAAGGATGATATGCTGTATATAACTACTCTCTGGGGCCCCCTCTTTATACAATGAATAATGTGAAATCAATTTTAATCTACATCAGTTTTGAAAGTTGTTCAGACACGAGTAAATAAATACGACACCGTTAAAACAGTTTCCATAGTTCTGACACATTTCTGTTGCGGGGAAAAAGGCATTATCGCTATTCCTAATTAAATATTACAGCGGAAAATTATCCTGGTCTGTAGCCATTTGTTATTTTTGAATAAAGATGAAAATAGTGGGTGGGCCTTAGCAAAATACAGTGGTCTGCCTGTCAATACTGTAACATTGATTTTTATAGCTCTTTAACATGTCACGTGACAACATTTTTCATTCCAGTGTATTCATCAATCAAATGTGATTAAAGTTATAAAAGTCACACGAGTTTACGCCAGGTAAACAATAGTCATTTAATTATGATGAATTATGAATTATCTTCTCGACAAATTAAATATTTGAATGTTTTTAATTTGAGGAATTGAGCGCATTGAGGTACAATTTTCTTCTTCTCATCTATAGGATTTTTTAAATAAAATACAATAACTATTATATTATATTTAAAAAAAATACAATAACTAGTAAGAAGTTGAGGAAGAAAATGTACCTATATGCTCTCATATATTTGGATCGCTTTATAAAGTGGGGGGGGGGGGGGGCAGAACGAAAATATAGGGAATTGGAAGTTAACAGTGTACCCCTACCAAATGTTTAGTTTTATATCTTGCGTAGGATTTTCTTATTCTGGGTAAAAATAGTATTCCATAAAGGTACAATGTCAAAGATTACGTGTATGCAAAAATAAGTGTAAAATTCGAATACTTTACAATATTTATTTTTTGTTATTCTACTGAGGGGCCATATGGCACAATATATTTTGTTGTCCATTGTTGCTCAGGTGAGCGATGTGGCCCCATGGGCCTCTTGTTTTTTTTGTCTTTGATACTCAAGTAAATGTAATCAATATAAATGTAAATGGTTTGTAACTTAACGGCTTGACACGCTACTGCTTTATAAACACATAGATGAAAACTATTTAATTCTTCGAAATTCAAACGCCAAACCAATATGTTTAACAGAGACACTCAAAACCGCTACGTTAAGTTCCTAAAACAAGAGGCACATGGTCTACATCGCTCACCTGCACAATATTTTTTGTATCTCTTTCCGAGTTTTAAAATAGAAATTCTTTTAAAATGTTGTAAAACTCACAAAAAATCTTATATATACCAAGATTTGACAATAGATAAAACGATATAGAAAAGGCGCTAGTTTTTTGGATATTATATCAAAAGATATGAAATGCATTGGAAAAAGAATTTTAATTACAAATATTATACCTTTACCTAATTTTTCACTGTAAAAGAGTGATTGGATATATTTTGCTGATTCCCTATAAATCACCGTAAACAGACTGATTGCCTGCAAAAAGGTGCGTCAGTTTAATGAAACTGATCCACACTTATTCAGAACACTTAGTTATTTCTGTTGCTGAAGGAAACGTTCCGAAATATTCTGAATTAAATCATGAATATTCATAATCAATAATTCAATTCTATTTCTGATATCTTTTTTGATTGGCTATGCCAATTCATCTACGTATCGTATAACATAACTTGGTAGACTAACATTACGACGCGCGTGCAATTTAATTTGATTTATTTTGTTATACCTTTTTGAAATTAAATCATATTAATAATTATATATATTATAGTCAAAAAAATATCTAATAGACCTTTTGCATCGGTATAATACAACAGTTAAAGTATACCATTGAGGGAGTCAGCAAAATTACCGTTCCCTTTGAGCAAGCCTACATGTATTTTCCTCAGCTTCGCCTCGGGAAATATACTTGCTCTCGGGAAACGGGAATCTTGCTGACTCCATCAATGGTATATTTTTACTGTATATTAAAAGAAAAAGAATGTCACTTTTACAGTGCTGCTATCGTTATAGTTGACAAAACAATCCTATCCTATCCTATATCCTGCATCCTATCCCGTAAATACGCTTTATAATATCCTATTCTATCCCATACCATTCATTTTTAGGAATAATAGTTAACAAAAAAACGAAACATAAGAAAGTAACAATTCTATCAATAAACTATCATATAATGAAATAATCCAAATGTCCAATTAGTACATAAACAAAAATCTTTAAAACTAGGTAACTTATTAACCTGTGAATCAGTAATATTAAATCGTACGCAGAGAGTACACAAGTACGGAAACAAACAGGTTTGCGATTATATTTGATTTTTATTAGATAAATGTATTATAATACTTAAAAAGCAGATAAAGAACTTTGATATATTGTTTAAACAAACATTTTTATCGAAGTTTTTACTTATCATATAATAACCAAGTAAGCTGATCGGTAATCGGTTGGTAATCGGCTGATTCGTTCGGCAATAAATGCAAACTGGATTTACTTTATGAATCATTAAAAAAAATCGCATTTGTTGTTAAATCATTTGGATTTATTGTTAAAATATAAATGAATACGCATGTACAGTTACCTTACATTTTTTAATTTGATCTGTTCAGTTTATTATCCGGCAGGAATATATGGACATTATACGAAACGTGATAATTACATACAAACAGCGTTCGTTTCCTGTTTATACATTTGTCTATTTATATGTCGAATTGTTCTTGTTTGAATTCTTCTGTTTTCAAACTGTTGAAGTCTTTAAAAAAAGCAAGAACAATTTATTTATGTAGTAATTTAACGCTGTATTGTGAGATCTAAATTTTTCACATTAACTGAATACTTAAGTTATTTCCGATTTGACAAAAATCTCACGCGCATCAAGTTTTCTTTACAGTTTTGTGAATATATCACGTTGTTAATCATTCTTAAATGATTAATTTTGTATTACTAATAAATTTGTTATGGTAAATGTATTTTCACATAAATTTTCGTTTCGCAAAATCACTCTGAAATTTATACTTGAATCTGATATGCTACAGGATGCAGATTAGGATAAGATAGGATAGGATATAATTTAACTAAGTATTTCTAGCATGCATCCTCCATTCTATCCTATCTTATCTTTGTCAACTTTCATGATGGCAGCATTGTACCTTGATATGAGTATATGAAGATAAAAGGATGCCAACATTGAAATAAACGTAGCATATCATTTTTCAAGAAAATATTTAAAATTTTTCATATACATTTCTTTGTTGAACTTTGAACCCATATTGGGGTCTCTGTATTAGTCTAGGGGTCACGGTTTGGACAATTTAGAATGCACACTATCTGAGGATGCTTGAATTCTAATCATATAAATTGTTGAATTGTAGCTCTTTAGAAAAAGATCGTACAACATTTCCCTAAACACTGTTACGCGTTGTGGAATTCTACACAAGTTACTCGATAAGCTTAAAACCGAGTAAAAAAAACCGTGCGAATGGTAAAATAATCAAAACTTTATTGTGATAAATCACGTTTCTGCTTAATTACAACGACACGTATTGAGTTGTAGAATGACAAAAGAAAACACGCACTTAACCACCAGCGTAAATAACCACTTTTACAGTATACATGTATGTCTTGATATATCAAATGTTAAACCTTCTCTGAGCCCCAGTATTGGTCAGAGTCAGAGTTTTAATAATCTAAAATGTAAACTATCTGACAATGATTGCATATGAATTAATGTCAACAATTGTAGCATTGTATTTCTTATATACAAGAAATACATGTACAATATATTTCAATGATTAACTTTAGTCTCCTCTTTGGGCGCCAGTATTTGTCAATGGGCCATAGTTTAACCATTTAGAATTTTAATCATACATGTATAAACAGGTGAATCTCGATATCTTGGATTCCAGGGGACCTTCTAGGTATCAACAGTTCAACAAATCAAAAGTTGTTAAAAAAAATCCGAACATTGCGCTTTCTATAGATAAATATGTTTTGGGTATTTCATGTTCACTTAATAATCACTTTGAATCTTTCAAATATAAACCAGTTTAATTTAACGATAGTTACTCAAGTTGTTAAAATTCATCATTTACAAATCTCTAATGATCAATTAAAAAACGACCATCAAATCTGGAGAATTCCATTATCTATTTTGCAACAAAATTCAAAATTGTATGCGATGATTATTTTTTTTTCCATTTTTGCCTCAACTATACAATTTGAATATCGTTTTTTTTTAATTTACATTTTTCAAAATTCAAACATACAAAAATTTTATGAACATAATGTCATTTTTTTTAATATTTTAAATCACTTTCTTTTCATACCACTTTCATTCACACACTCATTCAAAAACAAAAGTAGAAGGACCTGAGGTTGTATATTTAAAATTGATAGAAAGAGAAAAAAAAACAAAGAAAAAACTATGCAGTAATAGTATTGATATCAAATTCCACTTCTGTATGGTTTTGTTATACAATTAAACACAAAAAAATCTTCCCAATGTGACCAGCATTTTTCAAACTTTCTAAGTTGAAATTTTTGAACCGACGCATATTTCTCTATCTTGTATTTAAAACTCAAATGATGTAATAGCTCAACATAGTTTGGAATCTTATTTTGCTTCCGACATATAAATATGAATTGTTTTGTATACAAAATTATGAAGTTCACGGGTTTATTATCTACATTTAGAGTATTTTCTCCAAACAGTGTATTGATAGCATTGAAACCAACCCTTTTCCTTGTTTTTATATATATATATATATATATATATATATACTAAGATTGTTCCACAAGGGTAAAACATTTCTACAACTGAAAAATACATGTTGTATTGTTTCTATTTCTTCTTTACAAAAAGTACAACAATCATTTGCAATGATCTTGATTTTTTTCAAATAGTAGTTCACAGGAAGAATTCTGTGTAGAATTCTGTACTGTAGCCATTGTACAGATGTATCATTAGTTGTCATAAAACATATTTTGAAACAGTCTTGTATGCACAAATTTTGTCCATGTGATAATTCATTATTCCATCTTGATATTGCAGTTGGGACCACATCAGTATAGTTCAAAGTAAAAAAGGAGTATAATTCTTTTCCATATTCACTCTTTCCACATAAAATGATTTAAGAAACTTTGAAATAGCACTAATAATACTGTTATATTTCATGACATATACATCAGGCAAGTTAAACGTATATACAAAATTATCATATGTCAAAAAGCTCCATTTTCAGATAAAAAATCTCCAACTACTTTTATGCCACGTTGGTACCATACATTAATAAAGACAGATTTATTGGCAACTGTAATACAGGAGTTGTGCCATATTTGAACATTGATAATACTTTTCTTAATATAACCAGGCTGTTTGTTGAACATGTTCACTACCTGGAGCCATGATTGAAAAACATCTTTCCAAAAAACATTATTGTGCTTCATCATCTTTCGGATAAAATTATCCCCAAACTCTAACATTTTCTTAGCAACATCTTTGCCATTAATTTCAAAAAAAAAAAATATCCATCCATGGTTTAGGTTTGAGAGTTAACCTCTTTATCCATGAACATTTGAGAGAAGAAACAAAATTATAGACATCTAGCATTCTTAAACCACCTTTTGTGTAATCTTGAGTAACTATCTGCCTTTTTACTTTATCAACTTTAGATTTCCATAAAAAATTAAATATTGCTCTATTCAATGAGGATAAAAATGCTTTATTGCGTGTTGGAAGTGAAATAAATAGATGATTAAGTTTCGGCAAAATTAAAGTATTGGCCACGGTTACTCTACCAACAGGGGTAAGAATCCTTCTGTTCCATTGTTGGATCAGTGAAAGAATTTTTGGCAGTTGCATGTTGTAATTTAGTTCAGTAATTTTATCTAATTCCACACATAATTCTATTCCTAACAGATTAAAAGTTGTACTACCCCAGTCAAGCTTCCATCGAGTATGATGAAAAACCTGATCTGAGAACTTTCTCGAGCCTATCCAAACCACTTTGGTTTTTGAGCTATTTATTTTTAATCCAGATAATTTTGCAAAAAAATCTAGTGTATCTAGAGAATTAAAAAGAGACTCTGGTGAACTATCAAGTGTCAGTGTTGTATCATCTGCATATTGTGTTATCTTGTGTTCTTTACCATTAACTACAATACCCCTGATGTTTGTATTGTTTGATAAGTATGGCTAGAATCTCTGCACACAGTAAAAATAAATATAGAGCAATTGGATCTCCTTGTCTGCAACCTCTCTGTATGTCAAATTGGTCGGACAGATATCCACATTGCAGAATAGCTGCTTTAAAGTTTGTATTTAAAATATTAACCTAGCTAAGTATATTTTTTCCAAACCCCCAAAAATTCAACACTTTGTAAATACACTCCCATGAAATACAATCAAATGCCTTTTCGAAATCTATAAGAACAAGTAATCCAGGAAGATTTAGTGACTGTATTTGCCATAAGGTCTTATATAAACCTTGTGTTTTCACCTATGTATCTGCCTTTCATAAAACCTGATTGTGTTTCTGAAATAAGGTAATGTTATCCCTTCCTCTACCCATTTGGCACGTGACCTTATAACATGTCCCTGTAATTTTTCCTTCCTAAGACTTTCTAGTTCCGATTTTTTTTCACTAACAAGATCTAAATTAACATGAGCATTTGATTCCAATTTTTCTATATCTTCTAACAATGACCTCTCTTGCTTATCTTTTTGTTTTTTCTTAAAAGAGGAATATGAAATGGTGACACCTTTAATTTCCATGAGCAGAACTTCCCGAAAATTGTGCTCCTCAATGGGTTCAGAAGAAGTACCTTTATATTGGTTATGCACTTGTTGTATAGTGTCTTTGACCTTTTGAATGTAAGTTTTATCAAGTAATAAAGAATTGTTAAATTTCCACATCCCTCTGCCTCGTTGAAATGTATTGAATTTGAACTCCAAAATGACAGCTGAGTGGTCTGACCTATAACCTTTTTTAATAACAAAATTTTCTACGAGGTTGGATATATTTTTAGAAATAAGGATATAATCTAGTCGACCTTGCTTTAATGGGTTTTTTTTCTTCATGTAAAAACCCTTTTATCTGGACTTAAAATTCTAAAATAATCTGAAAGTTGCAAATCAGACATAATTTCAAGAAGTTTGTCTCTAGCCTTCGGGTTACTGATGCCCTTGTAATTTTCGGTATCTATGATGGGATTAAGAACAAGATTAAAGTCACCACAGAGAAAAATATACTCACTGTCAAAATCTAACAAAACATCTCTAACCATATCATCAAAATTGGGTGTGTCGGAATTCGGACCATATATATTAATAAGCGTTACCTTGTTTTCTTTAATGACCATATCAAGAGCTAAGAGATTACCATCATTATCAGTACGAGTTTGATTGACCTTGAATTCAAAATTATTATTAAACATAATGGCCACTCCTCTAGTGTTTGATTTGAAAGAATTAAAAACGCATGTATAACCCCACTGTGTTTCAACAAACGGCTCAGTATCTTCAGTAAAATGTGTGTCTTGGAGACATAAAATTAAGTAACCCTTTTCCTTATAAAAATTCAAAACATCCTGACGTTTTGAAGCAGTTGCTAGAACTTGACAGTTCACTGTCGCTATTTTTTAAGTATCAGTCATGATTAATTAACAAAACAATATATACAACCTCTTACCTCATTGTGAACTAATCTGACAAATCTGGCACACATTCTCACACCTCGCACACAAACCTCACACACATGTAAACAAAAAGGAAGTCCGATCCCGAATATTTGAATATCGTTTGCACGCTTACCATTTATGAATTCAATGTAATATCACCAAATGTAATTTAATTAAGATTTTCCTTTTTATTCTCGTTGACTCTTTTTTTCTGATTTTGTCCGCGTGTGATCTGAAAAACATTAAAAGACTGAGTAATCAAACTTTGCTATATAATACATGTAGATCTTAATATCTATATTTGTAGAATTGGTATCAACAATTCGTGCGTCACTTTTGGATTGTAACGGAAATCAAACAAAATTGTACATTCTACGTTTGTAATTTTCTGCAGAATTTTCCAGATTGCTTTTAAAGTATAACACAACTTTAAAATGGTAAACACATAAATATTTCATTTCTTTTGCTGAGATATCCCAGATATCTCATTGAAATGTTTATTTCTAATTTTTCCCACGAGATCTCAATATCAGTAAGTACATGTAACAGAGCAACCAAACTTTGTCCGTCACTTCCGGTCTTCATCGAAAATGAAACAAACAAGAGGCCAATAGGCCTTAACGGTCACCTGAGTAGCATAACCTATACACAAACTTGTCAAGGAGTCTCATATATGCATTTAATTAAGTTTTATTCTGGAATAGAAAAAAAATTAATTTGTAATGACGACCACCTCCCTGCCTGAAATCTTTCAAAAAGGACTATTAAACCTATAATTTTAGCGAAAAACTTACAAGATCATAAAATAGTGCATGACCTGATATTGAAAAGGTGCAAGACTCTGATAGAAAATAATTTTCCAATATTTATTTTTTTTCAGGATAGGTTTTAAGTGTATATGTTTTCATAGAAAAGTTACATATGTATAACAAGGTGGCTATTATTCATGTTTTATCTAAACCAACCTCCCATTCCCCATCCCCCCGGGGCAGACATAAACTCTCCCTGTGGGCATTTAAACAAACGAAAAAAAAAAACAGCTTTAAAAGCCGTCATAAGTTACTCACCTCTCCTGTTCCAGTTTTTGAATATTCAACCTTCGTTGAGAATCACCATCCGGCATTTATACCAAAATCAGTATACCTTTATATCAGTGATTTTAGTTAGCCAATTATTACTTTACTATTAACAAGTCTATTTGTTTATTTTGAAAGTTCAAAAACTGTTTTTGTTTCAAATGATAAAAAGCCTTGCATAACTCTTTTGATCATATAACTTTTATATAATTACATTATATTTAATGATTAATTACTAAATATGAACAAGCAAAGGAAGATAACTCCATTAGGAAGAAGCAAGGGAAAATAACTCCATTAACTGTTTACCCCCCCTCCCCCCTTTCAACTCTTTCCAAATGCTCTCCAAATGCTAGGTCCTGTACCCTGACTTAGGAGTCATGAATTTCACACTTTAGGTAGAGGAGTTCATAACCATGCATTCAGTTTTTTGCCCACATGAGTGGGAGTAAAGATTTTTAAGATTTAATTCATTTTTACTATATAGCTATATTTGCCTTACCCTAGGGTCTAAATCCCTGTCCCAGGGGTAATGAATTTCAAAATTTAGGTAGAAGACTTCATGGACATCATATCCATGCATTTACTTTTTCACAAATGAATACGGGAGTATCGAAGAAGATTTTCTAAGATTTAATACATTTTTACTATATGGCCATATTGGCCCCACCCTAGGGCCTAAACACCTGTCCCCGGGGTCATAAATTTCACAATTTAGGTAGAAGACTTCATGTACATCATATCCATGCATTTAGTTTTTCACAAATATACATGGGAGTAGAGAAGAAGATTTTCTAAAATTTAATACATTTTTACTATATGGCCATTTTGGCGCCACCATTGAACCTGAAGCCCTGACACAGGGACCATAAATTTCACAATTTTGGTAGAGTGCTTCATGGACATCATATCCATGCATTTATTTTTTAACAAAAATCTATGGGAGTAGAGAAGAAGATTTTCTAAGATTTAATACATTTTTTCTATATGGCCATATTGGCTCCACCCTAGAGCCTGAACCCCTGACTCAGAGACCATAAATTTCACAATTTTGGTAAAGGGCTTCATGGACATCATTAACATGTATTTAGTTTTTAACAAATATCTATGGGAGTAGAGAAGAAGATTTTGTAAGATTTAATACATTTTTACTATATGGCCATATTGGCCCCACCCTAGAGCCTGAACCCCTGAACCAGGGGCAATGAATTTCACAATTTTTGTAGAGGGCTTCATGGACATCATAACCATGCAATCAGTTTTTTCCTCACATGTGTGGGAGTAGAGAAGAAGATTTTTGACAATTTGGCTGTGTTTTGAATATTTGGCCCCACCTGTGGCACCCTGGGTATGGTAGAGCCACCAACTTCACAATTTATATTCCTCTTACCATAGAGATACTTCACACTAAAAATGGAATCAATTGGCCTTGTAGTTTTTAAGAAGTTAAAAATTGTTAACGCACGACACACGACGCACGACGACGGACGAAAACAGATAGCAATAGGTCACCTGAGTTTACTCAGGTGACCTAAAAATTAGATTGATTTAAAATTGTTTAAAATTCTATGAAGAATAGATTAGTTATTGTTAAAATTTGCTATGTCATTTAGTTAAGTCTCCCAAACGAAGTTTGGATACTTATTGTTTTTGTACGGTTCTTCTTCTTCTTCTTCTTCTTTCTCGCTCTGAACTTGTCCGTCGAGTTTCTCAGAGATGGCTGAACAGAATTGTACAAAACTCTAGGATACAATAGGCCTGCATATCTAGATGTACACGCTGTTTTGATTTTTCTCATTTGGGGTTGGTCAACCACTTTTCTGGGGGGTCAAAAGGGTGTGGGGTCTAACATTGAACCTTATGGGAAAAATCGACTACTCTATTGTAAATGGTTATAACTTAAAAACGGACAAAGATAAGGTTATCCCCACCCCCCAGGAATTGGAAATGACCTAAAACGGACAAAGATAATAATATAGGGTTTTCAGAATCATATATTGACTGTTACATGCAATATTTAGGGTTTATGAGATCTGACCCCTGGGGTCATCCCCCCCCAGGAATTGGAAATTACCATATATCTCAGAAACTGTTAGAATCCTGACCCCTAAACCATATATATTCTTGTTTCATGTGTTAAGTATGGTATGTAGGTCATGGGCCCCGGGGATGGTCCTGACCCCCTCAAACTGGAAGGGCTTAAATATCTTGAAAACGATCGAGATCCCAACCCCTAAACCATATATATTCTTGTTCCTTGTGTTAAGTGGCATCAAATAGTATGTAGGTCATGGGCCCCGGGGGTGGTCCTGTCCCACCTCAAACAGGAAGTGCCAGAATATCCTGAAAACAGTTAAGAACCCTACCCCTCAACCATATATATTCTTGTTCCCTGTGTTAATGGCCATCAAATGGTATGAAGGTCATGGGCCCTGGGGCTGGTCTAGACCCCCTCTCAAATAGGAAGTGCACAAATATCTTGAAAACGGTTAATATCCCCACCCCTAAACCATATATATTCTTGTTCCTTGTGTTAAGGGCCATCAAATGGTATGTAGGTCATAGGCCTCAAGGGTTGTCCTGACCTCCCTCAAACAGGAAGGGCCCAACTATCTTGAAAACGGTTAAGTACCCCACCCCTAAACCATATATATTCTTGTTCCTTGTGTCAATGGGCATTTTATGGTATGTAGGTCATGGACCCCGGGGATGGTCCTGACCCCCCTCAAACAGAAAGTGCACAAATAACTTGAAAACGGTTAATATCCCCACCCCTAAACCATATATATTCTTGTTCCTTGTGTCAAGGAGCATCATATGGTATGTAGGTCATGGGCCCTGGGGGTGTTCCTGACCCCCCTCAAACAGGTAGTGCCCGGATACATGTATATGCTCTTCTACGTAATCTTTAACAAATTACGTCTTCACTCCTCTTTTGGTTGCATCTTTCGATCATAAAATCAGTGAGTTGACAGTTTTTCATTCATGGTTTTCTTTAGGTATGTATAGCCAAGCTACCAGGGCATACTTATTGGGAGGATAAATAGATTTCATATAAGCACAATTGTTTTCAAATTTTTGAGCAGTTTCTAAGAAAAACACGTTATCATATTCCCATTCTATTATACACATAAAGCTACAAGTTTTCTCTACTAACTCTGAGAAGAACATGAATTCTTTTCTTTATGTCTCATAAATGTAAATCATATAAAATATACTTGTACACTATGTAATGATAATTTTCGATATTTGACGATGTTCAAATAAATTTTAAATTATTTGTTCATACATCACAAGTCAAGTAAAATATAAAATGAAAACAAAAAACAAAAACAAAAAAAACCCCGATAATAATAACCGGCGTTTTGATTGATCCGATACCCGGCATTGTCATATAGGGACGGCCTTAAACTGTTAAACCCATTATAAAAGTAGATCACAGTCTTTCGTTTTATATTCTAATAACAAATATGTTTAAACTGCCATTCAACAAATATATTTTATTGCTAAACTTACTTTTTCAAAAACGTGCTCATGCAGATGGTGCAGTGGGTGTTGTAACAGTTGACAATCGATTCATTCACTTATGTTCATCCTCTGTTTCAGCAATGGATTTGTTCACTGTTAAACACTCCATTGACAATGTTTTTTTTACCTTGTGTACAGCTAATTCCCTTATTTACATTCATTTCAACATCTCGGTGATGGCAGACAACATGGCAGCATCGAATGTGAAAATTGGCGGCTATCTATTGATCGACCAATCAGCGCGCGCGTAGCCTAACATTGAAACAAAAGTAAAAGTAGAAACAAACAGCATACGGAAAATTATTTCTACAACATCAAGCTGTTTAGATACTCGATCAAATCTAATTAGACTGATATTAGAACTTAGGAAAATAGAATATACCGTTACAAAAGAACAGACAGGTTAGTCTTCGCGCGATCACGTAATACGTGGGGTCGGAGGGGGGGGGGGGGGGGGCAAACAGCATTTTATACTTTGAAACATCATAATCGTGCAATTGAAGTTGATCTTAAAACGTTATATTGGAAATCTTAATTGAGACTCTCTTAGAATAAAACTTTAATCCTAAAATATTTATTAGATTTATTTTTTTCTCTCTTTACAAAATATTTATAACAACAATTCAATTATAATTGCAGTCTTAAAGTTGTGCTGAATGTGTAAAATTTTATAAGTCTAATTTCTGGTAAAGCCTTGGCAAGCTCAGGAAGTAATAAAACAGAGAAAAAAGAAGAAAAGTTTGTGGTAAACGTTTGGCAAATTTTAAGGAGTTTGCCAAAAGTTTGCCACTACTGGCAAAAAAGCTGCAAACATAATTGAGTGTCTGGTAAACTTCTGGCAAAATAAAAGAGGTTGACCAGAAGTTTGCCACTAATGGCAAAGATTGGCAAACAAATTTGCGGCAACTTTGCTGCAAATTTGCCGCAAACAATTCATTTTGGTAAGGGTCCATATCTAAACTTGACATAGTTTCTGAAAGATAATAAAAATACACTTAATTTCATGAACTCGACAAACGAATACATTTAATTCATAGACACATTAAATAGACCTTTCTCCGGGACTAGTCTAATGTTCAAGGGAGTACATTTCCTCACGTTCCTCACAATAATATAAATTATAGAAACTGGTATGATCTATCACTCAATATATATCAAATATGTTATATTTGTACAAATTAATACAGTTGATACACAATCGAAAGCAATAGCTCATAGTTTCAAAATAAATATGTATATATGTAATATATACAATAATCTCTACTCACTTCATATGAGTGTAAATATTAATAAATTATACTATCTATCAGTTTATCTATGTAACAAGTTCTCGAACTTCTCCATAGGTCTATGCTTATTGAACTATGCTCACAAACACATCTGTAAAAAAAATTAACCTATACTCTATATTGGGTCTAATAAACAGACCCTTCCCAATTGGGAAAACCCACTAAATTTCCCAATTTACTTATCTACAAATTTCCAACATCATAAATTTTACACTGTGTATATAAAAAATAATTGTGTTCAAGTAAAATTTGAGCTGTAAAACTTCAATATGTAGAAGTTAACAAAACATTATATGATATATAGATGTCCAGTGACTCCAGTCCTTTTGAAAATATATTAAGTATCTTCCATTTTCCAATTGACAAAAAAATGTCAATAATTTTCCCAATTGGGAGGGACCCGGTCCCTGTAACAAAAAGTGCTGTGACAAGCTTGCTCTTGTGTGTGTGTTTATTGTGCATTATGAATATTTATTGTACAATTTTCCTGTTGCCTCTTGAGGGCCCTTAATATTGGTCAATAAAGAAATTGAAATTAAACAATAGTACTAAAAACTTTCTCATTGCATTTCGCATGAAAGCAAAAATTAGTGCAAATCATGGGAGGGGGTACTCGACATCATTCAGAGTTTGATATGTTATTATTATACTATGAGAATTGTTTTGTTTGTTTTTGGTTTTTTTTTTATCAGACTCAAGTCAGTGTTTCTGGATGAAAACTACAACAATAACAGCAACATCAACAAGCCAAATTGTTAATAAATGACCCAGCTGATCACGGACACTCACGCTAAAAAAAAGGTCCATGGTCTCTCCGAGTGGCCGAAATCCATCTACTTCTACTCTCAGGATCGGTCGGGAGTGTGTGGAATGACAGCTCTGTGTTTATTCTTCCATATCCGTTGCAAAAGAGTACGCAGCAGTGCTTGTTTCACCTTATCCCTCGCCATTTTTGTTTACGATCTTAACCGACCTTAGCCTCGTTTTAGATTTCGACGCGCGGCTTATGCATATTCTTTGAGAATGGAGTATTGTACGCACTAAAGTGTGAAGCAGACTTGTCTTTTTTCTTACCATTTTACTGCCTGTAATTCCTGCCCCTTGTATATTCCGAATACACATGTAGCGCTGCTTTCAGGGGTATACTTCTGATCGGGATTTACACTCTGTGTCCACTCTGGGTTTACTCGGGGTTTACTCTGGTCCACCCTAGTAAACCCGGAGTAAACCCCGAAGGTAAACCCGGGTTTAGTTGGGGTTTACATTTTGTTAGGTTGGGTCTAAACGGTACTGTAGGTCATGCAAGCGTACTGGATCTGAACAGCAGTGCATGCTTAGCAAAATTCTTGACCACCCCCCCCCCCCCGTCCCATTACATCAGGGAGAGTTTTAATGCTATCCCTCCGTAAGACCCAAAAGACAAATGCAAGTGCTTCATTAGGAGCTCCACCTGTCGTTGGGGAGAGTTTTGAAAATGGACTGATACAATATTTCACATCCATTGAGTGTAATCCTGGCAGACCTTTGTTGACAAAAGTTGATTACAGCAATTTTGACTTAAATTATCTTTTGTTTGTGGAATACAAGTGACTAATTGAAAATTTAACTTTCTTTTTTTTTTTTTTTTTTTTGGATTTCTTGCACTTGTACAGTTGATTTCAATAAATCACTATTACATGTTAATTCATTCATTGATTCTTTATTTCCCTCCTAAGAAGATCATGAAGTAATATAAATGGTCAAAAATTCACAGAAATGGTGCAATGCACAAGTGAATTTATACCAAAAAGAGGATACAGGAAGAGCGGAACATATGTACATAAAGTGAAGAAAGGAACAAATAAGTGAATGAATAAAAAAATATTAAATGTATAAATAAATTGCTATGTAACAGTCACAATGTTTTTTATTTAAATAAGAAGTGTTGCTCTGTTGTATAGAGCTGCGGTATCGTTCACTAGTCTGAAGTTGAATATGCGAAAGGAAACATATTCGGAGCGACTAAGTTGGGTGAGTGTTTGTTGACCGAGAAGAACCAAGAACAGATCGTCGTCGGGAAGAGCGGATAATTCTGCTAACAACCGAATGTCGAAGAGATTCACAATGTCGTTCCACCATATATCTCGTATGTTGTCTGTGGCCAGGCAAGCACAAGAGGCATGAGTAAATACATTAATATTGGTAAAGAGTCTATGACACAATAAGCAAACTTGGTTTTCGTCGAATTCTCGGATATTTTAAGTAAGTTTGCAGATGAATTTACACAAATTGATTTCATTACAATTTCTGGGTAATTTCAAAATTCACGATGGTCCTGTCTTGCCGAATATAGTACGAAAAAGGAGAAGTCAAGGTGGCAAGATAAACGGTCCTGACGCTGTAGTTTGTGCTGCGATGATACAGAGTTCTGACGATTTTCCTCCAGGTTGGTTTGTCGGGGAATGATCCGTCCTGTAATCAACTTTGCAAGTAGTTCGCGAGTCCGTACAAATCTAGAATTTGCAGAATTTCGGGAATGAAACCAAACTGGGTGTGCGCTAAAACGTGAAGAAAGGAGAATAGGCGTGTCAGGAATATTTTCTTTGTAAGGGCGTTGGAATTTAATCGACAAAGTCTTCCAAAGAATAACAGTTTCCTTGCGTCAATTTCTGCATCTATTGGTAGAACATCAAAAAAAAAAAAAAGATTAACAGATGTCAGATCTTCATAATTTTGGGAGATTCAATGCATGCTTATAGACGAAGTGTTGGAAGGTATTGAGTTTCTGGAGATCAGAAGAGGATACGCAGTTCCAGAGTTCACATCCAAACAAAGCGGAAGGCAGCACAACCGTTTTGTGTAAGTGCGATAGTGTCTTTGGATTGAGATACTATGAGCCAAGATCGGAAAGCGCATAGTACGATTTACGGCCCTTTGTGCATGCTTCTGTAATCCTTGTAGAAAGTCTACATTTGTGATCAATAATAACACTTAAATGATTGTAATTCTCCTGAACAGGAATTAAACATTGACCTAAGAACATTTGTTGTTTCTATTAAGTTTACATTTTTTTGGACAAAATATCAACACACTTGATTTAGCTGCGTTAAATCTAAATCGCCATTTGTTTGAATACATATATGCAGTGTGTGAAAGTGACTGAAGGCCTGTTGAAGATAGGCTAATACACGATATGTCGTCTGCTAAGGCGGGACAACTACTTTGAATATTCAACACACTAGTATTTTTACTACAAATTTCTAGTTCATTCAAAAGATCATCTATAAATACAAGATACAAAAATGAGGATAGTACACCTTGTCGGACAACTTGATTGACAGGAAACCATTCTGACTGAACTTGGTTAACAACAATAAAACTTGCAGTGTTTTGGTGACAATTGTTTATCAACATCCATGTTTTGCCGGTACAATAAATCTTATATGACTAAAACATGAGGCCTTGCCTCCAGACTGTATCAAAAGCTTTGCTAGAGTCTAAAAAGCTTACATACACATTGCTGCCTTGTCCATATTGTGAAAAATTGTCTCTTGCAAGTTAAATGAGGCAGTAAGGCAGCTTAACGATTTTTGAAACCCTTGCTCTTGAGATTTGGGAAAGTGTTGATTTGCTATCAGAAATTCAAATCTACGTGACATAATAATTTTTTCAAAAATTTTCAATACACTAGGCAGTAAGGCAACTGGTCTATAACTGTCGCACTTGTTTTGTTAAAATCTCTTTTGTTTGTGGAATACAAGTGACTAATTGAAAAATGAATTTAATTAACTTTCATTTTTTTGCATTCTTTGCACTTGTACAGTTGATTTCAATAAATCACTATTACATGTTAATGTTCTAAATTGTTTTTTTACTTAAAAAATTTGTCTGTTATACATATTATAAAAAGGCCATCATATAGCTTATCTGAGTGATTAGTCGAGTGATAAATCAATTAACACTTTCCATTCAAAAAGACCCGTGCAGGCATCAGTGATATACTAAGGGTAATTAAAGGAAAATTTGCGGTCACTAGAGGGAAACCATGCGACAAAGGCTAAGTGACCTCTGGAAAAAGGAAGGATCACTAGTTCCATCTTAAGTGATGTTTTTCAATTGCGAGACAAACCCACATCCCTTATTCAACAGATTATATATGGATCAAGACAAGCAATGATGTACAAGAGTCTGGCCTTACTTTAGGTTTAACACATTTTTTTCTAGGGGCTACCAGTGATAGGAGAGTGGTTGATAATGAAAGCACCTTACTGCTAGAAATTAAATGTCCCTCCTCCATCTCAGGACAAAATGTTACATTGTTGGGAATATCAAATATTATGTCAATGAACAGAACAGTTTTATCTTGAACTTGACTAATGAGAGGCATAATGGTAAGGGAAACCACTCCTTCCAAAACGTGGATATTTTTACCCACCCGATGCTCCTCTCCACGTGTATGCGAAGCTGTGCAATTTATTGGGTTCTGTAGACATCGTCAGCAGAAAATTAGTTCACATTACCTAAAGTGAACGAGTTAAATTTCTGACATACATGCCTTGAACTATATTACATGTAATTGAAATTCAAACCTTAAGATAATCATCAGGTAATTGAACTATATAAACATTTTTCCAAAATGGGGATAAATTTTAATATAAGAAAATATACATGCATAATTATGTTTTATTTCAACTAAATTGCATCATACCTCTAAATGGTGGGTAGAAACACTGCTATTTTTCCAACAAATCAGCAACTGTACATCCGATGTCAGCAATTACTCCGTCACCTTGCTCAAGCAAACTGATGAGCACCCAATTCCCTGTTAGTTGACGATCTAATGTCTTCCTAGGCCGTACATCGGAAACAAATGTGAAGACATCAAAGGGGCTAATTTCAACCAAATATTTGACGGCTGTGTGGTGTTTGTAATAAAAGAGTCAAACTTTGATTTAAAAGGCTACTTGAAGTTTGAATAAACAGTTCCGTGCAATCAATGATAACTCTAGTTGATGGATACTTTATTCTAAATGACTTTTACATAGTCCTGTTGATGATGTATTTGCTTGGGAAAGGATTTTAAAACTTTGGCTCAGCATATAGTAAACTAATCCAAGTAATGAAAATCATTGAAAATGAGGCAGAATAAATCTGAAATCTTTCTGAAATATCCTGGATGTAAGGTCCTACTTTCAATCTCATTAGAACTGTAAAGAATTGGTCAATGGGGCTAAGCTATGAAGAACACACCCTCACTCTATCTACCCTGCACTCACCACTAGGTCATTCTTGAGCATTTAGGTCCAAGGTAGCTGTGATAAATACAGATGCCTAAGTTTCTCACCAACAGATAAGATAAAGAAAAAATCATCTTAATTTTTTTATTAAATTTATTTAAAATTATAAATTTTAACAGTAGCACATTTTTTTTGATAAGTATAGTTTAGTAAAAAAAATATTAAATCATTGATCAGTATGACCAAGCGATACATGTAGTTGCGTACTCAATTAGCATTTTGACATTTCTTCATTTTAATCAGTTTAATTGAAGGTGCATTGATGAAGTACATGATGTTAATTTTTAACTAATCTTACTTGAACAGTCACAAAAAAAAAATGGCAAATGACGGTAATCCTGTGTATGAACTTTGTCATTCCAGCATTTTCTTTGATGCGTTTCACACCCCAGTTGTGCTCCCTTAGTCGACTGATTTCCTGTCTTAGCTCCCTGCTTTTGAGGACGAAGGTCCCCTTCGTCCTCAAAAGCACGCCTATAATTAAATTTCATTAATTCGTAATCATGTACTATTAACATTGCAGCAATATTCAACCTAAGTATATTATTTTACTTGAAGCATTTTAGATAAATATTAACTTTTCATTTCACAGATATTCATTGTCAACTTATGATCATATATATATCGAGTGATATGGTGACATCAATATGTTGTTTCAAATGTGTAGATTGGTAGTACTCAATTATGTAGGCCAGTTTCACCTTAATCAGATGTAAGATGGATGTTAACATCATCAGCTGTGATGGCAGATAAAGTATGAGCCATGAGCAAGCAGTGGGAATTGAAGACTTCCTCTATCCCCTTCATTTAACATCACCTCTTCATCATGTTTTTTTTTTCTAGAAATTAAATCATTTTTTACAATTTGTTATATTATATATTTTCACGGTATATTTAATACATTACACAAAATTAAATCTTAATCATTTGACTTGTAATACATATATATAAAATGTATTAATTTTAACTATATTATTTTACATAATTTACATAATTATACAGAGTACGAACGCGCATTTGTCGGTTGGGTGTTGTAATTGGTTTTTAGTTATTTCTGCAACATCTGGTTGTTTATTGATGATGTTCACACCCTTCCTTTTTTATTTCATTATAATTTAAAAAACAAATAATACTTTAAAAAATACATAACCTAGTACAAATTTTGTGCAAGTATTTGAAACAAATATATCTTTGTAAAAACTGGTACATAGGTAATATTTTACACACTAAAATCATTACCAGGCTCTGACCTCTTCCTTCCACAACGACAACTCACATAAACTAGGGTGGCGGTTAAGTGGGAATGCTAAATCGTCAAAATATGTCTGACATCAGTTTTAAACATCATTTTGTTCCGGATTGATAACATTCTTTCCTGCTTTAAAATAGCTATACACCGTTTAATTAAACTCTATGAGATAGCAATGAAATTGCTAAAACTCTTCTAAAATATGTCAATTTTATTTGTGTGTCAAGCTTTCCACCAACATTGATTATCAGCTGTTTTGTATGGGGAATGTGAAATCTAAATAATATACTTTTTCCCTGCTATTGACAATACATTTTTGTCATGTCATCTCCGATACACGATCATACATACAGTACCGATCAGACCCAACCTAACAGAAAGTCAACCCCAACTAAACCCTGGGTTTACTCAGGATTTACTCCGGGTTTACTAGAGTGGACCCATAGTAAACCCAGAGTACAAATCCAAAGTAAACCCAGAGTGGACACATAGAGTAAACAGCGATCACAAGTATACCCCTGAAAGCAGACGCTACATGTGTATTCGGAATATACAAGGGGCAGGAATTACAGGCAGTAAGATGGTAAGATAAAAGACGGGTCTGCTTCACACTTCAGTGCGTACAGTTGACCCCAAAAGCAATTCCCGAGTAAACCCAAAGTAAACCCCGAGTGGACCCAAATTTTCAAAAAGCAGACCCAGAGTAAACCCCAGGTAAACATCAAAAGTAAACCCGGGGTTAAGTTGGGGTTTACTCTGAGTGTTAGGTTAGGTCTGATCGGTACTGTACTTGACGGATAATCGATAAAGGTTACCATATAGTATATTTTTTTAAACTATATATGTATGATGAATTTAAAACTATAGTTGATCTCTAGAATTGATCCTAACTGCCGAAATATAATTTTAAAAACGTTTGCAGCAAAAGACTTGCATCGGAAGTAAATCGAAAGGTAAGGGATATGTTTGACATTAAACTAGTATATTTAAATTAAATAGTTATAGGTAGCAATAGCAGTGGAAGATTTGCAAGCCGAATGAGGGAACGAAAGAATTCTGAAAAGGAGCATGTTTTTCATTACCACACGTACATTTGTATCCCTATGAACAACTAATGTATGTATTAATATGCGTATGGTTGTTGATTATAATTGCAATTGTATATTTAAAAGTGAAAGGCAATTTTAACTACTAAAATTTTGATTTAAAGAGTTGAATATATATAATACATTTATCAAAAATATGATTTGTCAGGTTCAAACATTATTATCAGCACTACTGACCTTAAATCAACATATTTAGCATAAATTTGGTTCTTTTTAATCTATTCTCGTTATTTTCATTAATTAAAAAAATGGTACCAAGATATTTGAGACCACGTAAAATAAAGAAAGACAACTCTTTAATCACACCTCACAGCCTTATTAGCATAATCGGAACATTTCTGAATTTTATATGAACGAAAAACTGAAAAAAAAAACAAAAAACGAGAACGTCTAAACTACGTCATTCAATGGGATTTCAACGAGATCAGTTCGAGAAACTTGCAAATCGAGAGAGGAGTTTAGATCGAAAAAGTAAGTAAAAGTTTTTTATCCCCTCGCGCATCTTGTTGCGAAGGGGATATAGCATCGCTACCGTGCGTGTGTGTGTTCGTATGTGTGTATGCGTGTGTGTGTGCACTCCATTTCAATTTTCTAGTAAATTAAAAAAAAAAAACCTTCCAATAGATTTTCCTCAACCTTTGCACAAATATGCCTCATTGTAAAAGATTAAAACAAATGTAATGTCATATTAATTGGTCATTTTTTTATGCAAAAACTTAGATAAAATTACACCATTGTAAAGGAGGGGGCATACATTATGACAAAATTCGTTCAAAACTAAAAATATTTATCATAGATTGCACACTTCTGTAAAATAACAAATAAAATATGCATGTGCCTTTCCAAACCATTAATACTATTACACATTATTATTTCATTAAATCAATGTCATAATCAACTTTGTATACGAATTATCAATCGAAATTTCTGAGTAAGAGACACTAAGAGTTATCAATAACCCAGAGCGAAAGTAGCGTGACAGAACAACGTTACGGTGAGTTATTATAGTTAATAGCTTAATGAGTGTTTGAATGTTTGTTATTATCCCCTCGCGCAACTTGTTGATATAGCATCGCTGCTGTGTGTCCATTGTCAGCTCTTTAACAAAATTCCAAGAAAACCCTCTAATGAATATTCATCAAACTTTGTACACTTCTTTGGCATGGTAAAAGGACAAACCCGGTTTGATTTCCAAATCAATTGATTCAACATTTTTTAAATTATCGTAAAAAAGCGAAGTTTAAACATGAATTTTATGTACGAATTGACAATAGACATTTCCGGTAATTTAGTAAATCGCTACCGTATGCAGTTCAAATCAACAACTTGAGATTTTAATCTTGTAAAGGTTAAAAAATAAAATCCAAACGTTTTGTAGTATTGGAGGGTTAGAAGATTGCCCATAGGTAAAAGTTGAAGCGGGCAAGAAATTTAAGTCATCCTATTGACATCGAAACAACCAGTCGACAAACGAGCAAATTTTCCCGTATTACTTACAAAAGAACTGGTCCAAAATTCAGAGGAGACTTTGACAGATATCGCACATTTATCACGCGAAGATTGGTTCATATTAATAATAGCTGCATATCTACTACTATGGGTTGGCATACCACAATTGCACAAGCAACTAGAATTGTCCATCAGAGCAGACTACCGATCGCTAGATCTTCAGCTTATTTCATAATATATACGGATCATTTATATATAATTATGACAATAAATGTCACTTAATGAACCTAAATTATTTAACTTTAAAGCATATGTGTACATGTGTTGAGTTTCTGCTAGGAATAGGAAAACTGTGCAACCACGTACATGTAACACCCCATCCCCCCCATTTATACACTACAAAGCTTTGGGATTAGGATAAAATAGATATAATGAATTCAAATTGGTTTTTAGAAATACTTGTGTTATATTTAATTTGATCTGATAAATTTTGATCTGAAAAATTTACATGTATTTTCCTAAAAAATGCATTTCCCCCTACAACAAGTCATGTCGCGAGGAGATGCTCCGCTTTGCGGTGCCCTTGTTTGTTTTTTTTCGGCTTGCTTTTTAAATTATTTAAGGTGGCTCTTTTCACCACTTTTTGATGACGCAGTAAGCAAAAAAGTACTAGCTGATTTAAACTGGGCGAATTGTATGGGAGCCGCTATTTTGAAAAAGGAGGACAGAAAAGGTATTATTTGATCTGAATCTTAAAAACGTTTTTTAAAGGCACAATTTTAAATAAAATACAAGAACGAATTAACATTGAAAAAAAAAAAAAACAAAAAAAAAAACAAAACAAAACAAACCAGAAGCGTGATAGAAGCGGTGACCCCTCCCCTTTCAATATTCTACATGGATTAATTGAATGACTTCGCGGAAGATGCAGAATGATGGACAGTGAATTTGATTATATCGATAACGAGCACTGTTATATTAAATGTATTACAAACATATAATAAATATTGGTGTTAATGTGATTAAAACAATTATTTTGTATTCTTAAAAATCATACTTTACGTACCATAACGGTGCATTAACACACATGTAAAGCGAATATATTTACTTATATAGGCCTATAATGAAATATGTATGTATTTATCATTCCAAAACAATATTTTGGAAATTTTCTTTAACTCAGAAATTGATAAGTCCCCAAGGTGTTTGTGCCTTGAGACTTAGGAAAGATAACTCTTACCAGTGGAACTTTCATACCAAATAATTTTTTTTTTTTAATTTTTGTGTTTTTTTGTAATGATTTTCATTCAATTTTTATGTCACATTTATTAAAATACATTTTCTCATAACATCAAGCAGCTTTTTCAGATGATGTGTCAACAGAGTAAGAAGATATGAAAATTATGTGTTTTGAGAAAATACTCAAAAATTTGCAATAAAAATATTTTTGAATGTTGTGAAGTGGTATAATTTTTTATGTGTCTGAAGGAAAAATCCATCATTTGACAAACAATTTTCTTTCAATTTGTTAATAGTTATCTTTTAAAAAATCGTTTTACGCAGTATAGAGAAGGCTACACATCGCTATGATATGCTAATGAAGGGATAATGAGATATGACGTCATAATACATGCCCCGCCTCTGTATTTCCATATATGGAAATATACCGAAAACAGCGGTTTTTGGCAAAATATACGGTTTATTTAATACTTCATGCAAAAACCTATAACAACGAATTACTCGTATGTGTATCTATAAATTTACAACAACGATAATATACGAAGAATTTCCATAAAATATCTTTCGTATGGGTGTGAATCTGCGTCCCGAAAGCGCTCGTCAGACGCTGTATTTGATGTAAACACGTGTAGCTGGTGTTCCCGATGATAACGATCCTTTTGATGATTTATCAGGTATGTAGAATAGATATACAGTGTATTTGTAATGGACCAGATAACTAAGTAACTATTTTATTGTGTGTTTTATACAGTGGATGAATTTCTGATCAACTTATTGTGTTGTTTCGTTCAAAACATGAGAAGAGACTGCATTGTTTACATTTATACTGTACAATGTACATGTATAGGTTTATCGTTACTCATTTTCTTCAGAAAGTTCAATCGACTCGATCGAATCGGTTCAAAGCATTTGTACAGACAATACTTAGCTTTACACTACACTTAGTCTCACTACATGCAGTTGTTTGTATGTAAACAAAGTGAGACTGTGTGAAAACAGCTGATCTGGTTTTCTGAAAATCAGTACAGTACAGGCTAAAAGATTATATACACCCGATTTGATTTTCTGAAAATTAGTTGACCCGTTGATAAACAGCTGATCAATAACATGTTTCTGCTGTGTTGAAAATTCTTCTATGACAGTTTATTTATTTAATATTTATTTCTTTTTTATACATAATATTCATCCAATTGATATAAAATGTTCATGCACATTAATTATCATCACTAGATTTTTATATCACTCAGAACATAACACTGTTTGAAATCTTAAAATATACAAATAACTGAATTGCATGTCACATACTTAAATTAATCTGATTTCTCTAAATGAGGAATTGTGTGCATGGTATGTTTGTTTAAAATGTGCATGTGAAACTTTCAAATAATAGTAAAAGTGTTGGTCATTTTACCCATTCATGCAAATAAGACCTTTAACAGAATGCTCAAATTGCTGTTGACATGTAGGCCTATGTATGTGTGCATGTAAATTTGTATTACTTCCCATTATTTTTGTTATTTGCAGAGAAATTTAAAAATTGTCAGAATGGTTTCTGAAAAAAAGGCTTGAAGAAAATGTAAGTATATGTACTGTTAATAACATATTATAAGTACAATTATAAATTCATCACTGAAATAATGATAAATCTGATAATACTTAATATGTTTGTTTTGTATGAGACAGATCAAGTAGAAAAAAACCATCATCATGTGTGAATGGTGTCATGTTTTAAAATGATTAAATTTAAAACTTATGTTATTTTAAACCTACAATTTTGAATACTGCTTGATTAAAAAATTGCTCATCAACATTGAACATATCAACAAAACATGGTATGATATCACTGTAACTGCACTAGCTTGATAGAAATCTACCTAAATCATTAATATGAGAGAGAGAGAGAGAGAGAGAGAGAGAGAGAGAGAGAGAGAGAGAG
>WFKH01011925.1:34660119-34676981 GCA_016163765.1 Magallana hongkongensis | reverse complement strand
GAGGGGACCTGTCGGTGTAAATAAAACATTGGATAAACATTTGTAAAGATCATGAAAATGTATATATGAACTGCCGATGTACAAAATTTGTGTAACGTTTTATTTATTTATTTTGTTGTTTGTTGAATTATCTGACTGCATTTCACAGATTATGAGTTATAAATACCCTGTTTGATACGTGAAAAGTGCATATTTATCCTGAATTAGGTATTATTTAATTGTAGAGGTAACTATTATATATTATTTTTATATGCTGTAAATTTCTTTTGAACGGAGTCAAAAGCTTAAGTAGGGGGGAGTTGTAACGGTATTTTAAAATTATATTATTCTTCTGTTTTAATTATTACGTAATGTTTATTTATCATTGCTCTCCGCGAGCAATGTCATTACGTAACTGACCCCGTTTAGAAAGATTGCTCCTCGCGAGCAATGCATATTATGTATATATAGGACGGGTAAAAATTACGGGGGGACTGATTATTTTTCTATTGCGGGAGATACATTCAGCCAGTGATGTTTTGATATTTTATTTGTGAAACTTTGGATTTTTTTATCGTGATGTGAATAAACTGTAAATAATTCTACTTTGTGTTTATATTAAACTAAAGCGTATGCTTTAGAGGTTGGAGCATTATAATCTCAAGGATTTAACTGGGAATTATAAAATTATTAAAATGTGAGTTATCTACCTGTGGATTTAGTAGAATAGAGCCGTTTACCGCTCGACGGCGCTACAGTTGCCTTAACTGTCCTGCGTACAAAAACACGAAAAAAACATTAAAAAATTCTTTAAAAATACCTATAGTATCACCATCAATTTAATATTTGATAAGTATATGTTTTGTGGTCTTCTATTGAAAATTTGAATAAACTGTGGGTGTGTAAAGTTGCAGAACAATTGTTTTTTAGTGTGAATTCGAAATTTGGGGTGATTAGCATTTATTTATCTTGTTAAATATTGTTCAGCATGAAACCGTGTGAACAGCAGTCCTCGATTTTGTCAACAATCTATAACGTGCTAGGGAGTAGTCATGTGTCGGTAAGAACATACTTACTAACATTGTTAAACTCGATAAATACCTTTTTAAAAGCCTACAATGCATTAATTCTACTACCCGTGTTACTAAAATGTTAATAATTAATGGTCGTTGTGAGATGTGACTTGAAAGACATGTTTTGGTATAATAGAATGTGCATGCAGGAGTATTATAGTCAATTTCTACACATATTGGTAACTAACTGATATACGTTAAAAATATTTCGTATTTTTTCTTAAAATATTTTTAATGTTTTACAGGTTTTTTGTGTTTTTGTCAATCATGCCTTTGGCCATACAGAATTTCCTCGACACATTCATGTAGTTTTAATTTGATACATGCATATTCCTTTTAATTTTATGTCTTAATTATCTATTAACGCTGAGAGTGTTTATGATTGTTCATGGATATGATTTTTTTTTAATAATACCACAGTACATTAGCCATATTGCTGAAAAAAATGTTGAGAGAGAGAGAGAGACAGTCTAGCGATAGAGAGATCATTAAAACCCAATACAAATTTTATAGAATGTCATATCCCACTCAATGAGCTGTTATTTTGGTAATGTTTTGACCCATGTCTTAGATATTGCATATGCACATAAAAAAGTGTAATCCGGGACACACCCTTTTGTTTTGATGTAATGACAGTATTTAGTTTTGTAATTATAGTGTATCTTTTTCTTCTAATCTACAGTTTACCTGCTGCCTCCAGATGATCTGAAGATCAGGAAAATAGAGAATATTGTCAATTTGATATTGCTAATGACCCAGTCAAGTCCGCTGAAGGTACTTCATTGTCATGTGATAAACTTGCAGCTTTTCCTCTATATTTAGATATATTTGGTTATAGCTGATTGAAAGCCCAGCAAGGTCATCTAAATAGCTACCGGTACAATGTCTTGTGCAAAAATTGTATATGGGAAAGGTTTGTATGGGCATCTTGTTACAACACTGATTATTTGAAGTAGTGGGAACCTCCGAAAGGAATGCCAGGAGTTCAAATATATTATAAACTTAAAAAAATCTCTTTTACCCTCTCTGAGAGAATGGGATTTGCAGAAATCCAATGAAGTTCTTATAATGGAAAAAGGTGGGGTTTTTTTTCAGATTTGTTGTTATTATTGACTCAATCTTATTACGGTGTACATAGAATGTTGTTAGTTGCAACTCATACAGACATTCATTTGTTACATATGTGTTTCTGACTTTGATCTTTGTTCAATATATTTGATATCTTTCTGTCCACTGAAAAACTAGAATGTCTCTAAAGTAACACCAGTTGGTAACAAAGGCAATTGTTTCTGGTAATTCTGTTTGAAATATTTTGATTCGATTATTACATTTTTCAAGTGTGTGCAGACTTGATTGACCCGGGTTTCCTGATTTCGTCGTATAAGTTTTATTGCTTTAAAAAAAGGATATCACATTTGACCTACCGGTATAATGGTACTTATTGTACATGTATTTGTAAAAACATTTTTACAGATTTGCAGCGTTTTTTAAGACCAAAATGCATTTTATGGTTCTTAAAATAACTGAAAGTACATGCAAGTGTCTTTTGACATTGTATATATAATATAAAGATAAAGAAAATGTGAGCTGGGTTTAAAATTAGTAGCAAAATGATGTTATATGTACAATTTTAGAAAAAAATACATTTTCAGTATAACTTTAAAGCACATTCTTAAAATAATTGCATTGAATATATGTTTAATTAATTCACAATTGTTGCAAAAATTGATTCTCTTAACACTTTATGTTTAGTCTATTTTAGTTTCCAGACCATGGCATTGATGAATATTTCTTGAATGGAATACATGAGGATTAGGATGGAACCTTATTCTTCCTTATTACCAACTCTCACCGTCTTTTGAAGATTTACGTACCCAACCACAGAAGAATTTGTTCTAAACACACCATTTATAACATTCTAATTTATGTTACATAACAAAAAGGTCTGGGCTCTTTAAATGTTAGTGGATAAATTGTTTCAACAATAGAAGTGTTTACATGATGAATACCAGCAAACATTTTATCGAGTGCACTTGTTTGGTACTTTCTTATCCATCTAACGTATGTTTTTATATAGCATATTCACATATCTTTAATTTTTCAGTACAAGAAAATTGATTTTAAAAAAGAGATCTCGTACAACCTTTGTATTTTTTTTTCAATTCACATAATACAGTGTATTAATTATACATGTAGTTGTGTAGATTTATACCTACAAGCAACATACTTTTAATATTCACCAAGTTTATGCACCAGCTTACTATATTTGATTATGTACTTTGTTGTTATTATTTTTTAAACATTTTCTCTTAATGATTTTTAAAATGCTATGTTGACAACAATGCCATATATATTTTATTGTGTTTTGTTTTGATATAATTTTGCAATTAAATTTAATTTGTATTTTTCATGCCTTATACTCATTGTTATATGTATTACATATAATTAAAATACTTGCAAAACTTTTCTCTCTTTATTTATATTTTTATTTTAATAAGATTAAGAAACGAACTATAGTCAGTGCACGTTTATAAGAGTTGTCTCTCTTGGGGACAACAACGAATGCTCCCCAGGGTTCATGACCCTGAATATTGAGTAGGTTGTGAGGTGGTTAGTATTATCTTTCATACCAAGATTTTTGAAGTAATTCAGTATTTCTTTGAATTTTTTAATTTTATTCAATTTTTTTCTTCCTCTCATAAAGCAAACGATATTGTTTATATTTTCTGATTTTTGTGAGATTTCTTCCAGCAGTTCGCCATAAAAGATTTTTTTTTATATTTTAGTTTCATATTAATGTGGATTCCAACGAAAATCATAGAATCCTCTTTCACGATTATCTTGTTTTTCATTTCACTTTCATAATAATTTCAAAACAAAAACGTTTGGAAATTTGACCAATAAGGTGTTATCTGAAACAAGACTGATATTTAAAAAAAATTCCAGAAGAAAGAGTATTGTACTTGATGTCTTATATTGTTGAATACTGGAACTACTATTAGTAACAAATGTATGCAACAAAAATATCCTACATTTATTTGGTGTAGAGATCCACCTTAAAAAATAAAAACAATTCTTAATGCCTAGCAATCATTCATGTAACTACAAGTACACTTTAATTATTGTACTCCTCTTCGACCATCATGCATTTATACTTTAATTGACCTGGCCATACCATGATTTATTTTATGTTGCCTACATATACAAATGTGCATGCATATGGAAATAATAACCTTTGTAGATTCACGATCTAATCGTCCCTTTTCTCTTCTTAAATCTTCTTCAGATCTAGTTCTTTTGTATAAAACAGCGTAGGGCCGTAGTTGTCATCACTGTAGTTGCTAAAATACAGTGTAGTAGTTGGGGCTATATAGACCGTGGATATCGGCCTGGGTAGCTCAGTGGTAGAGCTCCTGACTAGAGCTACAGGGGTCCCGGGTTCGAATCCCGGTCCAGCCATATGTTTTCAATATTCCTCCTTTCCTATTACATTTAGTGCCGTGACCTGCCCCTGGAACTGACAGGTTAACTGAGGGCGAAGATCATTTAAGGAGGGAGGAATGTAGTAGTTGGGGCTATATGGACCGTGGATATCGGCCTGGGTAGCACAGTGGTAGAGCTCCTGACTAGAGTTACAGGGGTCCCGGGTTCGAATACCGGTCCAGCCATATGTTTTCAATATTCCTCCTTTCCTATTACAAAGGAATTCATTTCGTGCTTTAATTGGATTACCATCATGATGTTGACAATACAGGTAATATGTGTGCATGTACATAGATAAGATTTACCATAAAAGGTTATCTCCTTTTCTCAACATATTGTATCATTATCTATATTAACAATACAACTTCAAGATAGATAAGGCGTATCATTTAACCTCCACATGCATCGCCATTGTTTTGGCCAGCATAGGACAGATAATAAATAAAACAGCCTTCCATTGCCAGTATTACTCTAGTTAACCCTGTTTAGACTCCTGGAACTTTTATCTGTTACTATTAATATAGGGTGCAAGTGTCCCATACATGTAGTATAATTTTCTCTGTTTGTGAATGATTATGTTGTGGAATAGCTCGGTAGGATGCCACTCGGCTTTCTACTGGTTGCTAATGGAAAACAGAAACAATTCCGTAAAATTAAAACAAGTTCTTTATTCTTTAAGCGTCGGATGGAGAGTGAATTAAGTAAATTCACCCACCAACCGGCTTAAATCAGAATTGCTCTCATTGACCAATCAGGATGCTTGATTTAAATGCTCGTGGGCTAATTTCACAGAACTTCTTCTTTGAGCCGACACTGATTATTAAAGGCCGAAAAAGGTGATAAAGTCAATGAGATGAATTTTGATGTACATATGTTAACAAAGAAAAGATTAAGTAGAGACGAAACGAGTAAAAAATTTATATTGTTATAGATAGTTTTAAATTCTCTGAATTTTAAAACTTTACTGTAACATAATACTATTTTCTCGTAAAAAAACCAAAAAACGTTCGATATAATATTCCTTCTGATATTAAAATTGTCAGTACATACCCGAAGATTTTTTTTATTAGTGAATATTATTATACATTTACTTATCTTTCACTGTATAAGAGTAATTCTATATATTTCGCTGATTCCCTAAAAATCGGTGTAAACAGAATGTTTCGCTGAAAAACAGGCTGATTCCCTGTATAAAGGTACGTCAGATCGATAAACACATATTCTATTCGGAACACTTACCTGTAGTAATTTCTTTCATGAATATTCATACGCGTAACCATGTGATTTAATTCTCGTTGCAACGTCATTTTTGATTTGCTATACTTATTCATCTTTATCGTATAACATGATTTGCCTACGTCACAATACGCCGCGCGTAATATTTAATTAATTTTTTTTTTTTATGTTATTACTTGTTGGATACAGGAAGATATATTGATTTGAACTTTTCTGCTTGATTGTTGGTATTGGTATAATATAACAGTTATACATGTACCATTGAGGGAGTCAGCAAGATCCTAGTTCTCCTCAACGAAGTCAATTTCCCTTGGCTTCTCCTCGGGGAAATAGACTTGCTCTCGGGGAACCGGAATCTCTACGACTCCCTGAATAGTACAATTTAATTAATGAAGAATACAGGTTTTTGCAACACCTAAGTTACCACGTTATCATACACGAGTCATAAAAAATGTATTTTACTCTCCGAAATATGTGTGATTTTTAAGGTCTTTACTGTCTTATCTAACATGAAGGAAAATCAACTTTTCAAGGATTTATAAAAAATGATTTTTGTAACCGTTAATCCAACGTTTCAACTGATCAACCAGTTAACAGGTAAGTAATTGTCACCCCAATATCAAATGAAATATAGATTATGAGGCACGATTTGTTACTTCAAAATAGCTACAAAGCTTTATCCTTGTATTGGACCTTTTTTCTCTCCTATTAACTTCATTCATATGCCAAGAAATGATTAGTTTATTGTGAAAATTGTAGGACGAGTTTAAGGAAACAGGGGTTTTTTTAATGAAAAAAGTGTCATTTTTGCTGCTAATTGACCCCTTACATTAAAATAAAATTTCTTAGACCACATTATACTTAATATAGAAAGGACACTCTATGTATTTCCAATAATTAATTTGGCTTTTGCATAAAATGTAAACATTAGAGCAACAGGGTTTATACAGAAAACGTCATTTAAAACATCTACTTGATCCCTGGGATGTAAACAAACTCTCTAAACATCATTGCGCATAAACAGGACACCTTAATGCATATTCCAAGAGATGACTTTGTTATTATGTAAATTGTGAAACTTGGGAAGTAGTTCATTTTTATGGAAAATTAGTACATTATTTATTTCATTTTAATCTGTTTAATACACGTGTTTTTTATGTGTATTTTTTTTTTTTTTTTGCTGTCTATTGACAATCAGGATTAAGGTAATAAAAATTTAAACCTGATCATACTTCAAGGGACATCACCAATCATTTCCAAGGTTTGATTTGGCTACTGCTTAAGATGTAACTGTTATGGACACTAGATTTTCTGATAAATCGGCGATAAATACTCAAACAGCGTTGACTGTAGTGGCACTACATGTACATGTAATAAGTGGATTATTTCTTTTATTCCAGATGATTGGAAACATCCTGGAGATTCTATTTCTACTTTACACACTCATATCATCAATAAGTTACTGGACAAGGTACGTTGATCAATAAACCTCAAAAGACTATGGGATGGGTTTGTTTTTTACATGTATCCCTGTTTTAGATAAACATATCTAAATTTGTGTAACTTGAATAATGAATCATAAGGTCATTAAAACTGAACGGCAATTAATTGCCAATTGTTCAGATAGGCATATAAAAATATCATATTATACAATGACAGATACCACATATTTTTCATTTTACAATATATCAATAAATAATTTAGGTACGATGTCAACAATTGTTAAATGTAGCAAGTATTTCATTGCACTCATTTTGATCATACAGTACAATTGTTGATACATAAAGGTATCATATACCTAGTAGTATATCAGCCCTGATACGCCTGATTTGGACAAGGCGAGACGAGACAGCTACCGGAAGCTAGGGCGGTATATCATCCTCAGAGCTATATTTTTCTGCCTCAGCCTGTCATCAAAAAAAGGGGGGGGGGTACTTTTAAAATAAAAATCGTAAATTCACCGTTGCCTGTGTTTTGTTAAGACACGCTTCTGAAATAACGATAAAATAACAAATAAGTAACATATTGAATTATCACATAGCACGTCGGAATATCATTATGAAAACAATTTTTAAAAAATGTTTTAATGGTGATAGAGATGATAATCAATATTTTTAAGATGGAGAAAATCAACCGTTAACAAACGATATTTATCATACTTACGAATATTATTAGTATCATACTTATCTGATAGTTTCATCAAAAAACCGTGTGTCCAGTTTTCATGCTAAGTACCATATCAACGTCGGTTAGTAGGATGTGTTGGAGTTTAGTGTATATGGTTTTAGTTAGAAATGTCGGTGTGCGCGTTAATATCATTTGTCTTCTCCTCACTCCGAAAATGTATATGATTCTATCTTAGAAGACTTGCACGTCGAAGTGATTGGGAAATCTTTTGCCTTTTCTCAACAGTCTGCTTTAATATCTAGTTCCTTACTGTCCTGTTTTCTTCTTTGTCTTCCACCTTTTTGTCAAAGAAAAACATATTTGATTCTTTGGTTTTTGTTTTTAAAAGGGGGCTCTTTGATATGATTTTGGTGAATGATAAAGCTGTTGATTCTCTTCACCTTATGAGGATTTTCTTCATAATCATATTTTTAAATACCTTGTGTCTTGTTTGTGGGCGATTCGCACGCATCCTGGACACTTGGTGTACGTATGACGTAACGTAAGTATGACGTATGTTTACTGTGTGTTCAATTAATATGTTGATGGTGAGCACAAACGACTTGTAGTCAACGTACGCGTAGCGCAAAAGACGAGAGGAATCTCCTTGTGTCATTCTTGCTATCTTACTTGTTCCTTGAGTAAAGTGCAACTGCAGCATACGTTTTCATATCTCCCAAGGAAACCGTGGTGATTGTGGTGCATGTCCAACAGCCACCGTGCGAGCGTACGTCCTTCAAAATTGTAAGATGCACTTGCTTTTCTTGCAAGATTAAAATCCACCCGTAGACCACCTGTAGAAGCACGTACGACCAGTTGTGACGTAGGCTTAAACTAAACGTCCGATTTTAAATCAACATTACTAATCAGTTTGTTAAACTAGTACATGTACATTGCTGAATCATATAAAACCACTTACATTTAATTTTACAGGTACAACATCAGTAATGGAGTGTCCCAAGACTCAATGCACCCTTAATGAGTCACCAAAGTGCGATAATGATACGTATCAACACAAACAGTATTCGTCTTTTCCGAATTCAGAGAATACCCTACCAAAGTTATTTAGCGATACAAAAATGATAAATGCCACAAATGGTACGTTATGTTGTAAGCAAGCAATCGGTAGTATTTTAAATATGTACGCGTTTTAGTCTTGTCTGTTTCAAATAGTTTCTAAAACAAGACTAGCATCAATTTGCAATTACAAAATATATAAAAATAATAACAATAAAATGATGATATACCTGCATTGCTATTCTTTATATAATAATAATGCAAAAATAGTACAATGTGTATATTGTAGAGTATGTACATTTTTGTCTGTTGTGTCGCTACGACGATCAATGAAAAATCAATTTATATGTTTCTCTATCTGGAACATTGTTTTAAGCACATTTGTCTGGTGTTCTAAAGTTTTCAGGCTACTATTGCTCTAGTCGGCCGTTTAATGTAATTTTAGATGATAAAGATACTTAAACAACACTGCAAATCAAATTATAAAAACCGACTATCATAAATGCATTATTTACATGTACATCCTGATATACATCTTCTCATTTGGGGTTTGTTAAATGTTATACTGTATTTGAAGATTTCAGTTTAAAATTCCAAATTTCAATTTAAAAACAGAAATCAGAACAATGAACTAATATAATGTTAGTGGCAAATGTATGCTTTGTAATCGGTGAATGCAGGGGGTAGACGAACAGAGAACGCAAAAACGTTCACATTAATAGCATAATGATTAAATGATAAAAACACGGTAATTGACACTAAACCTATGGTTAACGAACGGATGCTTAACGTTTAAATGAAAATTCCTACAGTCACATGAAATATCAACTAATATTTTGGCAGCAAGGATATCATTGACTTGTTCAAAGGTCAATCTAAGATGACCTATTACAGGATGTTGTTAGATTTTGTAAAGAGTATCGTAGAGAATCGGTTTTAAAAGTATAATTTCAATAAGCTTTAACAGCCCATGTAACATAGGAGAAAAATAAATCACAAAATAATTGTTAGAGGTGTTCAGAATCGTATAGTTTGCTTTTGAGGAAAACACAAGGTTGACATTGCATAATGATATCTTTTCTTGACGGTTATGATTTATGAATTTATGTATTTAACGAATACCATTTCACTTGAAAGCTGGTGCATTATTAGTCACATTTCGAGGGCTTCTTTACTCAATTTTCTTTAAATTTTTGTAGGTTTTTGCTTGGCGAACATTGACGAAATATTTATGAGCCACAACGACGTCAATTCTCCTTCAGGTTTTAAACAAGATAAAGCTTCAAAAAAAAATATGCAAGGGTAAGTAATAAAAGCATGCAACTGTATTGCTTTTTAGATGACACTGTACTCAATAAGGATTGAGAGTTCCACACGCTTCTCTTCTACGACGCTTTGTCCACCTTTAATTTCACATGTATGCACCAATTTCATCGTCTTCGTTTATATCATTGGAGTTCTGCTTTTCACCATATGCTTTATTTTGGGTTTCATAGAGCATATAGAAATCAAAGTAATTATAATCTGTATCAAAGGTCTGTTAAATATGACTATTATAAAACAAAACAAACCGCAGATTCAAAGTGCTTAATTAAGTGATGGACTGTTGAATGTCATGTCAAATTTAACCTAAAAGAGGTAATTCCTTGGGTAACCAAGTTATGACAAATGTTATCATTTAACATTTAAACGAAATATTTATCTTTCAATAACAGGCATACAGATACATCACTTGCTGATTGAAAGATATTTTGGGAGACAACACAATTAAGTAATACGAAGTAAAAAAGAATCAGAAACTGCAAACACTGACTACTTAATACTAGCAATTAGGTTACCTTTGGGTTTTTTTATTGACGAAACCATATATAATGAAGATATTTGTAAGGAAATTGTTGATTATCAGCAGGAAGACCTGTATATTTCATACACAATCAGCACTAAGTATAACTTCCCTCAAGCATGGGTTATGACGTCAGTCTTTGAGTATTACGACGGCGGGATTTGTACTTAAACTGACATTTAAAACATTGTTTTTAAAACGTTCATTTTAAATTTAAAGTTTTGTTTACTGTTTGCCATTGAAAATAAAGCAGTCGGTAAAATACAATCCTTAATGTAATACATGGTTTACTGTCCAAGTGTAAACTATACAGCTCAACTAGAAACCATGTAACTTAATAATATCATGGTTGTTTGTTAAAAATCTTTTGTAACTTTTAATAGGAAAAGAAACCCTTCACAGTACAAGTGATGTGTATTCCATAGAAGGTAAGCAACATCTTGTTTTAAATGAAGCGACTTGTTGCAAATCGCTTAATTTAAATTGCAAATATCAGAACATTTCTCCATTTTGGTCATATTACAAATATTCTTAAGAATATAACACTTTGTTTAAGAATCATGTTCCATGAAAGCTGATATTTCTCACACATGATCAAAATACAATTCCAGTTTGTAAAATTTAAGGAGTTTCAACTTTTTTAAAACTTGTTATTTGGATGGTTTATATTAAAATTCAATTATACTCTCTTTTTAGATATCCACATCATTAAATCAACGCTTTAATCGAAACAAACGACTGATCCTTATTTTTTTTTTATCTGGTATAACATAACAAGCATCATAAGAGTGGTTTGATTCTGAGTCCAACTGCTTATATATCGGGTTTTTTTTACCTACAGACGCAATAACGACATTGGCTTACCCAGAGCCTAGTAGCCCACCCCCGGCGCCACCCCCGGCGCCACCCCCAGCACCCAGTAACACTAGAACTTTGGAGGAATTAACAAATTTACTTGCGACTAATGCCATGATAAATGTATAACGTAGGTTGTAAAGTTGGATTTTATTGCGTGGGTGTTAATTCAAAATCATAATTCACAACATGACAAACAAGGCAATGTTTCGTTTCAAGTCAAGTGAAAAGTTGACTTAGATAGGCATTGAAAGTTAGATAGTATCTAAGGCTTTATTCTAATAAGGGATAAATTTATCAAATGAAAAGATAAACGACTTTGACAACATCGTCTTTGAAATCCAGCTTTGTATATTGTAACTAGGTTTTAAATGTGTTAACATTAACATCAAAAGAAGTATCTAAAAAGAAATAATAACGATACCAAACATTGTTTATATCTATATTACTAGATTAAAATGATGGACTCTTTCTTTGTGCTTAACCCGGTTGTTCGGTCGATAAAAACTGTCAATTGTTTTAGATATTTAATTATTTATAATGTACATTACTTATATACAATAACTTAGTCTATCATATCCTAATCGCGACTTATTGTTTTTCTTTCAGCGGTAATTCAAAAATTGAACCGAAATAGATTTGAATTTAAAATTGCTTAGACATGAAAAATTGCTTCACATAGATTTGTAATAGAGCGAATTCACATAGTAGGGTTTTGAAGATTAAAATGTATGTTTATAGAGCACATGAAAATTTGGAATATATCTAGGGGAGTGCACCAGCTGTGTAAATTATTTAATTGTAGGGGTAAACTTCTGATTCGAGGTCGGGGTAAGTTAGCTAAACTCAAAAATGGGGAGGAAAATTCAACACATTCATTACATGAAATCAATTGTTCTCTACACACCGCATTGGTTTTTTTTTTTTTTAAAATTACTCTGTTTATGATTTTGTAGTAGAGTATTCACACACAGTAAAAGTGTGTCAACATACATTATAGTTTTAGAAAGATGTGCCCTGAACCAAAAAAAGTCAAAAAAGGAGAAAATATAAACGCAATTTATGACTTAGTCTAATTCAAACCATGTTGAAAATACATCGAGGGGAGGGGGTTAAGACCATCCAATGTAGGTGAAAGGCAATCTCTTCTTTGATTTTAATCTAAAGACTAGTGAAAAAAATATATCAGATAAAATAGGGTTCATGAAGAAATTGCATAGTATTGGCAATATTCTAGTTATCCCTGTTTTTCAACTGTTATTCATATAAATACTTGGACGGTGTGTGCATAGGTTAAAGTCTAGTATAATTTAAAAATAACACACCAGACTAGGCAGTGACAGGTATTGTTTCTTGCACTCATAGACTAATTCGCTAAATGGTGTCCAATTTAATCAAAATTTTAACCTCTCAACAGGTCTTGGCAACCTCCGTTTTTGGGGGATAGATTTTTAAAAGAGTCAGTTGTAAATAGTCTCAGTCATTTGTAAAACTAAGCATCAAAAGTACAAACTTTTAAAGCATATTGTGAAAATATTATACACATAATTTCAAATGGCCGCATGAAATCAATAATTAATTTCATTAATTTAAATTTCCATATGGTCTGTTGCTTACATTATTTTTCATAAAAGATATACACAAAGTCTTTGAAATAAACCTGTGCTATCGACCAAAAATGCAGGATAATTTCACCCATAATGCAGAGTGACTTTTAATTTGAAATTGAGCTATCCTCCAAAAACGGATGTTGCGAATCCCATACAAAAATAAAAATTTTCTAGTTTATTTTCTAATCTTTTGAAAATCCATTTGACCGAAAAACCGGGATTGTACCGATAGGAATATTCCATCCCTAGTCGTATAAAACTAGTAAATGCACATTTAGGATTCTAAAGATGAAAAGGACACTAGTAAATGCACATTTAGGATTCTAAAGATTAAAAGGACACTAGTAAATGCACATTTAGGATTCTAAAGATGAAAAGGACAATCTTAATTATTGTTACGAAACTTTTATTCAGAATGTATCCTGAATCTAAGATCAGTGCTACTTGAATGAAATTTGTGTTGGCCAAGGCCAATTGTAGTCAATTTCTTTCTGCTTTTAAGTGAGCGTCTCAGAGAAAGTCATGCAATATTACCAAAATCGTCCACAAGCGTACATCTTAGATATTTTAAAAAGTGTTTAAAATTGAAAGATTATCCCATAAAAGTCCAAATTTTGAATTCAATTGCTTGCTGGTGTCGTTCTATTTTTAGCTGTGACCTAATTTGAATAATGGCCAAAATATGGATTAAAAAACAAGAAAAATTATGGAAAACAATGCAGTTTGAGCACTAAAAAAAGAAAATAATAGAAAACTTCTCACAATTGTTTTATTTATATATATGTTACCTAAAACTTCATTTTTCATAATACCAATTTAAATTATTAAAAACTTCCCAAAGAACCATGAAAAAGAGATTTTGAAAACTGGCAGTTTGCCAATATTGCTAGATGTATAAAAATAAACAACTTTGATAGAGGTATAAATATACCTGTAAACGCCTGCATCTTCAAAATTTATCATGATTTTTTAAGGAGAAGGCATAAGTGTAAATTTCTCAAAAATCCACTTTTGGACTCTCAAAGAATAACACGCAATGATAATATATTGACTGATACATTCCATCAAAATAAGCATATTCTAGCATATTATTAAATATATTTATATTTCAAAAAATAAGTTATTAAATGGATTTTGAAAGAATAAATTAATTCAAAATTGATATTTTCTTGTCATAAATATTTGTTATATTGATATTATCGCTCCCCAAACCTGTAAATTAATTTTTGACTGTGAAATATGATTTGTAAGATTCACCTCCCCTTTGATGCAATCTCTAGGCAGAGGAGGTTAAAAAAGTGAAGAGACGCCAAATGGAGGTCACATTGAAAACATAATTTATGACAATGGGGTGAATACAAGTTATTTGATCATTATGACCTTATCAATTTCCATCAGAAGGAACCATTAGATTATTTTAATTTAGCATGACCTGTTTGTTCATGAAAATGGATGAAAACACACTAGGTTTAGCAGCTGAATGTCCTGCTATATGTAACTTTTATAATGGATCCGGAGGATCTGAATGTGATCTTGCAAACATTTGTTCTGTTTATGATTGTGACAGGAATATTATGAATCACTTATACAGTTTACAAAGTGCACAAATTCTAGACAGGTGTGTGTCTAATGCTCACATATGTCCTGAGTACATAGTAATATTGTATCGAAGTGGGTATTTCATCATCGATAAGGCAGTGCTTTCTATGAAAATATGCCTGAAGCACCGCGAAGAGTTGGGAGCACGGTGGAAAAGATCAAAGAGAACCTGTTCTTATCCTGGTCATCAGGGTAATATGAAAGCTGACAGAGGGGCCAGTCCAACAATGTGTAAAGAACTCTGGTTAAAAACAAGACAGATTATACCAGTAGGATCAGGTAAGTTATTTTTACAGTCACCTTAATTCAGGACGTTGAAAGAGTATGTAATATAAAATATTATGAGAAAATTAGTGTATTTTATAAACAGGTGATATCTAGGAGGACCTCTATATCTCAATATAGATGTAATATAGATATGAGGGTCTGTAAAGATTAAAAATCACTAACAATTGACCTTAACTGTACATGCGCGGATCCAGAAATTTTTTCCAAAAGGGGGGGGCAATGAGAGATAGTTTTGTTTTCCGGGGGGAGGTCTTATTGTGTATTAGTACTTTAGATCACTACAATATGTTTTGCTTTAAAAACTACTTCAATTTCACAATCATATGAATAATAAACTAAATGAAAATAACTTGTCACAATCAAAACATGTGTCAAATTGTGTTACAATGCACAGTGTAGTAATTGAACTTAGATCTTATGTGCAGTATTTACTTGTAGCAATTTGCAAAAGGTGCTCAATGGATCATAAGAAGAATGTGTCCCAATCATACAATGTAGAGTATGTAGAAGAACTAGGTAATAATTTTGCTGTATATTATTCAGTTATATACATAAATGTAATAAACTGACAAACATGCATGTATACAATTAGAAATTGTAAAGGAATATATTCTAATTATTGAAAGCATTGTAACATGTCGAATGATATCATCATAAACATTTTAAGGATTATTTTCATATGTCAAATGTTAAAAACATACATGAACATGTAGATATGCATGCATGAACAATGGATTTGAAGCTTAAGAAATTTTGAAAAATTTAAAACTGCATGTATTGTGATATATTGTGCAATACCAGGTTTGTTAATTATAGATATATATGCAACTTGGGGTTGTCAATGATACATTTTAGCTTTTCATATGGGTATTATTTTTTAAGTAATTGTTAAGAAGACCTTATTATTTTACTTTCAGAGTGGTGTAGAGAGATTTGTAGAATTCTTCACACAGACAACAGCACAAAATCAAAAAGTCATGGTATCAGACACATTTTTTTCGATGAAATTTAGTGCATTTTCCATATGTAAATGAATTATACCAGATATTCTTTCTCAGTAAATGACTTGATTTTGGATATTCTCATGTATGCGCATAAAAATGCAAGTTTACATTAAATTTTAAAGCTACATCACCCACATGAATGGGATGAAAGAATCATTTTTAGGGACAAATTATAAATCAATCTATTCATTTATCTGTAATTTCATCTGTCTGTTAGTTAAACCAAATCTTTATACAAAATAAAGAAATATACAACTATTTTTATGTTTAGCATAAAATCAATCTGAAAAGATTTGCATTATACCTATATAGGTGAACATCTACAGTCCCACTTGATTGACACACCAGCTATAGTTGAAAACAAAGAAACAGCATTTGATATTGATGTACACTGTAAGTACACAGTTGAATTGAACATAAATGTGTATTGCTTGTTAAACAGCTACATCAGCATCATTGTTGCTGGTTTCTTAACTCGATCTAGATGCAACTACAGGTATATGTAACTATATATGTAAAAATAAACCAATAACCTTTCCCAATTCTTATCAGAAACAGATAAATAATAAACGAGTGTATATATATCTAAAGGTCTTTAGCAATATTGCTTTGTTTTAAATTGATATGTGTGTCTTCCCTAAATACAGGTGTACCAAGTTCACAAGACACAGACACAGTGGGTACAGACATGGAGTTTGAAATTCTCTGT
>WFKH01011925.1:34625972-34648201 GCA_016163765.1 Magallana hongkongensis | reverse complement strand
CCCCCCCCCCCCCCCCCCCCCCCCCCCCCCCGGATGCTACGTGCCTGATAAATAAATTGGTGATGATGATATATGGTACGCACACTGCAAAAATGTGATTGTGTAGACTTACATGTACGAATGGTTTCATGTTTTAAAATGATTGATAATAACCTATGTTAATTATAAACCTACAATTTTGAATAGTTCATGTTTACAAATTGCCCATCAACATATCAACAATACATGATATGTTTTCACACTGACTGCACCAGCATTATAATAATATCAATCTTGTATAATATCAGTAATGTGTGTGAGAGAGAGAGAGAGAGAGAGAGAGAGAGAGAGAGAGAGAGAGAGAGAGAGAGAGAGAGAGAGAGAGAGAGATGCACTTAAGGTCAGGCTAGGTAAAATAAAGGGGTGCAAGTAAACTATCATGCCCATATCAGGGGTGAGGATGCTACATGTAATAATTTAAAATCAAACTGAAAAGCTGTTTCAAAGCTGTATTTGAATTTGTGCAAAATCTAAATGCATATCTAAACATATTAAATGAAATGTTTATTAAGATTAATAAATTTCATTGTCTGTCAAATTGTAGAAAATACTCCATTTCAGTCTTTCAGTCATTTTGCTTACAAGTTAAATTACTCACTGAAATATATATAATTTTCATTTTAGCTGGTACCTGGCTACCTGCTTTGTTTTGGGATTTACATAAATGATGTTATTATTGGTGACAATTTACCCACACACTTATCCTGGGGATATAAAAGATTAAATGATGAAAAGAAAAAAAACTGAACTTTAAGAACAGCTAGGAAGACTGTGTTTTTGGAGAGAGAAGAGGAGCAAAACTAAGAAGTCATACAATAAACACATTGACATCATATAAAGAAATTGCAATTTTGAATGTGCATGCATATGTCAGGTTTAAATGTTGTCACAAATTTTTTTTTCAGAAAGTCCTTTTTATCTTCTTGAATTAATAAAACAAATGAACCAAATATAATTGTTTTTATATTCATATTATTTTTGAGAAGTGGAAGGGGAAGGACATTTACTTAAGTTAGCTATATTAAATTGCTACATGCTGCATGTATTAAGGATGTAAATGGGTGGGAGAGAGAGTCTCTCACGTAGGAGAATTCAGACTTATTTAAATTCTATATATTGATGGCCTGAACCAAAAATGGCTTTTGATCGCCTTGTCGCAGGATTTACAAATCCTCTTTTCTTTCTTGGTAATGAGAAATGACCAATTAGAATTTGTTTTGTGAATGATTAGATATGCTACCCCCCCCCCCTCCTTAATCTTAATCATTCTGCATGAGCATGTGTTGAATAAAAATAAAAGTAAATTTTAATGAGTGTTAAAAATAAAAGTGTAATACAAAGGTGCATATTGTTGATTGCTTATGGGGGATGGGAAAAGGCCTCATACATGGGCAGATCTACATGTATAGTCCCCATGGAAAATTCTAATTTAATTCACAATTTACATTGGTAAAACACCTTGCTACCTGGCCCCTGGCAAACAGAATAAAGTTACCCCTTTGAACCCCCTCCCCCAGAATAATATTTACAAACCCGAGCAGTGCTATAGAATATGCAGTCATTGGGCACAGGCAGCACATGCATTCATCTGACATTAAATCATAATGAAAAAATACTCCATATTCTATTTTTTAATATATATTATGAGAAAAATTTATAATATCAGGGGCTTAATTGACACCAAACCCCTCAAATAATTTTGTACAATTAGCTCTTATATATTTTTTTCTAGTTCCTAAAAACTATTAAGAACTCACTAACTCCGCGAATGCGGTAAACCAAGAAAAATGATACACAACGGTGTTTTGTTTACATCCATAATACGACAGAGGAAATGTGGGCGATTGAAAGAAACCATCTTGTCTCTTTTAAAATAAATAAAACAGAAACACTATGTTTAAATATCCATTTACATAATGTACTGCTGAAACATATCTTAAAATTAATTAGGATGAAGTGATAAAATGACATCGCGCCTATATCAGAAGAGTTATCGCTCAAAGAGTTACCTCCCCTTTTGGGATCACTTGTGCGTTTGAAATGTGTATTGATTTGAGAGACCTTCCAGATTGAGATATTAAATGCAAAAGTTCAAGTGCAAGACGGCTATAGATATTATTAAACTTGGTATGATTTTCTTCCTTGTTACGAGTTCTTAATGAAAACTGATGCTCATTTGTTGAGAGATGAAGGTTTACTTTGTAATTTTAATCAAAATATACAAAAATGCACTATTTTAAGAACAAGTAGCCAGTTTTTTACGAAATTTACATAAATAGTGAACATAACAACTGAATGAGCATTGATTTTTATGATGTATAGATAATTTTGAATATGTTGCCATATTACTTACTCTATACTTTCTTTGCATTGGCCTTGAACTTTTTGTCTCAATTTATCATTGACGTTTTTTGTCCAAAAGTCGCCCACGTGACCCTAAAAAGTCACGTGACCGTCAAATTTAGACATGGTCAAGTTAAGGTGACCTATATCTTTACAAAAACACCCAAAATAGTTTAGAACTATTCATTATGCAGAAATAAGTAGACAAAAGGTTTGAAAGCAAAATGTTGCCTTAACTGTCCTGCGATATTTCCATCCTCTGCTGTTCCATGATGCCCTATAATTTGGTCTGCCTCTAAAGTTGTTTCCTCGAAATTGATCTTGACCTCTAGGTTGATATTGTTGTTGACCTTGTAGTTCTGTTACAGTCTGAGTCAGCTGATTCACCATTCCTTTGAGTTTACTCAATTCATCTTCATATGGTGAAGCAATTGCCGCTTTGGATGTATTTGGCTTTGTCGACTTCTTATGATCCTTCTCTATCTGTCTCAATGCAATTCGCAACTTGTTAAAATCCTTGATGGTATCATACTTATGTCCACTGATATCCTTCAAGTCATCTCTCAATCCCATCCAAAGCTTTCCATGTAGCATGCTATTCACTTCAGTTTGTTTTACGACTCCTCTCTCCAGGCCTTTACCAATAATCTCCTCAAGTCTGTTGCTCCAGGCAGAAACATCTTCATCATCTCCTTGACTGGCACTGTAAAAGTCTTCCAAAAGTTGCTCTTTATTCTCTATGCTGCCATACACACTATCCAAAGTTTCCAGTATCTCCAATAGTGGCTTATCTCCCTGATACATGATCATCCTAGCTGCAGGTCCAGTTAAGGATCTTCTAATAGCAAAGTCTTTCTGTTCTCTAGTATATCCAGAATCCTTCATCAGCATTTTAACTTCATATTTCCATACATCATAAGTGGTTTCTCCTTTGTTTTCATTTCCTGAGAATGTCCGAAGTTTTGGAGGATATGGAGACAATGTGGTTAATGATCTTGATCTGAGTAAGCTGCCTGTTGATGAACCTATTCCATCAGATGGCAAACTCAGAGGTTTTACTTTTGGCTTAACATCTTTCTGAACATCAAAATGCACATCTTTTTTCTTATCCGATTGAACATCCTTCGCTTCTCCCGGTTTGTTCTGACCATCCTCAGGTACAGTCTCCTCTGGAGGGAAGGGACTAGTAGGCTGTGTCATAGTTACCTTTTCATCTCCAGTTGCCATGATTGTCTCTGACTCTCTGTAGTAGTATACAAATTTAAAGTGAAGAAATAAATTTCTATAGTAAATAAGAAATGAATAATATTCACAAAATATCTACACACAACACATATGAAATATTCAATAGTTCACATAAATGGAATAATTGTACATTCAAAAATAACAAATTCAATAATCCAAATGTTCACCTATTCTCAAAATCTCTGTGGTCTGCTGTATCTTCTCAATGATACTCATCTATTGTTCAAAACAAACGCGAACACAAAACCGAGATTATAAGATTTGTCTAGCAATATCTACATAATTCCAAATATGACAATTAATTGGTCACTCTGGTCTATATAAACACAAACCTCACATAATAATGTTCACCACTAAACACCACTAACCAATATACTAACCAAATACAATAATGAGTCAACAAATCCCACTAAACTAGTGGACCTATTCCACAAACTACTAACACTTCCTTAAGTCTGTCACCAATGAAGCTTACAAATAAACCAGAAAGGTATGGGACAATAAGGGTATAATGTGCAAGGATAGAATTAGTACAACAGGACTGTTAATTAAGAAAATGAATCTCACAGACAATTTCACCTTTCAATCACAGCTAAATTTGATAAATATTATTTAAAGTTTTAACTAACTGACTGTAAAATAAAATTTAAAGATTTAAATATTATGTGTATGTGTTCAAAACAGTATGTATCAAAAGAAAAAAAAAATATGTATTGCTATGCAATAATTTGTATTTACATTAACAACTATGACTTCCGGATCCGGTAACCTTGACCTCAAACAAAGAAATGTATGTTTGTCTGTGGTAATATAAAAATGAAAAAAAAATGACAGGCACTGAAAACAAAAATGTCAATATGTAAACAAAGTTTCAATCAATTACCAGTGGTCGGACCAATTTCAAACAAATATTTTAAATAAGTTGTAAAGAAAAAAAATGAGAAATGTTTACTTTAACCAAACAACGATGATACTGAAATGTCAACTGTGTCAGTATAGTTCAATAAAGTTTGTAAGATAACACTTCTGTAGTAGCAAATAAAACAGCAGCGGGGCAAGGAAAAGTTCAGGTAAACTAATAAGTTGTATATCACATCAATTCTGAAAAACAAACTGTTTAAATTTTATTTTCAAACCTCCTCAAGTTGAGTTGAAGATGAGAATTGTCAATTCACGTGTGTCCAATATCACAACCGGATGTTATTGTTGAAATGAAAGTTCAAAATGGTGACTGTGGAATGGTAGTTTCCGGAATTCTGCCAGATGCCACGTTTCACAAATCCACGTTGGGCGCCATTGAAACCGAGTGGAATAACGACAGGAACTCCATTCGTGTTAATTTGCGGGTTTATTTGTGTATGGCATTAAAACAACATGAAAACTTCCCGACCCTGGAATATAATAAAATACAGTAAATACAAGAACGATAACTCTTAATGCAAATTCTGCATGCATGACCTTGTATTGAATTTATAATAAAATTTAACAAAAACAATTTTCCAAAGTTTAAACGCAAATTCTAATAAACAATTAACTTTCTTATTAGCTTATTATAAATATGCTTAACTCAAATAAAGTTTCTGTTTAACACAAACTGAATAAATTTCAAATAACACATAACTCATGCAAATCAATTGAACTACATGAACAAAATATATAGATAAGTTATGTATATAAACTCAAATTAATTTGCCAACAATATTTCAATTGCTATAATACTTATGCTCAGAATATACCCTTTTTTTCAACAGTGAGAAGAAAATATGTTCATATAAACAAACATATATATATATAATATCATATCATACCTCCCATGAGGTGCGAAGGTCATGGAAACTTAAGCTTCTACCAGTATAGCCTGTATAGGTTGTGGAACGTCTATATGTCAAAACTAAATGTGAAAGAAATATGATTTTGAAATGTATGGATATTTTATTTATTTTTAAGCATTATAAAACTGTAAAATTTATAATTATACTGCACTCACACTCTTTCTCCTAGCTTTTAAACTTATTAAGAAAAACACAATTATTTACACATGATAAACGTAATTTGAAGATTATTTATTACTTTAATTATTGACTGCATTCATACAAATACAAACTCACATAGTTCATTCACTCTCCTCTCATTCTATCTCAAACATTCCAACATTCATTCAAAGTGGAAAAAGAAGTGAAAATAGATAAATAAATAAATAAATTGTTAACCCAAATACACTGTAATACACTGAAAAAACTAACCTTCTATGTGGAAGATAATAAAATATGGAAAGCAACTTCAAAATACCAATATGGCAGCTAGAACAGCATGGCTAGGCTCTTACATGAAATTTAGGAATCAGAATGAACAATACAAATACCCCTATAAACCAATCACGTGACCAGATCTAAGTGACCACTCAAATAAATGCTATAAATAGAGTCTACAGGTATACTCCAAAGAGAAGTTACCAATGTAAATAAAAACAAACACAAAATATCAATTTAAATTAATTCAACTAAATAATTTATTTATTCACCACTCATAAATCATTTTCTATTATGCAATTAAATAAAATCAAATTCTGTAATAGTAAAATTCCTGAAAAGTAACAAATTGATTAGAACATGTCAATAATGATGAGGAAATCAATATTCTGAAATTAAAATATTAAAAACCTATAAAATTTCACTCTCCTACAGTGACATGTTTTACATGTATAAAGGTAAATTTATCAAGAATAGACATCCAAAGGAAGTTTTTAGAGCATTATAAGTCCTCAGATTTCGGATAGAGTTGATGTCAAACCACAGTTTTGTAATGTAGAGTATTGGGCTTTAGTCTTCGCATCCTAAATAGCAACCATTGTTTATGTCCATTGTAATAGAACTCATCCATAGCTTGAAAGATACTATAATATTTATATCGTAGTATTGTGTTGAGCATGTACTATTTGGATATAGAACATGCACAATACAACACTTTTGTTATTGTTAACTGTTGTATACTGATGTGCCTTGGTATAAGTACCTGTGACTTTTGAGTGTTGTCAAGTCCTTAAAATAATTATCGGAAAAGCAAGCGTTTGTTGTTTTTAATCAATCAACTGATTTTATTGATTATTTAACCAACAAGTTGCTGCTCAATCACGAACAATCATCAACCATTTCTATTCTCTCCAAGAAGTGAGACACGATTGACCTTATTGTTATGTAATACATATTCATATTCTGGAAATGTATCATTATGGTTCTAACTGTTACGTTTGTGTGTACGCGGATGAATACAAAATATATAGTTCCGTGGCGCCATTCTCGAGTTGTTATTCTTTTACCAAATACATAGCATTAGCGACGAGAATAGTAAACCATTTGTCAGCGCAGTAGAGTCCTGGGACTCCTACCAACAACGTCATGAACAATATTTTATCTGCAACGATGTTGCAAACGAGACGAAAGTCCCCGTACTTCTTTCATTGATTGGTGGTAGCACTTATTCCTTGCTACGAGGACTCACGAGACCCAAAAAACCTTCCGAGGTAAGCTACGGAAACTTAGCAGCGACATTACAGAAACATTTTTGCCCGAAACCTCTCGTTATTGCTGAACGTTTTCGTTTTACCAAAAGAGAACAAGCAGAGGGCGAGACCATTCTTGATTACGTAGCAGCATTGAAAAAATTGTCATTACATTGTTCATTTGACGAGGCAATATTGGACGACATGCTCAGAGACAGACTTGTTTGTGGATTACGTAACGAACACATACAGTAGAAACTCTTGTCTGAAGCAGACCTTACCTTTATTACCGCATTAGACATAGCTGACGCAATGGAAACAGCAGCGCGGAATGCTTGAGATCTTCAATCTAAGCACAGTTCATGTTATAGTCAAAGTGTTTAATATCAACTGTATGTGAAGAACAAATCTGATGGATATGGTGGGACATCAGGGAAATTTGGATCAAAAAGAGGAAAGCCATGTTTCCGGTGCAACGGGGATCACATTCCACAAAGCTGTTATTACCGAGACAAAGAGGGCTTTAAATGTCACAACTAAACATGCATGTCATACCCAAGTGACGGAGAAAGGAACAAAAAGTGTTCACATGATGGAAGGTAATAGTGATAGTGAAGTTGACCGAATGTACATAAAAACTTTGGGAATTCGAATGGATATCAATTCTATCAACAGAGCTGATGATGTTATAAAAATAACTCCACAAATTAACGATGTCAGTTTAGAAATGGAATTGAATACAGGGGCAGCAGTGTATGTAATTCCAGAGAAAATTTTTAACACAAAATCCCCGAAACTCAAGATACAACCTAGTGATATTGTATTAAAGACTTACACAGGAGAAATACTGAAACCTGTTGGTGTGGCGGATGTCAGTGTGAAATACCAAAACCAGTGCAAAAACATGAAACTGTATGATGTGAAAAATGTTGGAGTTGCACTGTTTGATCGGGATTGGTTGAAACATGTTGCATTGAACTGACTGGAAATCAAAGCAGTGATAACATCTAAAACACAGGAAAATCTAAGTACTCTCTTAGACAAGCATTCCATTGTGTTCAAGGAGGATTGGGGAACTCTAAAAAGAATTAAGGCAAAATTGACTTTAAAACCAGATGCAACACCCAAGTTTGTAAAATTGAGACACGTACCATATGCATTAAAACCCAAAGTTGAGAAAAAACTTGAGAAGTTGGTGAAAGATGGTGTCCTTGAAAATTGTGACTTCAGTGAATGGGCAACACCGATTGTTCCTGTCAGTGAAAAGGATGGATCAGTTAGTGTGTGTGGCGATTTCAAGGTGACTCTTAATCACGTTTTAGAAGTAGATCAGTATCCTCTCCCGCGGATTGAGGAACTTTTTGCAGCACTATCTGGAAGTACACAGTTTTCCAAGGTTGATTTGAAGCATGCTCACCTTCAAATGGAGGTAGATGAAGAGTCGCGTCCTCTATTAACGATCAACACAGAAACGGACTTATAGCGTTATAATCGCCTTGTATATGGAGTTGCTTCTGCACCACCAATTTGGCAGCGTTCATTGGATATGGTACCTCAAGGACTTCCTGGATGACATGATCATTACATGCAAGGATTAAGCAGAACATTTGCAGAACTCAATCGCAACTTCTCGGGCCTTTCCGGCAGAGCTCGGAAAAACACCTCGAATGTATTAACATCACCGGATGTTAAAATTTTATACAAAATGGAGTCGCTTCCCACTAAAATAAGTATCGGCTAGACAGTCTTGTATGTTGCTTTTGTGGTATATGTAAGGATATATCATTGACTTTAATAAAGTCTAGCATACATCTCAACAGATCGTAAAATGTGATGTATTTATATCAAGTTTTATAAAAAAGGGGGGTTGTCATGGACGCCTAGGTAATACATTCGAGGTGTTTTTCCGAGCTTGCCGGAAAGGCCCGAGAAGTTGCGATTGTTGCAGAACTTAGATGCTGTACTTGGCAGACTGGCTGAATATGGACTCAGAGTGTACTTGGACAAGTGCCAATTTTTCAAAGACAGAGTGTCATTTTATGGCCAGGAAATAAACCGCTATGGGTTACACAAGACTCAAAAGAAGATAGAACCAGTAGTCAATGCACTGCAGCCTACTAATGTGTCAGAACTTCGTTTATTCCTGGGAATTGTAAACTACTATGCACGTTTCTTACCAAACCTATCAACCGGACTTCACCCATTGTACAGATTACTTGAGAATGACCCCCAGTGACATTGCACAAAAGACAGTGACGAAGCTTTCAGGACAGTGAAGAAGCTTATTACATCAGATGAGGTACTTACTCATTATGATCCAAACTTGCCGCTTTGTCTTGCGACTGCTTCCTCTCCTTATGGTGTAGGTGCTGTTTTGAGCCATATCATGCCTAATGGTGAAGAAAGATCCATTGCTTATGCATCACGCTCACTTAGATTGTCAGAGAAAAACTACACGCATATAGAGAATAGGGAATTATCTATGGAGTAAGACGATTCAACACATATGTTTATGGATGACAGTTTCATCTTATCATAGATAATGAACCTTTTACCAAAGAAGGGGATCGCAAACACAACAGCAGCTAGGCTGCAAAGGTACGCCCTTTTCCTAACTGGATACAGTTATGACATAGTGTATACATGTAGAAGTACCAAGAAACATGGGAATGCTGATCGTTTGTCACGCTTACCTGTAATGTGTGAGAAAGACCAATTGGCAGACATGAATGAAGAAGCTGAAGTGGATATGTTTCATATTAGTATGCTACAACACTTACCTGTCAAACCTGAAGAAATTTAGCAGAAAACCAGACGAGATTATCTTTTGTCCAAGATTTTTGACAACGTCACCTGTGATTGGAGTGTAAATTCAGAGACCAAAGAAATGGAGCCATACTTTACACGCCGAAGTGAACTTACCATTCACCAGGGTTGTTTACTTTGGGGGAAACGAGTTGTAATTCCGCAATCACTGCAAGGCCGGATTTTGGACAAACTACATCAAGGTCACACTGGTGTTGTGAAAATGAAACACCAGCAAGAAGTCATGCTTGTTGGCCAAGGATTGACCGTGACATAGAGCTGTTGTCAACGAGCTGTGCCGGGTGTCAAGAAGTAAAGCATGCACCACCATCTGCTCCTATCCACCTATGGGATTGGCCGTCAAGACCATGGGAAAGGATCCATATCGACTTTGCTGGTCCATTTCTCAATTCAATCCTAGTCATTGTTTTTATTTTTGTTTTTTTTAAATATATAAATATTTATTAAACACAATACATTTGAATTCGAGATATACATCACCTGGGGTGCCTGGGGCCCCCTGGATTAGTAATGCTATTCAGCGGTATAAATAAATCATACATCTAGATATGTAATGTACAAAATATTTATTTTCTTTAGTATTTATAATTGTATTATTTAAAGCATAAATAGACGTAAATATGAACTAACACATGATATATATGCATGTATATATTATAATAGTAATGTAAAATAAAAGTACTATTCATATAAACGGGGAGATAAAATTCAGTCTTTGATATAATGTTCGCATCAATATTATATAAATATATAAATCAATATATATTTTGAAATTTATATATATACATATATAAGGAAAAGGAAGAAAATAGTTATACAATTATAGTTGGTCTGCTAGTGTTTTCAAAATTTTGTAACTGGATTTGACACTTTTTTGCACTCACTGTAATAAAATAATAATGATAAAGAGATGATTTCAGAGTATATAAAAGCGCATTCTCATTTGGAATTTCGTTTTGTAGTCTATACTTCATTTTATATTTATATATTTTGTATCCTACAAAAGATAGGACATTATTAAAAATTTTTGTTGTGTCTGTGAACTCGTAAAAAAAATCCTACAACAATTGTTTTCCATGTTATATTCAACTTTAATATTCCTGATAATTTTTCCCATATTTTTTTCCATATATTAAATGTTCAGTATTTTCAATTTGTTCACAACTTATACAGTTTTTTCCAACATCTTTATTCCATTTATTTACATTATAATTACAGTTCAGCTGATTGTGTAGAAGTTTATAATTAAATTCTGCTATTTGCTTATCAAATGCATTTATTATCTTAGCCGTGTATATATTGTTCCACTGATCATTTGATATTTTGAATTCTTTTGACCATTTTGCTTCCATTATTAGTTTTTGAGTCTTTTTTGATAATAGAATTTTATAATAGAATCCCGATTTCTCAAGTCTGGCTGTTTTATTTTTCCGCAAAAGTCGAAGTATGGTTTTTGAATATTAGTATTGTTTACATTGGAATAATCTACATTCAACTTTCTAATAGCGTTTTTGATGATAAGATATTCACACAAATAATTTCTCTTTGATTTCAGATTTTCTGTAATATTATTTAAATCTTTTATACCATCTGTTGTAAACATATCTTTAACATATAGGATACCACTTTTTATCCACGATTCTAGGAAAAGTGGTTTTTCCTTACATTTAATAAAATTATTCAACCACAAGTTCTCGGTGAGCTGATTTCGTGATACATGCGGGGATCTACATTCATTGAAACTACAGATAATTTCTTTGTAAAATTTTGGGAATTTTTTAAGAACATTTAGATCATTTGGTTTAACAATAATGCTTCTCAACAAATATTCAAAATCTATTCCGTTAATTTTCAATATGTCTTCTATATATTTTCTAAGAGAACTTTTCTTATTATAGAGTCTGTTGATCCATCCCGCTTTTACACTTTTTAGTTTGCACTCTACATCTATAAGGCCAAGACCACCCTCACTTATTGATCTTACAAGTGACTTGCGTTTAATCCTCTCTCTCTCTCTTACCCCATAAAAAGTTATATATAATTTTATTTAATTTTTTTTATGAATTCAATATTTGGGTTTTCCAGAACTGTAAACAGATACAATAGTTTAGATACTATTAGAGAATTTATAACTGTGCATTTTCCAAATAACGTTAACTTTCTAATTTTCCAGGAGTCTAGGAATTTTTCGAATTCTTTAAGTTTATTCAACCACTTCATCGTTAGCTTCTTTGTCATGTCCTAAGAAAATCCCATTGATTCAACTGGATTATTGGTCATTCTAATACCATCTACATATTGTAACGAGTTTTTCAGTAGCCCCAAAAGGATACCTTCTGTTTTCTCTATATTCAGTTTAGTACCGGACATTCTTCCAAAATTTTCTATTATTTTTATGGCATCTTTTAATGATTCTACATTTTTTAATGGAAACGTACAGTCATCTGCGTGTTGTACACATTTTAGTTTATATGTTCGTCCTAAATTAAATCCTTGTATACTTTCAGACGCATTGATCTTTAATATCAAGATTTCTATAACAAAGATAAATAGTAAAGCGAGACAGGCATCCTTGTCTTATGCCTCGTGACATTTTACACCTTCTAGTCAGCCAATTATTATTTTTTACATAAAAGTATGGCTTTGTATATAGAATTTTAATCCACTTTAAAAAATTACTTCCGAAATTTTTAATTTTTTAAGTGTTTTAAACAAAAAATCCTATTCAACCGAATCGAATGCTTTCTTAAAATCAGTAAACAATAGAATTCCTTCTTCATTATTTTCTTCACAATAATCATAAATATCTAGAACCAACCTGGCATTTTCACCTATAAATCTTCCTTTGATATAACCAGTTTGATTTTTATTTATAAGTTTATTCATTATTATTTGAAGCCTCTTTGCAAATACAAAAGCTAGAATTTTATAATCACATTTTGTAAGACTTATTGGACGATAATTATCAAGATTTAATATGGTCCCTTTTTTGTGTATAAGCGATATTACAGAAGCCCGCTGAGAGGATGATAGTTCACCCACTTCGAAAGACTTCGAAAGACCTTACAAGACTTTCATATAGATAAAGTTTTATACGTTTCCAAAACATTTTATAAAATGCTATAGGAATTCCATCTAAACCGGGTGATTTATTTAATTTCATGTTGTATACAGCTTCCGCACATTCATCGATAGTGGGGATCTTATCACAGATTTCTTTGTCTTCATCAGATAAATAATTCGTTAGTTCCTTGTTTTCTATGTATTGGTCAATGTCAATAACGAGATATGATCAGACGTGTACAACTTTTCATAATAAGAACTTTATGCGTTTAGAATTTCATGTGTTTCATTTAACCCGTTTCCTCCCATTGAGAATTTATTTATTACATTGTGCGTTTGATGTTTGTTTTCTAATCTTAGAAAGTATGAGGTATTCTTTTACCCCCATCTATCGCTCTAGCTCTCACCTTTGCCCCTTTAGATTTACATGCATACAGAGTATCTAATTCTTTTACAAGATTCTGTTTATATTTAACCTTTTTTTTCAAAATCGGAAAGTTCAATATCCTCAATTTCTTTTTCAATTTTTTTTTATACGGGTTTGTATGCTTTTATTTTCCTTAATCGAGTACTCTATACATCGGTATTTTAACTGATATTTTATGATTTCCCATCGTACTTATGGATTATTTTCCTTACTTATGCTCTCAGGTATGTGGTCAAAAAAGTGTTGATAATATTACAAAAATTCATGTCATGTAAAATCGACGTATTCATTTTCCAATAGCCACTACCCCTCTTATTTGTTGATACTGTACAATAAAATATGAAGGCCATGTGGTCACTCATTCTAGAAGTTGAAACAAGTGTTTCCCTCTTTTTCAGGATTAATTTTGTCCCATATATCAATTAGACTAAATTTATATTTCATATTATCTATACTTTTTGAACTTCTATTTTTGGCAACATAGGATGAGTTAAAATCTCCAACAATGATGATATTTTCTTCATTTAAACAATACTGAGATACCCATGATGCCAGTTTAAAAAAAAAAAAAATTACATCTTTCACTTTCTGAATTTGGTGCATAGCTATTAACTAGTGTAATTATATTTTGTTCATATTCAATATTTATTAAAAATATTCTTCCATCATCTGATTTATGTACATTATGTATAATAAGAGATAGATTTTTTTGAAATAAAATAGAAACACCTCTACTATGCGCCGAGGTAGAAAAACAATGATAACTTGAACCTTGCCATCGTGCATTGTAAATATTTTCTTTTTCATTTATATAGTGGGTTTCTTGTAGGAATACAATTTGACAATTAATATCTCTAAGCCAGTCATATAAAGTTTGCCTTTTACAGTAATCATTAAGTCCGCGTGCGTTAAGCGACAATAACTTTAAAGTTGACATTCAAAAATGGTCGATGAGTTCATTTAACATACATGTATTTGAAGAAGTTACCGTTTTTGATGACTTTTTCTTTTTAATGTTCTTTCGTAAATTTTCCGCTGCATGGGCAATGATATCCCCCATGATGTTCTTCCCGGCCAGGCCCTCAGTGAGGTTTTGACTGTTTACTCGTATGATAGAGCAGTGCCCTAGTACATATCATGCACTGGATGACCAAAGATCACCGATGGTTTGTAGGAACTAAGGGTGTCCCTCTTTACCTTGCATTAGTTTATTTTTGCAGAAACGATTTGTTCCATGACATCCCTTTCCGTGTCTGTCCATTGGGAAGATTTTTGGACGAGATTTCCGATGCGTTTTGCTTCCAACGCCGTTTTGGAATTCCGAATACGCTCCGCTTCAACGACATCGCCTGATCTAAGCGCCTTCGTTGTTCGGAAAGCCTGTTCCGCCGACTTAAAGGTCTCCCCAAAGATTTTCAGCTCACAAGGATAAAAATTTGAAAGGACATCTTTTTCTCCCTGAAAGGTTTTGAGGTTTTTCGGTTTTTCTTGAATGTAGAATTCACATTTGTCGTACCCAGGCTTATGCCCAGACTTTTTGCACACTGCGCAGCATGGATCATGTTCGCAATTAAACCTATTGTGTCCATTTTGCCAACATTTGGTACACGTTATTATTGGTTTGTCAACATGCTGGTCCTGGTGAAAGAGTTTACATTTCAGCCCCGCACAATATACGTTTCTGGGTAGATATGTGTTTGGTGAACTGGCTCAATGTACAAAAAGCGGTTGCCGTTTAGTACACTTGTCATTTTTTTTGTTTCAGGATTTCTAATTTTTTCATAATACATTTCTGTTTTGGGAGAAACCTTCAGTTTAGATAGCATTTCGAAACCTGCACTATCATCTACTGAAAGAGGAACACCGCAGATTGTGATTTTCAAAGATTTGTCATCGGGCGCTTCCAGTCCTGTAGAGTACGGGTTGGAATCATAGACACTGATATGCTGGTCATCTACGTCTATGCCCTTCAGCAATTGTTTGTCTCTGCCCTCTTTGGTGTTCAAATAAATTCTCCACAAATCTCTATCTAATCCTAGTCATTGTTGATGCTTACTCTAAGTGGCCAGAAGTGATACCAATGAGGACAACGACATCTTCGCAGACCATTGATACTTTAATCACTGTTTTTGCGCATAATGGTCTACCAATTCAAACTGTCAGCGACAACGGACCTCATTTTACATCTGAGGAATTTGCAAAATTCACCAAAGAAAACGGTATCAACACATTACCTCTGCACCGTACCACCCTTGTTTGGCGGAAAGATTTTTACAGTCCTTCAAGATGAGTCTTGAGTCTAGTAAAAAGGACAGTGGGAGCGTAGTTAAGAAACTGAGCAATTTCCTTTTTGTAAGCCTTTCACCGTATTTAACTCCTGGAGATTCGCCTCAAACTCAGTAATTACGAAGTCCAATTGTTAATTAATAAGCGTTTATTAATGAGCGTGATCGTATAGTAGATTTTACAATCATTAAGAGCAGCTCAAATCAAAGATCTATCTAACATCATTTTACATAAGTATATATAACATTTTACTTATGATTGACGGTTCTGACCAGTCCGGCCCATCTACAATGATCATGAGCGAACAATTAGTGTCAAAATCCCGGAGTTAAATTTTATTTCTAAATAAAGTAACAAAACTGTCAAAACCGTCAGAAAGAATATTGTGATGTGGGTTTTGAGTCTCAGAATCCGAGTCTCTGAGTCCCCCACCTGGTTATAATGCATCGTTTACTCATAATACATTCATTCATACATGGCTTTAAGGTTACAAAGGTTAAATAGAATAAGCAATACATGACTCGATATAGAGTACCAGAGCTATCGATGCAGACACAGAATCGCCAAATATGACAACTTATTTACAAACTCCCAATTTGGATATTTGTGCCCGTATTCTGCACCTGGTTGCATAACATCATTTAGGAATACTGCGCAGTGGTACGAGAGTCACATAGTTCATTCTGTAAGTTATCATTAACACAATTCATTACGCAGTATCTATGTATACATAAGTATCATAGTGACCAATTTGTAATAGTAACAATTCAAGGTCATAGCATGGCTATCTGTTTACATTTTGGCTTACCGCAATGCTCCTCAGTGCACGACAAATGAAAGTCCAGCAAAATTGTTTATGGGGAGGAGCCTCTCATCAAGATTGGACCTTATGAGATCTAATGTGAGAAGAAAAGTGGAAACAGGCAGAAGTACGTGGGAGGAAAAACAGTATGTTGCGTACATTTGAACAAGGACAGACGGTTGCTGATAGGGATTATCGTCAGGACCACAGTCGGTAGACACCTGGAACCATAATGGCTTAAACTGGACACGTGTCATACTCTGTTGAAGTAACATCAGGAGGCAAACGGAGACGTCATGCTGATCAAATACGCTTACATGTATCAAATACACTGATTTAGCAAGATACGGACCGGATGTACGGTTTAACAAACCAACTGTGAAACCAGCCATTCTTCCACATGATTCGTCTATCCCTGATGCAGAACCACTTGCTACACATACGTCAAGCGGTAACTCGGTTGTGCCACCTATAAAACTCGAACCGAGATATCCAGTCCGCACCAGAATATTACCAAAACATTTTGATGACTATGTGTGTGTCATAACAGTGAGTGATACCTAGTGTATGGAGGCATACTAATCCTCATGGTGTCACAAGAAAGAGAATTTTCTCATTTGTATGTTTGTTCAAGTTTTTATTAATTAATGTTAATCTTGTAATCCTTGGTATATTTCCATGAGCTAAATTGTTGCAGGAACTTTGTGAAATGACTGTGGGAGATTGTAACTTAAGGGGATGGAATGTTATGTAATACATATTCATATTCCGAAAATGTATCATTATGGTTTTAACTGTTACGTTTGTATGTACGCGGTTGAATACAAAATATTTAGTTCTGTGGCGCCATTCTCGAGTTGTTAGTCTTTTCCCTTTTTTGTTTATTCTTTTATACATAACACTTATCATGAAAACTTGAGTTGCTTAGCAGACGAATTCTCATTGTTTTTTTTTCTTTTACATTCTTTTCAAGATTCTCGTTTAAAATTTCTTTGAAAAATCTTTAATCAATTTGTTAAAACATTTATTATAATTTTTAACTTTAAAATTCCCGTCAAAATGAGGCGTTTTTAGAAAGTTTATCAAGTTGAATTGGAAAATGGCAATTGTATGTATCTACGTTTGATGTGTATAAAAACAGGCAATTATATCATCGGCTCCTGTGTTATAACGGTAGCCCGTTGGTTATTGGACGTTATAATTGCAGGGTCAAAAGTTCGGATCCTGCTGTCGGCACTTGCATGATTTTCGTTTAAATTATTGCCGTACTCTATTCCGGCATAGTATGCTTCCGCTACAGAAACATTTGTATACTATGCGAAAATAGATGAGTATTGAAAATAAAGAGACAAACTAACATGAGGCATAATAATTCACATAATTGCATTCTCCACATTGCATTAGGAGACTGAATTTGTTTGCAAACCAAATACATTTATGCTTGTTCCACGATGGTAGTTTATATGCCCTCTATATTATTAAATCATTCTTGATGTGTTTTTCTGATACCATCAAGCGCAATTGTGACAGCTGCATGAAGCTAAACAATACATTTGACCAGTGTATAAATCGTGATTGTTTGACTCGTTTTCTTGGGCGGATTTCTCAGATCAATTAAACACAAAATGTACCCTCCACTTGTGAATTAAATTCTATGCAAGTCTGTCTTTCAGTCTATCTGTCACGGTCTCAGTCTCTCTCTCTCTCTCAAACCCAACCAAAAAAAAAATGATAAAGTCTTGTAAATATTTTAAAATATTGTAGAATTGATTAACGAATATTTCCACAGTAAAAAGCTATATTTTGTGATCTGTGTGGAAATAAAGTAGCGAACATTGCAGAAAATACATAACTCTCGTTAAATATTAAATGCAGCATTTTATTGTTTATATTTACATATATTCTCCAAAAAAAAAAAGAAGAAATACGTTTTATAGAATGGCCAAGCTTTTAAAGTTTTAGTTTACAAAATATTCATAATGTGTTAGTATATAATGAAATATTATTATATAATTAACATTTATTTTGAAAATCATCTGAGGGTATTTGCAGTCTTGTATAAAAAAGTATTTCAGTTGGTGAAAACAATCTCAATATTTTCATACGTTGAATTGTTTCCGGGAAAGTATCTTGTGTTTTCAATTTCAACATTATCGATCAGTCTACATCGATTAGACTTGGATACGGCTGCGTAGGCGCATATCAAACTGAAATCCACAAGGCCAAAAACCAGAATCAAGATACGTAATATATCACTCGCTGTAGGTAACTGTGCACTGATTAGTATCTCTGAAGGTTTCGTCACGTTCATGGTAGTAGTGTAGTTTTCAATCCTGACAGTTTTAAAACTCAAAATTGGCGAAAAAGAAGCATTTTCTTTTATATCTGAAGGGAAAATAAACCATGACTATTTAAAAAAAACCACACACATATATTTCAGGGGTTTATATTGATGTTTACTTATGAATATATTTATGCATCCTATAAATAAGGAATATTTAATGGATATAGGTTTTATTTACTTTTTATGCCATATGTTGTTTGGAAAGAAAATCAACAGATGTTTACAAATTTGCTGTATACAAATCAAATGATACCTGTTGTAGGGGTTCTACAGCCTGTAGATACATCACACGTGTCATTGCTACAGTTACAATAACCTTGGCATCTGTATCCGTACAAAGGATACGGACACCTAGTTGTACAGTTCAATCCAGTGTATCCTGGCATACATTCTATATAAAAAAAATTAAAAACCACCATAGCTACTTGTAGCTCCAAATCAGTGATTGCTTTATCCTTTTGATTTGTTCAAGCTACTGATTTCAATAAAGTCTGCTCGTGTAATTAAAAAAAAAACTTACCTTTACATGTGTTGGTAATGTTTATCCAATAATAACCAACACAACAAACTATGGGGGTGGTGCTGTTACATTAAAAAAAAGTCGAAGGACAATTACAGTATCGTTTGCAAACATAAACTCAAAGAAACTCTACTTATTTGAATAAAGGTATATGTATCAAATAATTTCGTGAAAATATCATATAAAGAAACAAAACAACAAGAGTAACAAAATAATTGCTAATTAAAAGAAAAAAAAGATATATTAATAATTTTTTAAAAAAATTAAAAAAGTTCACATTTTACAAATTTTGAAATTTAAATGTGTAGTACAAAATACATTTATATATTGAATGGTAGGCTAATGCAATATATTGTTGTTATATGTAACATAGTTATTTAAAAAATAAAATTTAAAACATATATCAAATATATTGATAAGAAAAAAAAGAAAGAAATATATAGTATTTTCATTTGAAATCTTTAAAATATTTACGATTATTTGTGCACAATTCCATAAGTATTTTATTAGGATAACAAACATACAGCTATGCCCATGAAAAATGACAATAACAAACTATCAACCATCTCAAAAGTCCATAAAACGAAATACAAATTCAAAGCAGAGCAATACGGATCTCTAAAAAGATAGAGGTAGGATCAGGTGCATAGGAGGAAATAATTATTCATTATCAATCAAATTAAAAAAAAAACCAAAAAGCAAACATCCATGCATTGAGGAATTTTAAGGAATTGGATCTTCTTTAATTGGTAATTGTACATGTGTTAATTTACTGAAGTAAATAAAAAAAATAAATGTAATAAAATGCAAATGTTTTTGGTATTGAAACAACATAGAACGCATAAAAATGATAATATAAAAATAAGAAAATACTATTGTATTTCATAAAATATTCCATCTTACTATTAAAAACGGGATAAAACAAACGAAGAAAGATTAAGATTTGTTTTTAGGTGTATGATAAGCAAGAATAAAATGCACATATAAAAGTAATACAAGTATTGTGGCTAAAATTTAGTTGAGTACAAATAAGAAATAAAGACATGGGTTTTTAAATCCTTTTGAGGTGTCGAACGAAAGCAGTCGCATCATTAGATTTGCTGTGATGTGCATGAAAAATCATATAATATCATTTGATACTCCTTCAGTTTCCACATTAGTTTGTATTCGAACATTTTTTTTTTAACAATACAATTAAAATATATAGTTATTAACTATGAGATAAGGACCACATTGTACATGTACAGATGAGAAATAAGCAAGGGTTGTTACACGAAAAGGTCATTTTAGGCGATTATCTATTAAACATAAAATATTTACATTTGTTATTCTAAACCAAGAGTGAATTTTGTTGTAAATTCTCGTGTAAGTTATTTACATGTATGTATTATCCATATTTAAATCAATTCAAGTGTGCAGATGCTAAAGTACAAGAAGCCCAAGTGCCACCTCTCTCACCTGAGTAACAACTATTATAACGTTGATCAAATCACCTAATAGTATCAAATACAAAATATTTGTACAACAAAGGGGAATACATCTTGTTTTAAAAGATTTATTAAACTTTCTCGACATATTCTTTTCTTAATCATTTTGACCATTATGTTGGGTACGTTTTTGGAGAAGACGATTTTAAAAGATCTTTCTCTATTTATTCCTATGTAAATATACATTTCATCTCATTGTTGCCCCACCCTACCCCGGGGTCATGACTTGAACAAACTTGAATCGACTGTACCTGAGAGTGCTTCAACATAAGTTTCAACTTTTCTGGCCAATCGTTTTTCTTCAGAAAATTGTCCAAGATTTTTCTTTTTTTTATTCCTATGTAATATATCATCTCTCATTGTTCCCCCACTCTACCTCAGGCGATCAGTGTTTGAACAAACATGAATCTATACTACCCGGGTGTGCTTCACACAAGTTTACGCTTTTCTGGCCAAATAGTTTTTAAGAAGACGATTTTAAAAGATTTTTCTCTTACTATTTATTCCTATGTGAAAAACTCAACACCCACTGTGGCCTACCTTATACCAGGAGATCATGATTTGAACAAAGTGTCAGTCCCTCTGGCCAAATGACTTTTGAGTAGAAGATTTGTGAAGGTTTTCTATTTATCCAAAGGTAAAAACTTAACCCCTTTTGCGACCTACTCTACCCCCAAATATGATGTGAACTAGAAACGAGCTCGTTGCAAAGCAACGAAGAGGTCTTCCGTTGCAGCTTCCTGTCGGAAAAGGATTGTCAATCAGTCTGATTAAAAGCACCCTCTTCTCCTTACAGGGTCTGACAGGTATTGATAGGGGGTCATCTTCACCCGACCTAAAATTCTGACCAATCAGGGCTTTAGAAAATGTATTGGAATTTTTAAAATGGAGACAGGCAAATTATTTTAATCCTGCTTTCTATGTAACCCCCAGACTGAGTATTGAAGAGTTGCACCTCTCATTAACAGATAAAGTCATGTATTTGGTAAATGAGATATATATTTAGGTTGTGTGCAAATATAGAGGTTAAGTGAAGATGAATTGTTATCGATACCTATCAGACCCTGATGGGTGTAGGCAGAAGGGTGGTGATTTTAATCAGACAGGATTGTCAATATGATAAAAGTAAGTTCAGAAAATCAAAAATAAATGATGACGGCTTCTCCAACCTGAGGGTGCGCTGTACGAGAGGTGCTCAGTGGGAGGGACAACTCTCCGTATAATGTTTGGCCATGCAAGCACTCAGTATCGTTTTTGCTTCGGGGAACAAATTCATCCGAAATGTATTAACAAGCCAATAAAAGAAAAAATTAATCTTCAAAATCTAATCCGTGGTAGTGGTAGGGGA
>WFKH01011925.1:34599067-34616411 GCA_016163765.1 Magallana hongkongensis | reverse complement strand
CATCTGAGGCAGGTATCGCAGTCTATACTTAAATTGCTAGTACACGCATTACAGATGTTTGATCCACCTCTAAATTTATCGCGGGAAATATAGCGCGAGATCACTGTGACGTTATACCTTAAAATCTAGAATCATTTGTTTAAGTATCTCAACTCAATACGAAGGAATGGAAACATGTAAAAAATCTCTTGGGTCTCAACAAAGCTTTTACGGTACTCAAAACGTGTATTCAAACCTCAAGGCACCGTAAATTACGAGTTAAATGTTAGCCATTTTAGGCATAGCACCACGGGAAAAAAAATGAGAGAGCATTATGGGACCTAGACAAAATAAATTCTTGATGAAATTTGTAGGTTTAGCTCGTTCTTTTTCCCGCGCACACTGGTTCTTAGAGCTCGCTATTAGAAATAAATGCAGTAATGTTATTTTGTAATACGAAAAAGAGAAAAAGAGAAAAAAAAACCCAGTTAAAATATCTATTTGGAATTTGCATACAGTCAAACCTTTAAATAAAAATGAGATATCACACACATAAAGGGGGGGGGGGGCGCAAATCTCTACAACGCATATGTATATATTATACAAAAATAAACAAAACTAGACGAAAGCTCTTTGCAAAGCAACGAATGTGTCTTCCGTTAATGTCGAAAGTAGAGCTAGAAGTTCCTCTAAGAAGAAGAGTTCTTAAACCAATAAACTTGAGTAACTAAAACAAAAAGAAAACAAATCGATTTTTTCTCGGTACGAGTTAACAAAATCCGAATGATTCTAAGTACGAATTAACAAAAACCTTATCGATTTCAAGAACGACTAAGCAAAAACAAATCCGAATGTGTTTAAGTACGATTTGACAATTATCGAATTATTTTAGGATTTTAGTTTTAAATTAAGCTTAAAAAGCTCTTATTTTTTGCTTTTATGATTAACAACAAATTATCGCTAAAAAAGTTATTTTAAAAATACTTTGTAGCCCTCCTGGCCCCTAATTTGAGGGGTCAGCCCCTTTTTCTTGATATCAAACAAAGGGTCTCGCAAATATAAACATATTTTGTTCAACAAGTGTTCACGAAATTTTGACCGTTCTAAAGATATCTGAACAAATGTGTTTTATGGACCGAACCATTAACTCCTTATCGGGGCTACCAACAAAAATGTTTTACGTATCATCTTGTTGAGAACATTATTCTGAGCAACTTTTGTTCTACAATGATTTTCAAAATATTTCTCTTTTTCTAGATATAATTGATCAGAGTTTTGGACTTCTGGCTCCTTGAAACCCCTAATTACGTATCATATGACTTAGGTATGGTACTGTATAGATAAACAGCTGTACAATGAACATTTTTGCTTCTATAATTAATAACAAATTATTTTTCAGTAAAGAGTTATTATAAAAATACTTTAGAGCCCTCTTGGCCGGTAATTTGAGGGACCAGCCCTTTTTTCTTGATATCAAATAAAAGGTCTCGTAAATATTAACACATTTTGTTCAACAAGTGTTCAGGAATTGTTGACCTTGTTCTAAAGATATCTGAACAAATGTGTTTTAGGGGCAGGCCCTTAAACTCCTTACTGGGGCTACCAACAAAAAAATTTAAGAAGCATATTGTTGAGAACATTATTTTGAGCAACTTTTGTTCTACAATGCTTTTCAAAATATTTCTCCTTTTCTAGATATTAATGATCAAATTTTGGACTTCTGGCCCATTGAAACCCATAAATACGTAACATATGACTCAAGTATGGCACTGTATAGATAAACAGCTGTATAATAAACATGTTTGCTTCTATAGTAAATAACAAATTATTCTTCAGTAAAGAGTTATTGCCAAAAGAGTTTAGATCCCTCTTGGCCCCTAATTTGAGCAGCCAGTCCCTTTTTTTTTTTTTATATCAAATGAAAACCCCTGTAAATTGAAACACCTTTTGCATTGCTTGTTTCAACAAAATATTTTTACATCAAAAGATATTACAGAAATTGTGCGAAAATTTCGTGAAAAAAAATTGGTGCTAATTATCAGGTTCGGGCGAGCTTCGGGGCCTTTTGCAATTTTCATAATTGGAAGCATGGGGGTACATTTACAGACATTCATCTACAATCCCTGGAAATTTCAAGCTTCTATCTTGATTAGTTTCGGAGAAAATGCATGTAAAAAATGACCCTTAAAAATTTACAAAATCGTCAATATCTGAAACCGGAAGTGACGTCATCATTTGAAAATTTGATAATATGTAGCGCCGGTAATGCTCTATTAGTCCTGAAAATTTGGAAACGGAAGACCCTAAAAAAACCCAAAATCTATGTAACAGAGGAAAATGATTTAAAGCTCAGATAACAACAAGGTACAACAAGAGAAATAACATTGACAAGCAATTTATTGTTTACTTATTTTATTGATCAAATGTTATCATTAGCGATGACTTCAACTTTTCTATAGTCAACTCTCCTTACTTAAGTAGCAATATACCTTCATCACCTGCATATGGTGTTTTTGTCTCTCAGTTAATTCGATACGCAAGGGCATGCTCTTCGTATGAACAGTTTCTAAGACGAGGCAAGCCACTGACAAACAAGTTGATAAAATAGGAGTATCAACAGTCTCATTTAAAGTCATCTTTTTGTAAGTTCTATGGTCGATACAACGACCTTGTCAGCAAATACAATCTTCCACTGAGTCGCATGCTGACTGACGTTTTTCATACTAATTGTTAGACCATAATTAATTACATAATTGCCTACGGACTTTTGCTGTTTTAATGTTCCCGATTACGACAAAGAGCACATGGCGGGTGTGACCGGTCAGCAGAGGATGCTCACTCCTCCATGGCACCTGATCCTACCTCTATCTTGGAGGTCCGCGTTGCTCTGCTTTGAATTTGTATTTCGTTTTATGGATTTTTGAGATGGTTGGCGGTTTGTTATTGTCATTTTTTTCATCCAAGCATTATTAAAAAATACAGGAATAAAACATATATTTGCATAAAAAACACACAACTTTTTATTTATCAAAATATTTTCATCAGTCTGTTTTATATTTAATTAATGCGATTTTCAATGACTCCGTGGAAGTTGGTTGATGTATTAAAGCCTAGGGCGGGACAATTTGAAATAAATATTTTATAACTTCGGGTTCCTGGCGGGGGTAAACGTATTTGAGAGTTTTTTAGGTTGGGGCAAGTCCACGGAATTGAGTTATATGTGTAGTTCCTTCTGCGCTCGTCCCAAAGGTCACACCATAGAACATATTAGACATATGTATTTAGATTTGTTTGAAATGTTTTGTTTGAATCGACTCAGCTTCCGGTCGTCACAGGAAGTACATGTACTTAGAAAAAATAATTTTACCTTGAATCGTTATTTAGTATAAAGGATGACATGTGACATCTATGCAATGTGAAATGGACAAATACATTCTACTTCCGGTAAGATATCTCAATATCTCAATTAGCTTTCTTTTGTTCAAATTTGTGTTCCCGCGATATCTCAGAAACTGTACGAGATAAATACACAAACTTTATAATGTTACAATCGCAAGATCTCAGAAACTGCAAATAATCAGGATGTAGTTGATATACATTTGGTTGAATATGTGTTTATCAGGTGTCATTTTGTCAACCGTCACTTCTGGTTCTTATCGGAATCGTTGTAACAAATCAAGTTTTTTAATACGCTTTTAATTAATGTTTTTCTTTGACTGTTTTAGCTAGTCTGATAAACAATGATGTTCATTAGGTAAATGTACAAGATTACAATATACTTTTTCATTGAGCATTCCATTTTCCGTTTCCGGTCCCGAGACAATGAACCTTGTCTCAACGAGATCTCAAAATTGGCAGAGATTTAAAAAACAGAACAGAAAAAGATAGACCTATGTATGTAGATATGTTTAACATGTTTTGTTTGAAATGGCATAATTTCCGGTCGACACAGGAAGTACTCCAAGTTTTATTTTTTTATGTTCGTTGATTTACATGGAAGAAAGCTCTGTAAATTTCCTTCACAGTAAATATTATATCCATTATTTTTTCCACATGAAAGAAGGTATTTCTTGCAGATTAACACATGTACTTAAGAACAGAAGACCTTTTTGTTGCTATGGCAACAAGGGTCTAGTTTTGTATCTTTCTCTTTTACAGATAAGCAGATAAGAACAATATAACAAACAAATGATTATGTGATGTGTTTCTCAAGTATGTGCGAAACTGTTTTTAAATGCAAGAAAGTGTCAATTGTCTTTGTCTGTGATAACACTACGAATCGATTTTGTACTATACAGTCCAATAAATTCAAATGATGTATTGTTGGGGCGCAAGCGGGGTTTTGCATACTTATATTCTAATTTTAATCGTACAACTGCTGAAAACTTTATAAATATAAGTATTAAGGAATCATTCATTGAATATTATGAGGTGATAATTTCGGGTGGGGCGTGATCAAAACTATAATAAAGCCCTTCGGGCTTTATTGGATTTGATCACGCCCCGACCAAAATTATCACCTCATAATACTCAAAGAATGAAATTCATTCCTTATTCCTTCAATAAATTTCTCACTGTGCAATTCATACTTCATTTTTAACAACTGTAGACGTATTATATTTGGCGTGCACGATAGTTGGCGGAAATTAGTCTTTGAACAAGTTAGCTTGGATTTGATTTAGCGTATTCCTGAATGTGACTATTCTTATACATATATGCATGACATTTAGCGATTTACTTGATCGCTCTAAATCGAATACACAGCAAAATGTAGAACGTTTACAGTAATCAGTCAAAAGTGTGCGTAATATTCGCATCCTTCATCGATGACACTGTAACAGAGAGGATGCCATTATGAAAAAAAGAAACGTTTTGCTTCATAATGTTTGGGAAATAGTTATATATACATGTAGCTTAATCAGTTTTAACATATACAGGCCAAGTAGGAAAAAAAATGTGTTTAATCTACAAGACGATGGAACTAAAATTAAACTGATTACGAGTCATACTTTTACAATGGTTTGCATATTTAACTTCATCTGATTATTTCAGTGAAAGTGAAAGTTGATTGTGAACAAATAGAATCACATCTTCAAATTTAAATATATTGCATAATGAAATCAGTGAAATGATCTACTTCCCGAAGTTTTAAACCTATTGCTAACAGGAACTTTTCCAAAGCTGTGCCAGAAATATCGATGCAGATCGTATCCTATTCATAACAAGCATTTCCTTTTCGTATTTCATATAACTCATTAAAAATTCGAGAAATTATATATGTACATGTACAAGAAAAAAAGGACCGAGAAATATCGGTATGTATATCAACATTTTAAATTTAAAGAAATCTTATCGATGGATGCTGATATAAAGCTGGTAGCCAAAGAGCCAGAAAGAATAAAGAAAAACGCGTTCTTTCCCACTAGGATTGCTTACGTTAACTAGATTATTGAAACATGAGATATTAGTATCAGTCCTAGGAAAAAATGATTACTCGTTTTAAATGCAATATCTAATTTAAATGATCAGACCCTCAGTTTGGCAGTAGCATATCGCTCTTTTTATATTCATATTTTATTTATTCATGTCTGAAAGTAAATATTCATCATAGATGAAGTAGAATCTAAATATTCTACATGAAATATAGACAAAATAGAAACTTCTGTAAATATAGTTTTGAACACATAAAAGTACATCGAAATTGCTATAAAAAAACCCAACTGTTTAGTTAGGAATCCAAGGGTACATGTATATACAACAGAAGCTCATTCAACCATACTTCCCTATGGTTCTTTTAATGTGTACTTTTAAAACAATGTTGATAGTTGATGTTTCACATCAACGAATTTTATCATACCATTATTTTAACTGAAAAAAAAACATGACCTGATATGTTCGTTATCATTTCTTTTGTATACAATAAAGGCTCATATTAAAATTTTAATTACTAATTTTGAGTTGAGAGCTTGCAATAAACACGTAAAGGATTTTAAAACACGTATTAAAAATTATAGTACTGAGCATTTTTAAGGGTGGTAAATCAGACTGTTATTTAGATATGTCAAATCTAAGAAAAAAAAACCCAGTGTCCACTGTGTGGGATGGGTTTATTATAATGCACTATAAAGTGAAACATTTTATTCGTCGTATTGTAGAAGTTATTAGGACTTAAGCAGTATTCAGACCGCTAAACAATTCATAAAAAAAATTCGTTTCTGGAGTTTTCATCGAACTGGTAGCCGGATAACATATTTTTTTAGATAATTACGGATTTGACGTGTATCAAAACGTTTTGACAAGTAATATAAAAGACAATGTTGGGATTGGAGTTTGGAAGCGCAGCTAATGCTATGATGTATGAATGAAAACGTGTCTTTAGTCTTATCATATTTAAAACAGCAGGATGATAAAGTAGTATGCACAAAATTAATTTGTCTTAAATGATAACATAAACGTAAGGCCCATTAGTATATTCAGTAAAGGAATTTGTAACAGCGAAGGAAACAATACCGTGACTATTTAAGCGCTGTTTTTCGAAGTGAGAGAACTAGTAGCACTGCACACAGTATTTTGATCGTAGATGGAAAATACGTAAATAACTAATATCTTGAGGGACAGTATGTCGATTTTTTTTTTTTTACCACGCCCTGATATTGTTTACTGTACGCGTAGCTCTAATAAGTGTGTACCGGTAGGTCTGATTTGCAGATGAATATCTGTATGCGTATCTCCGAACATTACAATGAGCTAAGACATTTCTGTTTACGGAAATTTCGTTTGTAAGATTCGTTTTTATCCATCCTATCACTGAAATATACAACTATAATATTTGTAAATTGTACAGGTTTAACTTTATTTTGAAATAAGTGCAAGTCAAATTCATGTTTTTAATATTCAATCATGTAGATGGAATGTAAGACAAACAGTTTTGATATTAAGGATTCTGATATCAATTGCGTACCCTGCAAGTTCAATTTATATAAAGTTTCTGGTCCTCTTGTCAATATAAATATCTAAAAACTTGTACTAGTGCTCCGCTTTTAAATTGCATTAATCAAAAACCTATATATTTGTCTTCAGTTTAACACTCATGTGCACATGAATACTATGAAAGAGTACGTGCAAGGCTGATTAAAAAACGACTACTCTAATTACAAGACAGTTTTAATGATATAGAGATTAGAAACGACAAATTGATAAATCCAGTCGATCCGTGTTAAACTGGGGTCAAAAACACATAAACATTTTGGAACAACCTATACATGTACATACCTCATGTTATAATCATCTATACTTAAAATTACTTTTAAATAACAATGAGATGATCATATAATTTAAACCTTGACCATGGCAATGTCTGTAAAGTTTGCCTTTTCATTTATAGAAGTACATTTATATATTTGTTTGCCTGTAGAACAAAACTGTGCATGTCTGTCACAATTGTTCTCAAATTGTGTAGGGTTATTTAAACAGTTTACCAATCTGGTAAGAGGATGGTCCTTGTCAGTCAAAACAAGAAAATATTTACAAAAACAAGAACAATTTATTTACAAATATACAATATAAATGGATAGTGTTGACATCTGTTCCTTTTACATTTGCCGGCATTAGGCAAGACGTCTGTCCTATGGTAAGTTTAGTCGGACTGGGAGAGCATAAAAGTCTATCTCATGTTCCACCACATGCCCACTCCGTGGTCACCTATTTAAATATCGAACAACGTTGCATAATAAGTTTTCTTATACACATATTTGATTGTCGCTAACTTTCCTTCCAAAACCACTACGGAAGTTAATTTAAAATAGATCAAACCTGTCTAATAGGTTTTCTCCAGTAAACCAATCCACCCAGTGACCACTCATGCAAGCAAAAATATATATTAGAAGTATGGAAATACATTTCGAACAAAAGATACTAAAACTCGACCAATAGTGTGGGAGCATGTTTGGAACATAATTGTGACAATTCCTCCCTTCTTAAAAACGAAATACAATTTTGTAACATATATCGTAAATTAAATGTTCAGTAATTTTAACTGTTCGTAATTAAAAGTAATCTATTCTGCAACATTTCGACTCAGGAAGTCTGCTCCAATGTTCTCTGATCCTTTGATGACCTTTGTAATGACGTTGTAAGACTGCAGAAATAGCGACCATCTCATCAATCGAGAATTCAATAATCTTGCTTTCTGTAAATAGACTAAAGGTTGATGATCAGTTTCTATGGTAAGCAATCTGCCGTATAAATAAGCCTGAAACTTTTGGAGTGCCAAACAGTAGCTAGACATTTTTTTTTCAATAATAAATAACTGAATACCTTTGTTCTCTTTCGATCAGTTTACGGCTTGCGTAGGTGACAGGGTACTTCTCACAATCGTGAATTTGCATCAAAACGGCCCCAATTCCATGTTTAGAAGCATCAGTCCTTTGAATAAACGATTTCGATAGATCTGGAAGCGTGAGGATAGGACTGGAAAGTAACATTAATTTCAAAGTTTTGAATGCATTTTTACATGCTTGTTTCCACTCAAACCTATTAGGAACACCCTTTTTTCGTCAAGTCGCTCAACGGAGCTGCCACTGTTGCAAAGTTTGGAACAAACTTTCTAAAATATCCAAGCAAGCCCAGGAAAGATCTCACCTCTTTCTTGGTACAGCACCTACAGTTACTAGTTTTACCCAAATCTTTGTTTTGATTTGTTTCACGTGGCGCGTGGTGTACGTTGTGTGTTTTTGATATGCAGAAAAGGATTTATTAACATGCATAAACATTGATGATCAGCAAAAGGAATTCATAGTGTGCTTTAGTTGGATTACCATTATGATGTTGACAATATAAGTATGTATTTAAATAATAATAGTGCGATAGGTATACATAATTTTTTTTCACAAAGTTATCCCCCTTGGCCAATTAATGTCTTTTAAATACTTTAATATCGTTAACGTTTGTGCATTTGTCATTATGACTTACACAATCGAGTTGACCCTGTAACTTTTTATGTGTATATCGTGAAGAGGTTTATCATGTTTATATATGAGTTAAAATAGTATTTTTTTTTTTTCAAGAAAAATTTAGTCATATGTATACTGTAGAATAATTGTGACCTAAATCACATTCATTTTAGAATTGTCAAAGTGTAGTTCCAGAGTGAGTTATGGGAGGAAAGGGAATGGGTCTACCTCTTCTCAGGATTTGTGTATTCTGCTATAGTAGAATGGAATCAAGTTTTTTCTTTTAAACACCCCATTCATAGTTTTCCTTTTGGGAATGAGTGTAATTTTCTTTTCTTTTGCTTATTCTTTGTGTCAAGAGATATATATTATGCATGAACATACATGGATACAGGATCGATGGTCATGAATAACAAAATCTGAAAATTCGTGATTTTAATCTTGCTTGTTAATTTACATGTGTATAAAAATGTACTAATCTATCTTGGAATGTAATATTATAGATGTACTAGGGATATATAAATTGATTGCAGAATTGCCAATCAGTTAATTGTAGCTCATTTCAACCGATTAATATCTACAATAGCCTAGTCATGACTCTTGGAATAAGAATGGGGGTGTCATGCATATGGATATTCATTAGTCGGTAAATATGATTTTCAAAATACAGACATTTAGAAATTTGACATTATAAATATTTTTACAAGTTTACAAGATTTACTATCTTAAAAAGGCTACACATTAAGGACAATAAGATTATTTTGTTTATGTATAAATTCGAAAAACATGAAATTGTTTACTATGATAGTGAAAAGAAAAAATATGATCAACAAGATTGATTAATTTAAGTTTGACAAGATCTTGATTTGGCATTTAAAGACATTTTGAGGGTCATAATTATGCTCTTATTATATTGACAAATTAATTTATTGAAAGTTGAAATTTGCTGAATACCTTATTTGTGAGGTGAAGCAAAAATAAGTATGATTAGAGTGACTAGAGTACTTATTCTTGTAAATGATTGACAAGCTGTGTTCAAGTTACATGTATCTTGTTGACCAGGGTGAATTTTTGTGATGCATTCTTTTGTATACTATTAACAGCTCAATAAGGGCCCCACTCTGCTCATGCCTTATAGTGTCTGTCCAAATTGTTTGTCCATCTGTGCAGTGACCTTGAATCAAGTTTCTGTCAACGGTCACTGCAGAACGCCGTGTATATTCCTTTTTAGTGGAGTGACAGTATCATCAAAAAATTGATTTTAATGTACCACCCTACTTTACGGCTAATTTGTACTTTTTGGGAAAGATGTATTATCAAGTAATAATTTTCACCCGGTCGTAGATTCTATTGTCAAAATTTAAAATAATCAAAGGTTAAAGATCAATGACTGAAATATGACAAAAATTTACAAACTGAAATAACTTGTAAAAATTCGCAAAATATTTATTAATTTAAATCTTTTTTTTTTTTTAAATTTTGTTTTTTGTAAGTTGTATATATTGATATGAAATAAAAATATTTACCTATAATATATGTCTGCCTGTTTGTATTATCAAGCGTTTTTCTTAAAATAATTATACTTTTGAAGGTTGAAATGTAATTATACTTTTGAAGGTTGAAATGTGGTTTTATATGTATATTTCAAAACAATCACAAACAATTTAGAAATATATAACATAAAAAATAAAATTAACAAGAGGAAGAACAATTACATGTAAGTTAAATAACTTTACATGTATATATAGTAAGTAATAATTGTCACTTCAAATTAATCGAGATTTTATTAAAAAAATGGTCCAGGTACATAAGAATAGTTTATATCTGATAAATGAGATGACATTAAATATATTTTTTCATCTGTTCGTCTCTTCGTATAACATCGCTGTAAGTAATAAGACTTCAAATGTCAATATAAATATACAAATTTTCTTGACGTTTAACCGCTTGGACACAGAGCAAAGCTTTGAATAAGCAGGATATTTCATGGAATAATAGGTAATCAATGTATAAAATTTTAGTATGCAATGTATTATTTAGAGCCTGCAATCCATGGTTTTGAAATATGCTAGAAATTTTTTAAAAAATTGTAACATTGAAATGTAAAAACTATTTTTAATGCATTTTTCCCCCTTATTATGAAATTGAAAAACACGAAAGACATTTGTATGCACATGTAAATATGTACAAAATAAACAAATACCAGTAAAATTTATATTTTCAATGAACTATGCCATTTTAAAACATTAACCTATGATGCTTCCATTGCTCCTATGATAATGGCACTTGTGGAAAAATCATAAAAATCTTTACACATTGCAGTTATCCCATATGGAATAACTGCATGTCATGAAAATAAAAAAAAAACCCACAGAAAATGAACACACCTTTACTTCGTTTTGAAAGAAGATTCATGCACAACTAGTACACATGTTCAAGTACAACTAGTACACACTTTTGTAAAAAAAAAAAAAAATAAATAAAATGCATCTTTTAGAGTTGATAAACTCATCTGGGATGCAAGAATTAAGGGCCCTACAGGGAAAAGTTAAAAGTAAAGTTGCAATTTGAGTAAGATTTGTTGCATGAAGGAACAGACACGTTTTCTTTGTTGAAAGAAGGCATGGGCACACTGTTGCACGACGGAGTAACTGTTGCAAGGTTAAATCAATTGCTATCGGAGTCAGTTTCAATTTTCATTTTTTTCGATGGAGGATTTAAAATGTTGCTCACATCCATCAGTTGCTTTATGGACTCTCTCTTGTATTTACGGACTCTATTTATGCTTCGGTGACCGGTTCTGTGCATAATCATTTGCTCATCTAATCCACTTTGATATAAACTAGTGGCATAGGTACGTTTTCCTGATTGTTTGTGAAAATTGCCTTCCAATCCTGCTTTTTCACACAAACTCTTTATCAGATTCTCAAGCTTGTTGATACCAACATTCTGTTTCGAAAACTTTAGAGCTCCTGCAATAGGTCGCTTGTAAAATTTCACCTTATCCCCAGGTAAGTAGAGTAAAAGCGTTGCAGGCTCCGGTCAATGTCTTCATCTGTGAAGTAATGCTTGATGTTCTTGTGTTCTACTTTGCGATGTTTGAGACTACCTCTAAATGTTTTGTTGGAACGACCAGTAAACTGAATGAACGGACCAACCTCATCCTCATCCATGGTAAACTGAAAGACTTCCAAGTCATGATGCTCATCTCCTCCTCGCAGGCCTAAAAGCTTACAGTTGTAAAAGAAAACCCCATGGAGTAGAGATTCGCTTGTAGAATACCCAATGACTTCAGATGCCCATAGCTTTTCATCCTGTTCCTTACAAATGGGATCTGCCTGACGAATTTCTGATCTATAACCTAGAAATAAAGTAAAATAAAAGAGTGTATTTTAGTAGAACAAAACTATTTATATGGTTGCTTTTAAAAAACAGACAACTAGCAGGGGCTTTTTCAAAGAAGGGTAACGTTAGGGGACTAAAACAACTGTACAACACCATATTTACTATTTAAAGCTATAAAGAGGATACGTTGGATTTACATGCGCGGATAAAGAGACAGTCTTGGAAGGGGGGGGGGGTTCATGACCTCTCCCGAAAAATTAAAGTTTCTTAAATTTACACAGTAATATTGCCGAAACATTGCCTCGGACCCCTCCCTTCCCCCGGAATTTTTTTTTTTGGTTCTGCGACCAATTCATTAACGCTATGCATTGCTAAATATAAAAAGTGGGGTGTGTGATAAATTAAGGTTATCTTGTAATGGCACGTACGTAATGAAACCTATCGATTAAAATGATCACTTACCTTTAGCAGTCAGCAGTTTCATCTGTGAATCTAGCGTCTTTCTAACTTTGAAGAAACGGTAGTCCGTCTCGCTCATAAGGTTGTTGGTGTTTCTTGCTCACGCATGCCTCGTAGAATCCCAGTAATAAGCAAGTACAGATACTTTGGGGGATAAAAAATACCCGTTTAACTTCATAACTTCCACAATGAATCGTGAAAACCAATTGTTTACATCCTCCAGAGAAAACACTGCAAGCTCAGGGATGACTTCGCTGGTTTCGTTGCAGGATTTTCGCCATTTGTCAAACACCTTCATGACCCATGAAGTGTTCTTTGTATTTGGTGGAATTGCGTCTGAAATAAGTTCATTCAAATCACCATCATCAAGGGGTTTTCCAAATCTGGCGGGGTTTTGACCAAATCAGTTTTAACTTCTACCGGGGTTTGCCCGACATCTATATCCATGTGCACATCTGAATGCTCGTAATCAAGACTAAAATTCAGTTCGCTAAAATCGGAAACCATCGTCTCTTCTTTAATGTAATCCTGTTCTATCTTGTCTGCAATCTGACTAAGCTGAATGTTTTCCTCTTCATTGCTTAAAATGTCAAAAGGCGCAATATCCGACAAAAAATCTAAATCGCCAAGCAGGTAGTCCATCCTGATACTCTGACCGCATGTCTCGAACTGATTAGGAGTGGACGGTGCACGTAAAATTTTTTGCCGCACTTTTTGAAAATGATGCAAGGATGGTAACTTCGAAATTGAGGCCCTCAATGGAATATTTTATTGGATTTTAACATTTTTGGCGATGTAAAAAAAAAACCCATAGCACTAAATAAACAATTGTTGGTAAATCATAGGTTAACATAGATATTTCATACATAATTTAACTGATGTATGGTGCTGTGTAAATTATTCCATGGTTTGGAGTTCACGACCCTGGGTAACCTCACTCGACTTCGTCTCGTGAGGTTAGACCCTTCGTGAACCCCAAACCATGGTATAATTTACACAATACCATACATCAGTTAAAAATGTATGAAATATATATTACTTATGTTATCAGCATATTGTTCTACGTAATGGGTCTCAAACTGTAATTTAATTGCACGTTTGTTATATAAACAGTTTAATTCTAACAAAAACTAAGTTTTCTCTACTGGAACAAACATGATTTATTCCGAAAAAACTACTGTAATTGAGATTTCCTTCCTCATATTTGTGAATCATACTTTAGAGCAATTAGCTTAGTGCAGTATTCATAACAACATATCAATACTAGCAGAGATTCAAATATTCTGAATGTTTAAGAAGAACTCCATAATAATGGAACAAATCAAAATCAGCGTATCAAACTGATTATAATTTTATCATTTTCTATTTATAGAATGTAGTCAGCGAACCAAGAATACAGTATTGTTCGCTTTTCTTCTTTGTTTTAGGTAAGAAATATAAGACTTACCGATTTCAGAAATAATATATTTTATTGAATTGTAATCTTAAAAATCTTTAACAATTTTGTGAAACAACTTTAAATAAAAGTATATATAATTTATTAAAATGTGGTCATTTCTTCACTTGTATTGTCTTATGAAACTGATTTGATGAGAAATCTCTAATATCGGACAAAACTGTTCAAAGAGGAGTGTGCAAGTAAGGAAAAATACAAGATATCACCTAAGTATGTCGATTACAAAACTCAAAATACTTTTTTTAAGGTTTGTCATTACTTCACTATGTATATTGTCTAAACATACATGTATATAAATCATTACTGTAGTTGTCTTCGTATCTGTGAATGCGATCTTTTTCACCCTTATAATAACCAACAATGCATGTAACACTGTCGCATAAACAATCCTCCTTGTGTTCAACAGTTTAATGTGAATGCAGGAAAGGCGATCGGGGCCGTCTTGATGCTTCCAGGAGGAGGAAGAGGGGGGGGGGGGTTCCATAATGGATTCAATGCAGGAGCGAACAAATCTGAAGGCACGTACACGTCTTTTGTCTCCAAAGTTGTATGATATTACAATATACTAAATTCATCATTACGTATAAAATATTCCCTACCAAAATAAAAAAAAATTAAAAAAAGCAAAACCATGCATTAAAAACTTCCTAAGTTTTAAGAACCCCAAATCTTATATGCCGAAAGGGTCATTTATGTTTCCGAAATTCGATAAAAATAATGAAAGTTATAAGAAACATTTTATTAATTTGTATCGTATGGAAATTGTAGAGAGTGGTGCAAACCAAGGGGCACAACTCCTAAATATCGATAAATATTACGTCATTCACCACATGGGTTATGACGATGCAGAATTGACAATGTTCACATGCAATATACGAATAACAAGTGGATATAAATTCTGGTTAATGGAAAAAGAAAGTGTGAGTGAAATCATATTGGAAATTTTATCAAAATTGTCACGGTAAGCGACGCTCTGTACACATTGCACGAAATCCATCATTTTGATTCCATGCAAAGTTTTGTAACATATTCACATACGAAATAACGTTTGACTTGTTATGAGTAAATCTTTAGTTAGTCTACTTTAAAATAACTTCATAGGTCATATTCTTGTTAATTTTGATATGTGAATTTAATAGATTAAATTTTGCCAGGGGGAGGGCTTTGCCCCTTCGAGATCGGCGCATGATACAATATAGTTTCGTTACCAGTTTTTTTGATGCTGCGTCTTGCATCGACAATCCCCGCCTTTCCTTTCATCTGAAGGTTGTGCCACTTTTTCACAACTTCCTCTACCAAACGTCAGGTAGAGGAGGTGGCATTGATGGCATCAGTAATTTTTTCTCCAGATTTCCTTTTTTTTAACTGTCGTTACCCCTGTCCCAAATTAAGACCTGAGTACGCTTTTGTTTTCATTAACCAATTTGCTTAAATATAAGCATTCGTCTGTCGTCCAGTGTGGTTTTCTCTTCTTTGATACGCTGGAACACTCATCTTTGTTTTCTGCCATTCTCAACGCTGGTCAAAAACAGACGATAATATTGCGTCGTGATTATCAGTATTACAAAAATCACAAACATAAAAAAACATAGAAAAAGATAATAGTTATATTTATTACGTTATCAAATGATACAGTGACAAATTATTGGGATTTGGCTAAAACCGCATGCAGTCTTTGTTTACAGTAAAGTGAAAGCGGAAGTGACGTTTGACTTAAAGGTATATATGCCGTTTGAATTGAAAATTTTAAAAGAAAGAAATGTTTGCGTTTTTCAATTAAGCTGCAAAAATTATAAACTTTCTGCAATGCATACAGTTTAAATCAATCGCATTTAAAATTATGAAATATAAATTCTTATTAATTTATTTACTGACCGGGTCTGTCAGTAAACGCCCAACTTTGAAATATTCATAAGCACGTGATGTAACAAGCTAATTTTAGAACGTATACAAGATGTCGACTCGAAAACGTGGTCGATCCGTTGGCAGTGGAATACCGCGTTCGGAGAGAAAAGAGAGAAAGAGACAGTTTGACAGAGAACGTTGACAAATGAGAATCTATATAGGTTGGAGACCACTTTGAGCGGTGGACACGTGATAGAAACTTTATGTTTAACTACGAGCTTGACGGCTTCTTTCTATAGACAGGTGGGTCACATAGCGATGTGTTTTCTTTGTTTAATAAGATAATTACTCATTAAGGAAAAGAAGCTTATGAGCATGGTACGATATTCCTTGTCTGAATATGAATTGTCTGAATATGATTAAACTTGTATAGCTATCTCTCGAATGCTTAAAATTATTAAATTTTATATGTTTTGAGTTGAGGGGCTCTAGAAGGGATAACTTTGACCTTCTATTTTATAATTTTATAACTTTTTTAATGTATAAAAATAATGGTCAAAAGAGTTCTCGTCGATTGTCATCGACACTGATACGCAACCATCCTTATAAAATGCAGATGACAATATCTGATATGTTTTCTGTTAACAGCACACAAAACCTGTTTATATGAATTCAACCAACTGTAATCAAACCTCTCGTATTACCTCGTTCTGCATGCTGCTTTTCTGAATTACGCTTCCCGCGCACATGCGCACATCCACCTCAAACGTTAATCGCTTATGAATATGCACGGCTAAATCGCCGATATTCATTTTCAAATTATGGCTAATACCTCGCTAATATTTATCAAAAAATTGCAAAATTTTCTTCTTTTTCATATATCTAGTCATGCTGACAAAATTTGGGTGTGGTTTTAAAAACGGCATATATACCTGCAGACTGCGATATGCCTATCTAACAATTACTTAGCATATTGCTTAGAAGATTTATGCAAATTAAGCATCTTGCTTAGTTGAGAATATTCTTTAGAAAGTTAAGCATAAATTTTAAGAAATTTTTTAGAATTTTTATGCATCCATGTACGACTCCAGGTTTTTTGTGAAAAAAATTCATATTTTTACCTATTATTTAACCTCTAGGACTACCAGATTCTTTTTGAAACCTTTGACACCCTAAATCCAACTCGCTGGTTTATAAATTATAAGAGCAGTTTGAGAAAGTGACAGACGGACAGACGGACGGACCAGGGTAACAACAATATACCCGAACTTTCTTTAGAAGGTGCGGGTATATATATATATATATATAT
>WFKH01011925.1:34584363-34597150 GCA_016163765.1 Magallana hongkongensis | reverse complement strand
ATGGGGGGATGAATTTTTACATAGGAATATATAGAGAAAATCTTTAAAAATCTTTTTCTCAAAAACTATTAGGCCGGAAAAGCTCCAATTTGAGCGGAAGCATCCTCAGATAGTGTAGATTCAAGTTAGTTTAAATAATGGTCCCCGGGGGCTAGGTAGGGGCCACCATGGGTAATGAATTTTTACATAGGAATATATAGAGAAAATCTTTAAAAATCTTCTCCTTAAAATCTATTAGACCAGATAAGCTCAAACGTTTGTGGAGGCATCCTCAGATAGTGTACATTCAAGTTGTTTACATCATGGTCCCCGGGGGTAGGGCGGGGCCACAATGGGGGGATGAATTTTTACATAGGAATATATAGAGAAAATCTTTAAAAATATTCTGGGAAAGTTTTCAGTCCAAAAAGTAGTAACTTGTGTGAAAGCACGGGTTGTGCAGATTAAAGTTTGATCAAACCATGATTCCCTAGAGAAAAGTGGGGCCACAAAGTTGGGGGGGGGGGGGTTATATAGGATCTTACAGGTACAACAACAAAAGGGGCTATGAATTTACCATAAAAATATGTGGATAAAAATCGGCAGATGTTTTAATTTTTTTGAGCAAGATCTACTGTACTTAGTTGTCAAGATATTTTGATTTTGATACTGTAATGCTAATTTGATCAGAGTTAAGGCTATTGTTGCTCAGGTGAGCGATGTGGTCCCTGGGCCTCTTGTTATAAAAATGCTTATGCTATGACGTCATAATGAACTCTGAAAAGCGCAACATATACTTGATGTTTTATGACGTCACAATGATCATTTGAAATGTGTGTACCTATGTATCTATGGGGATTGCTCAAAACTCATGAAGATATCAATGAAACCGGTAGAGTTTTGATTCGGCTTTCTGTTATTTTTAATTATTTATTACTTGTGTGGATTAACTTTACTCATTTTGGAATATATATATATATATTTTTTAATACATATTTTACATTTCTAGCTACCATTTACTATATATATACTATATTTTATCTATTGACAATTAATAGTAAAACCATTTATTTTGAATATATTTATGAGATTTACGGAAACGACATCTTCGCTAGCCAAGGGTGACGATCCGCGGTGTTTCTCAATTCATAATAGAAATAAAATAAAGAATAGAATAGAGAAACACCGTGCATCGTTACCCTTGGCTAGCCAAGATGCGGAAACGGTGGATGACTCAAAACGTGAGCCAGATTCAGAAAAGTCAAAGGACATCCTGAAACACCACTCTTTTTGTTTTGTTTTGGGGTTTTTAATGTTATTTTTTAACCTCAAAGCAAATCACGCATGGTTTCTAACATTGACATATGACAAAGTCATGCTGAAAAGTTATTAAGTATTCTTACGTCTTACAAACTCCTTTACTCAATGCATCTCATCTCGACCCGATATTAACCAACAAAAATGATGCAAAAAATACAATGTAAGAAATTGTTTTCCACTGCGTTATTACAATATTCCCAAGTTCAGTAATATTATAATTTTTCAGAGCAGATGTATGAAAAATCTCCTATATTCTATTGTCCGTAAGTTATTTTTAAGCTATTGATGTTTAATTTCCTTCTTACTTTACGGAGGGGTTGTGTGTATTTTTATAAAACATACAAACAAGTTACATGGTTATATAAAAGATTCAACTGAAACATTTACAAATAATTCTTGATGGCTCGAACTTCGATCTCTCACAGTTCTTGATCACTCGAAGTGAGTGTCCGGTCCCTTTTTTCCCCAATATGACTGAGCAAATTAACCCTTAATTTCTCAAGCTCTTGAAATCTCGAAACCCTTGATTCCTCGAAGTCAAACTGCACTCCCGTTATTCATAGTCTAATGGTTTTTAGCTCTTTAGTTGTATACATGTTATGGCTGTTCTTTGAAGTCATTGACAATGTTTTTAATGCCCTTCATTTGCTTGTTTTCTTTCTTTAGATATACAATTAATAGCGACGTTATAAAAGTACACCTTTGACCAGTAAACATTATATTCCCTAAATGTATTCAAAACCAAAATATGACCTGCAAATCCTAATAATCCCTAAAATAAGTCCACATATTTTGTAAATAATTGTTTTTATTAATTATCATTCTTTTTATTGAACTGTTGGAATTTCTCCACTTAATAACAAGATAAATTTGTTATTGTTTCATGTGGTACAAACAAGCCTCTTTTATTCCATGTACTAAGTTTTTGTGGTTTTCAAAAAATAAAATATTGATAATAGATAAAAAAAAATATAAAACAAACCTTTTCCATTTTGTATTTAGATGTTCAGATTGTAGTCAATACAAAATATGTATTTTTTCTTTATCATTGTGTTTATATATAGTACTCACGGATTTTAGGACACATATATTGGTGAAAAATATTATGTACATCTTTGCTGTGATATAAAATTTAAGATCTTGAAGAATGCAGTAATTTTATATAGGCACTGGTTCAAAAGTAACATAAAAGAACATACTTCATGAGTTGCATTTTTAGCAATAAAAGGTCATGATTAGATGACGATGAAAGGCAAACATAAATTCGATTGCTACGATATGATATAGTTAAATTATACGAGGTTTGAATGGAAGTTCTCATATACAAATAAGCTTTTGTCGGTGTTAAAAGAAAACGAAAGGAAAATAAGGAATCATTTTCCAAACATATGTGGAAAAAAGTTGCCGAATCAAGGATGGAGAAAGGAAATGGAAAGAACTTGAAGCATCCCACAGCTGAGCAGTGTCGTGAGAAGTTCCAATTTATTTCAAACAGATATGTATGAAAATTGCATTACGACTTTGCATTAACCCAACAATAGTAAAAACCTCTTTGGGAGCTGAAGAAACTAATTCAGGAAACTGCAGCAGCAGCTCTCCAAATGTAGAAACTGAAAAAGTGCACACAAAAAAATTAAATAAACGACTACTTAAAGAAAGGAACGACAAATTTCTCAGCTTTTTAAGAAATGCAAAACACCAAAAACATATTGATGGAAAAACTAAATGAGAAACTGTAAAAACTGTAAAAAAAATATTGTTTTGTTTAAACTGAACATGTGTTTGTACTTTTTGTTTTGAGTCATGAATGAAAAAGTTGGGTCTTCAAGGTTATGCTAACTAAAGATAAATGCATGTTTAACATATATATGCATACTTTTTTACTCCATCCAGTGCAGTTTGTATTACTGATATTTTTATTTGATATATATGTATAAACCAAATATTTTTTTTAATTTTGCTTATTGATTTATTTATTTTCTACGAGAGAAATCGTGATTTGTTTGTTTCAGAACAAAATAAATGTTATAACAAAATGATTGTGTTCATTTCGTTAATTTATTGAATGTTGAGTAACTGTTGCTTATGCTGTTGTCTCATTTGTACTCCTTGAAGTTTATGTCCTACTCTAGTAAATATGTCATTAAAGTACTTTGTAGCAATTGGTTGTTGAGGTTCAACTGGTAGGACACATCAATCATCTTCATAGATACAGATATCGTAAAGAATTCAACCTGCAAGCACGGAATTTGCTAGGATTGTCAGATCTAACATTTCAAACCTGTGTAGCCTCCAGAATCTGTTTTGAACAGCCCAAACGCCCTTTGAATAATCTCAAGGCATTTTACTATGGGTTTTGTTGATGAACTTTTGCTGTCTTGTCAAATTTCCGTGGTTTCTAAAATGTGTAATAAGTCATACTATAAGAGAAAACCCGGAATCGCCTAAAAGACAGAATCCAGGTTGTATTGTGTCATTACTTATGGAAAAAAAAATCAGAATGTTGCAACACATTGGAATCATACTTGCTTCCTGGATTACCTTGTCAAGGCATAGTTAAATGCAAGTGAGGCATCGCAAAGGTTCAAGAGAACAACGGAATAAAATCCCTTTCGGTTGAAGTATGCCTAGTGAAGATGTTTAAGAGCAGTGATATTGATGACTACCATCACCTGCTCCTATAATGTTCTGACACTTTTTGCGCTCGGCAAATTACCTGCAAGTTTCGTTAACTGGGACCGCATTGCTAGGCTTTTGTATTATGTAAGGCATAATTTTACACAAAGCAGATCCAGTTCCTTTGATATTTTATGAAAACTGCTCTGGATAGGTTGAATATGTTTCGAAAGCTTTTGAGTTAACATAAAATTAAAATTTGATGATTTAAGAATATCTCTTCATACATCATTCCAATAGAAATATGCAAATCAGTATTTTTAAAAAATAAATTTAACAACTTGCCAATAAACCACAAAGACTTAAGTAGGTATGTTTTCTACGTTAGGGGTTGGTCCTATTGTTGGACTATATTCTGACAGGATACTAAGCGCAGAGTTGTTGTTTGGTAAGTTCCTTTTGACAGTCGAAAGTGTGACTAGAAGTCATCCATAGAATATTGAGAGAAAGTCAATTCAACAAACCTGTTGAACTCTCGCTACATATGTGCGTTTGTCATATCTTAGGAAATCATTTCCTGATATTTGGTTGTAAAGGATAAATGTATTTGTAATATTCTGTTTCTGCATAGCAAATTAAGTTCTAGTTGATTTGTAGCCATGGATCCGAATTCTCTAGTTTCCAACAGTATCCACTGGTTACCATTGGCATCCACTGGTTACCACTAGTATCCAATGTTACTAATGGTGAATTTCTTTTTCTAGCCATTAGTCACAGTTCTATGGCAATCATCAATGCCAATGTTACAAATTGGCACCAATGGCAAGCAATGGTACAATCAACATGTTTTCCATTGGTAGAACAGTGAACGAAACCAATATATGTTAAACCATGCAATATAAAACCCAAAAGAACTGTTTTAAGTAAAATATGTCCGTGTTCTAAACTCTAGATACTGATCACGTTAATGAAAATGATATTTTAAATTTCCTTATTCTAATCTAAACTTGGCTTAATATGGTTGATTATATTCAACTGAAGATGTTTTTATCATTTTCTTCCCGTTTATTCCAATTTCCTGTATCACTTTTTTTTTTTGCAAAATTACTTTAATTAGTAGCACGATGCGGAAGAAAAATGATATTATTTGAAAGAAAAATTATTTTTTATTTGTGTAAAAACTGAGTAATAGATAATGTTAAGTATTTTTCTGCTCCTTATAATTTGAATATTTCAAATTTATTCATTTAGAGGCATTTTCACTTATTTGTTAGTGGAAAATGAATAAAAATATGTGGGTGATAATGATGACCATGTTGATCTTCGAATAGACATGTTTCTTTCAACTGACGATGACTTATACAAAAACCTAATCAGTATAGATTATATTAATAAATGATCGTATTCGCAAAAAAAATTACAAGTTGTTTATATTGATCGTAGATGAAAATGCTTTCTATTTTCCCATAATTTATTTTACGGCAAATGTAAATATATATATTATCAGCATAATGCTCATATCACTGATGTCATTTTTAAGGGACTATAGTCTGAAGTACTTGATGTACATGTCCATATATTTCAAATTCACGACATTTCTCAATTATTTCCTTGTTATGATGACATAGTAGTGATCTTTAGCATTAAAAAAAAATCATTTACAGATATTATCATTTAGGCAAAAAAAAAAAAAATGTTTTTGATTTTTTTTTTGTAGCCAACAATTTAAAATCTCGTCTTTTTCTGCAATAATTAAAAACGACCTTGCGAATGAAATAAAACTGTTTTCTGTTTCACTTTACACACAAAACAAAACTTATTGACGTCGACAAATGATAACGGATTAGATACTTACATGGATACAAATTGAGGTAATTCTGTCTAATAAATGTACTCTGTTGTTATTCATATCCGGTTTTCCATCCAGGGATTATGATTTCAATTATGTAATTTGGTTGAAACTTTTTTATGACTTGTATTGACAGAAATTTCAGACTTAATAGTTGCCAATTTGAATACTATAACTTCTCCATTATAAGAATATGTCTTTAATTACAATTATCTAGATTTGAAAACATACATAGCACCCTTCATAGATGTAGGCTATTCAAAAGTTCAGGACTCAACCTATCTTCGTAGTTAAAAATGATATACATGTATATATGACACATTAGACAAACGATATTTACATGTAAAAGAAACAAAACTTAAATTTTAATCATGGTAAATCTCGTTGTATCATGAGTTGAACATGTGTTTGTACTCGTACAATTAATGGCAATACACTAACGGGATAACTACATGTATAGTAAACATTTTAATGGCTGTTAGAAACGATTGTGTGTGGAAAAATCCTTCTTGCGTGCAACGCGTACATGTATGTTTATGAGTTCCGTTATATAAGTAATGCAGCCTCTCCAAGTAATTCCATCTTAAAACCAAATGTAAAACATCTGATCATTTTGTTATGTATTTTGATACAAAACATTAAGCAAAAAAACCCCCAATAATTTCAAAATGCACACTGTATAAACAATAATGGTCTTAAATGAGATTAAAAAAGATATAAGGAATAATAAGCAAACACAATGAGTGTAGAACGCTAAAATTATGCTATAACAATTAAACTATTGTTCATGCTATTTACGTGTGTTTGAAAATAGAATCTCAAAATAATATATTAAAAAACAATATTAGGAAATGATTTGATTAAAAATGAATAAAAAATCCCTCAGTGATATAACCAACTGGCAAGATTTATAAGAAATTTTAAGTGTTCTTTACCATTTATCTCTGTAATTAGAAGAACATATGAACTTGTTAAAAACTGATTTGGGAATGCAAATGTATATTTAAATTAACTAATAAATCATATCTAATATTAAGTATCGATTTATTACTCATCGAATTGCATGCACATTTTACATGTATTTTATGAAAGTGGTCCTTCATATAGCTCGTTAAACATAAGGGTCACTTAGATTCGTTTTAAAACACTTTACTTAATTTGAGGACTCTTAATTTGACAATTATCGATAAGAAAACTATTATATAAGCTCACTAATTTAAAACAAATCCATTTTCTATTGACCGACAAAGGAAGTATATGGTGTATCAACATTTGATCAGTGTGTGATGTCTTTGTTTCTAAGAATCATAAAACGAAATTAGAATATCATTGTATTAGTCAATACTTTGAATTCATTTTCATCTGCCAAGTACACAATATCAAGCACTGTAGTGATAAGTATATCGATCAATTCTTTTTTTTTTATTTTTCTTTCTTCAGTTGGCAATAAAAATGTTTAAAATGTTGAAAAAGGTAAAGGTAAACAGGGAAAGTAACAAACTAGAAATGTGCATGCTGCTCTATGTATTTGATTGAGAACTTCAAAACACTTCATGCTAAAATGATGCAAAGTACATGTGAAAACAATCGGTCATCAACATTTTCAAGTACTCTGATGTCATGATCTCATTCCTCGTGAATAAGGCGGCTATTCTATACACTGTATTTTTATCTGTTGTATGTTATAAAGAATTTTTATGGTCAATATTTAATAATACCTGTTTACTTTTTACTGAATATCAATAAAAATATCATCTTTAGTAGTCTTTCTTGTTCTTAACATAAATCCCAACACACAAGCATAGTAAGCATGCTAGGTACAAGCTGGAAATTAGTAATCATCAGGTACACGCGTACTATTTTTCTAAATAATTGATACATTAATTATATGATTTCCTGAACAAAATTCACTTTCGTAAATACATAAGTGTTAAATGTTTGTTTTTGTTTTTGGTTTCTTTTTCGACTTTGCTTTTTTTTTCTTTTTTGGTTTTTGTTTTTGTTTTTGTTTGTTTGTTTGTTTGTTTTTTTTTTTTTTTGTTTTTTTTTCTTAAAATTACCTGATCTCTAAGTAAATTTAAGATTCTTACTATCATACCTGTTGAGACAGTTTTAGAATAGATAAAACAATGGAAGCAATGATATGTTGGCTTTATTTCACAGATCTTTTGTTAAGCAAACCAACCATGTACATGCATTTGATATCCTCTTAAAATTTTAACTTGTGCTTACATGTCATTGTATCAGCAATATATATCGAGAGTCTATTGAGTCTTATCTACAGTTTTATTTATATACCAAAATTAAAGGCACTGACCTTTTTTTCGGCAAAAAAACATACTTTGGAAGAAACATTTGTATAGATAATTTGGAAACTGGGTGAAATACCACCTAATGACATACATATCTATTGTAAAGAACAGTTTATACGTTTTGAACTTTATCACGTATATTTTTCAGCGCTAAACTTTCATATATCGACGTTGTTGCAACACAGTAGTTTCCTGTTAAGAGCGGCACATACTATGTTTATCTCAAATTTTTCAAAGCTCCTAAGACTTGCGATCAAGTTGTGTGTTTTCTAAGCTTTCTAGATCGTCTAAGAAAAAAAAGCAACAACTTTAACGGTTTCAGAAATGTGGTAATAGAAAGCACATCATACACTAATTGTTATGATTTGTAAAAGCGTAAGAAGAGTTCAGATCTATGCCTATTTGGTTCCAAAACTTATAAACCCAATAACAAAACATACATAACGTATTAATAAAAAAAGAAACATGAACTTTCCGGGAATTTATCAATTTCAACAAATTTCATATTTTAGCAAAGTAGAAACTGGAGCACTTTCTGAAATCACGCATTTTCTTAAACTTTGTTTTTCCTCCAGTCATCCGTTTGTCTTATATCATGACGTATTTTATGGGTATTATGTTCCAGGAAGGTATAGGTGTAGAATTGTGCACATTTTCCAGGGCTGTCCATACAACCATCCCCTAGGATAAATAGTATGTACTTTTATCACTTTTAAATACATTAATATCAACTAATTACTAGCTGGAAATGCAAATCATCACTAAAAACTACTGTAACATTTAAATTACTTCAGAGACGAGATCCTTTTTTCGAAATGCATTCAAAACTTCATTTTGATAACTCTCTCATACTTCATTTATGCTGCCGGGTTCATTTGCAATAGGTTCTGTAGTTCTAGAGAAATGAAATGATGAAAAGTAAACAAGGACGACAGAAGAAAAAGAAGAAGGCACAATTTATCAGATAGACTCAATAAGTATTAAGCAAAGGTGATATAGAAAAGCCTTAAAAACTTGCAAAGTTGCATAAGTTGTTTATGATGCATTACAAAACAGTATCAATCTAAAAAAAAAATTAGTAGGCACTGTCTATTAAATATATGAGCACATTCATTGTTGCAAAGTGTATGTTTCTTCATATTTAAATTTTGTACAGTTTATCAACAATAATCATTGTGAAGGTTGTACAGTGCACATGTCCCGATAAAACACAAAATCTAACCTTTTCATACGTCAATGAAAAAATGACAATAACAAACCGCCAACCATCTCAAAAATCCATAAAACGAAATACAAATTCAAAGCACAGCAACACGGACCTCCAAGATAGAGGTAGGATCAGGTGCCATGGAGGAGTAACCATCCTCTGCCGACCGGTCACACCAGCCTTGTGCCCAATGTCATATTGGTAAAAATGTCATTATCGGGGTAAATGTCGTAATTTGGGAAAAATATCATGATCGGGAAAAACGGAGAAAAATCCGTGGACAATTCGGTATTCAATCAATAGTCATAAGCAGGGCAATCACGGACCTCTGGAAAACCTCAGAGCCAGTATCAGGTGCCATGGATGGAGGAGTGAGCATCCTCTGCTGACCGGTCACACCCGCCGTGCGCTCTTTGTCGTAATCGGGAAAATAAAAACCGCAAAAGTCCGTAGACAATTAGGTAATTAATTATGGTCTAACAATGAGTATGAAAAACGTCAGTCATTGTGCGACTCAGTGGAAGATTGTATTTGCTGACAAGGTCGTTGTATCGACCATAGAACTTACGAAAAGATGACTTTAAACGAGACTGTTGATAGTCCTGTTTTATCAACTTGTTTGTCAGTAGCTTGCCTCGTCTTAGAAACTCAATACATACACGTTGTGCGTACCCGTATGAAGTTGATAATATTCAATTCGTAATATTGATTTGATAACAGAGTTAAGTTTTTGGTAGCATTATATATGTACCTAACATCGGTAAGATAAAATATTAATTTATCAAAAATTACCGATCTACATTACGTTCGCCTCTTCACAAGTTTTACGTCTCGTTCATTATTGGAGAATGTTGAAACTTTATTTGAGGATTTGTTACAAATAGAAAACTTTAGAAACACGGTTTGCACGTGTACACGTAGTCTATATTTATTTATCCAGTGCATACAGAATGGGGAAATGACTGTGCTCAAAATACAGATGTATAACTATAACTTTTGTTTGTAACTCAATACAGACACGAGTCCAAATCAAGTTTAAGTCGCAGATTTGCAACTATGTGTTATGTTATTGTGTAGGTATACATGGAAGTCTGCCTGAAACTGCATGATAGAGGAGACGATTCAAAGAAACCGTAGTCATTCTGTACATCACTGTAGCATGACGGAATAGGAATAAAATTGCAACGCCGAGTTTTTGTCGTAAAGTTACCTGGTCGTAGATGATCTTGGCGTAAATGACTGATGTTCTACTATTCAGTCGATAGTTCAGTGTTTACCTACAATTGACTCGGTGTATCATTATACATTCATAACTCTACAACAATATAGTTCCATGGTCAAAAACTTTAACACATTATGAATGGTCATGAATTTAAAAAATTCAAGTCGTTAAACACAATTTGTAAAGTGAATGTGTACACTAAAAAATAATACCTTTGCACTAAGGACATCCTTGTTTTCAAATTACATAAATATTCGTTAAAAATGTTCAACACTACATGTAAGAGTTTACATTTTTTCAGTTTTACTTTTAGAATATGTATTGAATTGAAATATGTAAATTGAAATGTTAGGACTGGTCCTCTTCATATAAGCTATACCACGATGTTTAACACTTGTCTAGGACTTGTTTCTATGAATCCAGTAGACATACACCCATGAAAGCATCCAAAAAGAATTGTAAAAAAGCTTCCAAAAAACATACAAATGTACATACACATGTACATATATAATGTGTCGAAAGCCCTGTGACAGAAAGGAAGGTTAGAATGTTAATTCGAATTTAACATGCATAAAAATACAAACAAACCATGAACTAAAAACAAATACTTAGCAACTTGCAAAAGGAAGATACATTTGGATCATCAATTACATATGTATTGTTCGTAAATATTGAAGTTTTTCTAACAAGGAAATAAACTCAGGATCAGCCACATTTACCCTGCTCTATATTTTTATAGAGACATAATGCACATGTCATTAATATCTAACTAGATGATAACTCGAGCAAGTGCAGGAAATCACAATTTACACATTGTAGGGTTAATTTGTTAATCCTGATATTTCTAACATATATATTTCATATACTCTGCTTAGAATTAAAAACAAATGTTAAGCAAGCAATTTTCATAATTTAAAATATATAAAAAGGAATAGGCAGGATATATCAGAGGAATGGATAGGTAGACAATCCTATAATTGATTGTATGTGGCTAGTTACAAGTCTATAGCTCTTGGTTTGAAAAAAAATCGGATTGACAGTTTGGGAGCAAAAGATCCTTACGTGTTAACGAATTGCAAATGACGACGCACAAAAACTGAAGCTAATCTATGACTGGTGATTTATGTTATTTTCGAACATTTTGAAATCAGAATGAAAATCTAAATATTGATGGCATATACGATCAAACTAATGTATTCAGTAAATATCCATCGATGAACTTTTACCAGTCAGAGATAAATATTTGAATTTCACTATGGATATTTTAACTGCCAACCAAATAACATGCCAAATTAACCATAAAATGTCAACACAATCTGGTCATTGTTCACACATTCATATACTTGTATTAGGTTTACTGCCAACTTGCCAGTGATCTACAAAATATATGTACATGTAATGTTTACTGTGAATAATTGCTTTTATCAAAATATGAAATAGTCCGTTAATTATCCTGATTATGATACATTTACAAATAAAAAAATAATTCCTATATTATATAAATAGCACGCGTTTGCATGCATTTTTATACAAAGTTATTCTATCCAAGATAGGTGTCAGACACATGGTGAACTCATCCTACAATTTCCGTCATAATGTTCTCAATAACCTTGTTGTGAGCAACTTCGGGAAAGTTCTTTTTAGGCAAAATAAAGTCGCGAATTAGAAAAAAAAACCCAACATATTAGCGCATTATTAGCGACCGAGAGTGTTAAAAAAGTGTTCAAGTGACCTAGTGAGGAAATAATACCGTTCTGCGTCGACAGGTATGTTCATGCATATGAATATGAATATATTGCTTTCTTGCATAAATCTGAAATGTATTTATAATGATATGCGGACTCGTTTCAGTAAAATGTACCTCAAATAATCTTACATAGAAAGTAAAAATAAACATGCATTATTATTTTAATACAGTTTGTTTAACTACAATGCATTCGGGTTTGATATATAAATATATATGAAATAATGCACAGAAACTTTTCATCGCTTAGTGGAGAATAACATTATTTCCATTTCAAAATGTCACACAAAGAAAATTGAGAACATTTATTGTCTCACCTTTTATTGGCCTGTAATAAGGTACTGTTATTGGTGAATTCCGTTTACTCTCCGAGAACACGCGTGAATGCAATCCATGGATATCTAGTAATAATTAAAAAAAAGTTTTGAAAACCTCTGTACATGGCTTTAAGATGCGTATCATTAAAGTTGCATTTTACGATCATATTTTATTGTGTGTGTGTGTGTGTGTGTGTGTGTGTGTGTGTGTGTGTGTGTGT
>WFKH01011925.1:34547255-34562888 GCA_016163765.1 Magallana hongkongensis | reverse complement strand
TATATGTTTATTGACAGATATCTGAATATATAAAGATAAATTATTTGTATAATCTTTTTTTTATTGCATGTAAATAAAGTTGCAGAATAATCAGACATGACACCAAAAAGTCTTTCCAAGTGATTTATCATTCTAAATTCAGTCAATTCCAGACACAACAAGTGGAAACTCAATTAATCGCATTGTGTCACCAAACGGTGATCTAAACAGCCCCGTTCATTTTATTTTGCCAAATTTCAGTCAAAAAACGATAGAATATGTTAAAGCTTGTTGAACAGTTAGCCAAACGGAATCAGTGTGACTTGGACGAGTATATTTAATCCTTTTTACTCACATACATTCAAAGTGTACATACTTGAATTTTCTTAAACATGCATGATGCACCCTTTATGTGTTCCTTAAAACCAAAATGTTCTAAACGCAGATAAAAAAGAATACAAGCGGAAGGTGTTTAAAGATAAAGATAGTTTCAATAGAATTGGCGTTATAAAAGACACATTAATCTCTGTAGAGGTTTATAAATTTTCATATATTCAGTGTAACCTTATACATGTATGTTAATAAACAACACGATTTTACTTTTTTTTAACGCCAAACGTGTGTAGGTACTAGCATGAATAAAGGACAAAGATCGAAGTACGTCAATGTAGGCAATAGATATATAAGGGTATTTTTCGAATAAAATTAAAGGGGTATGGTCACGATTTTGTTCAAATATTATTTCTCCGTTTTTAATTTTTACAATGCTTAAGTAAGGCATTTCTACGGGTAATAGTCAACCAACATTTGAGTTTTCGTTGTTGTGTTATAATCGAAGTACAGAGCCCACAATTCTTTTCACATTCAAAATGTAGACAAAATTAATTTGATTTTATTTGAACGTTGAACACTTGGAGAATGTTTGATTTTTTAAATTCACTTTTACTTTGTACACCCTGCTAAATTTGTGTACAACTCTTAAGAAAACTTCTTTTACTTTGTACACGATTTTGTATTGGTCGAATATTAATTCCCACACCAGTAAATATATACATAAGACTGGTTGATCAGGCAGGTGTGAATATTGTCCACTCGCGCGGGATCTCCTCGGCCATGTTGGAGGGATGATCACCATTTAAAGGTTTAATCTTTGTGGGGTTTTTGTGTTGATCTTAAACATTAAACATTATTTGTACAATTTAAGAATATTTAAGACTTACAAACCCACCTTGATCTATGTGTGACGACGCTTCTGATTTGGAATAATATCGCTTTTACTATTTTTTAGAACGCTTTCTTTATTTACACACTATCGTTTAATTAAATCAATTCAAGATGAAGAAATTTTTATGACATAAAATTAAAACAGTTCATGTGTTTGCTGCTAAATAAACACATATATGTAAGACGCGAATCAAGTGTATTAGATAACCGCTGACCGCTAGGTAGTCCAGCCACGACCGATCTCCTCAAGTCGAAAAGAAAACATATATCGATAGTGCCTGCATATGAAACCGCTTCAATTTTACTCTATTGTGTAATTAAGCAGATCATAAATATAGCAAGATTATCCATCCCTTGTCGCGGACAAGGGATGGATTACGCTCGGAATCCAGAAGGATTTGAAATGCTTGCAGAATAATGACTAAAATACTTTAAATAGAAAGTATTTTTTTACTTAAAAATCCACATTTGTTCTATGTCTTATTATGATTCAGATTGGAAATGACATTGCTTTTATTAATTAAGAGAACGATTTATTAATTACAACTCAATCGTTTTATTCAATTTAAGAAAGGTTATGGTTACATTTACAACTTTTACATGTATATGTATTCAAAATTAAAAGCAATTCTATGTGTTTGCGGCTAAATAAACCCATATGTGTAAGACGCGGATATATTGTTGTAGATACCGCTGACCGCAAGGTAGTCCAGCCGCGATCGATATCCTCAGCCGCGGGCGAGAGATGGGTTACGTAATGGTACACACAGGCAGCTCAGATCCCAGATAGATTTCAAATGCATGCAGTGTAATAACTAAAATGTATTACATAGAAGTTTTTTTTTAATCCGTAATTTGAGTTTTACAAGAAAGGAAAAAGAATGTTTATATTTTCTGTTTCTCGTTTTTAAAGGATTGTTCACTCTACGAACTTAACAAAAATGATTTATAGTCCTCAGATAAAAGCATGTATACTTAAAAAACACTTTTTTTCTTATAAATTAAGGCATCCCGTATAAGCCGGTATACTTTCTGTGATAACGTTATGTCATTTGTACGCACAAAAACTTTCCTTAACTTTGCCAAATTGCCGCGAGTACTGGTCTACACGTATTATTTTTACCCTCATATTATGCACTACCCGAACACAAAAATAGTTTATTGAGATTAATAAGATCACAAACAACATTTTTTGCAGCGACGATGTAGAGATGCGCATTTGTTGTAAGTTTTTACTTATAAATACAATGTGTTTACTATAGAGTAGACTGCAGCAATGGGCATATAACTGACTTACAATATCACTAATCTAACTCTGTCACCGGCATTTTATTTTGTTAACATTTTTTTTTTTGATAACTATATTGCATATAAATATTATGACACAACCCTATAAAATAAGTTGACTACTGTATCAATTCATTGGAAGACCTGTTATTATCCTAACCGCTGTTAATTGAAATTCGAGTTTTTATTTGTCAAATATTGAGCAGCCATCCCAAAGAACTAAACCATATTTTAGTGTGGGTCCCAAAAATGTTGTGTAACGTAAAGAAAGGGTTCGTCTTTTTTCTCTCTTTTTAAAATTATTTTGTTATTCTTTATTTTTTCGCAATGATTTAAGTACAATTTAAAAAAAAATTCTTAAATATTTTAATGCCAGACATAAGGGAAAATTAATGCAAAATATGTTTTTGAATAAAGAAAATATTCATTTCATTTATTCATTCATATACGGTATAATGTGTTATAATGAAATTGTACATGACAGGTAATAACATGTAAGTCTAAAACAAACTATACACAGGTGACCCCTCAGGTGTGAAAATCACAATTTTTGCTAGGTGGGAATAAGAAATTAAGAATTTTGGCTAAGTGGGAATAAACCTTGGAAACAGTTAAGAGGAATGGATGGTCATGGCCATTTTAAGACTTTATTTATCTTCTTCCGAAGTAAAGCTTTGTATAAAGATATAGAAATATATTCAATTTGAAAAGCTAGAATTTTAATCAAGATTTGTTTTACCTAATAATAGTTAATGATCATGACTTTAAATTCAGTTGATTTATTGACCTTCCAGCTTCCACAATATGACGTTCAACACCTTACAACGAATAGTTATCATCAGATTGTAAATATCTTATATTATTATTATGTATATTGTGTAATTGGTATTTACAATCTTTAAAAAAAATGCTGTTGTAAATTGGATATGCAATGACCCTCTCTTATATTATTATATATGCATCAATATGCATGTATATTTACGCACTGATTACATGACGTACATGTATAAGTAAAGTATCAACGTGCCTAAACTGAGCCAAAGATACGTGTAATGCCGATACATGAAAGACCACATGTATCTGCTTAACTCTTAGATCCCCCCCCCCCCCACTTTCAGAACGTTTGATCTTATTTGATTTTCTCAAGGTAAGATCGAGAAAGTAAGGAGAGATAGACCCATCATCCTTGTTGATTTATATCGACAGATGCCGAATTTTAAAATGGATATACCACAGTTGCTATGATTCAAATGAATGTATTTGTTTTCTTACCTACTGACTTAAAATTCAGCGCAATCCATTACGGGACCAGGTACTTGGGCAAAATATTACGTAAGAAGACAAAAATAGGCATTTTAGTTTTTGGTAAATAACATGAAGGAAATGTGTACATAGACCTACCTTACCTCAGCAGGGTGGATTTATTTCTAAAAAAAAAAAAATTCGTTCTTAAATCGAGTACCTGTAGTCATCATAAATCTGTGAAAATATCTTAATCAAATGTAGTTTAAGATGATGTAATTTAAAAACTCCAATGTATATTTGCTACCTATCCATGATTTAGCTTGAATGTATTTTATTTATAACCCTAGTGATATGTTTTGTTTATACATGCATGAATTAACATTAAGGGAATTGACAGCAATTATAATAATAAAACAAGAAATATATTAAAGTAAAAATATAAAAATGCTCTTAACGATTTACTGACGGTGCTTTGAGACAGATCCGTTGCTCGATCAATTTTGGCCCGTAAGTAAAACGCATCTCGGTGGATGTTATCGACTCTTCTTTAATTAAAGACTAAGGTATCATTCTTTGAGTATATCATGAGGTGATAATTTTGTATTGTATTGTTTATTGGTCAACAGCTGTACAGCTCATAGACATGTACAATTAATATACACATGTTAACATACATGTACATATAAACGGGTCAAATCCAATACAGCCCAAAGGGCTTTATGATAGATTTGATCACGCCCCGACCGAAATTATCAAATCACAATATTTAAAGAATGATTCCTTATTACTTATATTTATACATTTTTCAGCTATTTTACGATTTTATGGTACTTGAGCAAGCATGCGCTCGATGTATCCCAGTCGAAGAACAATTGGAAAACACCCGTATTTCGCTCCAAAGCATTAAATTCTCAAAATAAGATAATCTTCTTGACGTCATTTCTATATTATGACGTCACTGTGGTGATAACCTTTAATACACTCACTTTCAAAAGATTTCAACTTTCTTCAATGTTATGTTTAAAGATCTTAATAGAACTTTAATTTTTGGGGCGAGAAATGCATAATACCACACATAGTCCTTTTCAATAATTCTAAATTATCTCCCCTTACAAAAGGGTGTTCACCTTCACTTTAACAAATTTGAATCCCCTTACTTAGGAGGGTTTGTGCCAAGTTTGCCCCGGTATGGTTATGGAGAAGAAGTCAAAAGACGGATAATATTCAAAAGAGGCTTTACTTTCCTGGCAGAAAAATAAAATAGGTATGTTATCAATTAAAAGTTTATACATGCATCTTTAATTGTAATACAATCGAATTCAGCATGATTGTAATTTACAGCATGTAATTTTGACTTGTTATGTTTGTTGCATAAATCAATACTGATTTATACAACAAACATAACAAGTCAAATTTACATGTTTAGCCTCAAACAGTACAAATAACAATTCAAGCACGTTGAAACAACATCTAATCCAAGGACTATAATTATATATCTGTAGATAATATATTTTATAGAGTGTAAGGTAAGGATAGTCGCTGCACCCTAGCAACGTCATTTCTGGATGTTTGGCATTCTGGTACAACTTCAGAATGTATTAGTTCCTTATTTACAAAAACGGCCACGATGCTTTTTTAACATCTTTTGTCATTTTATTCATTAACTCAATAATTACTCTTTTTGTGATCGATGGAGAAGTATATTGGATTATTTAAAATGCAATCATTTTTATCAATGGCTCTGCAAAAAAGTCATGGACGTAGCCTAATAATATAGCTGATGATATAATAATCTAGCTTTTATATTCCTCCAAAGCGTATGCCTTCTGACTATCTAATATATTTATTAGCATGACATGCTTTTATAAAATATTGGAACCACGTTAAGGGTACACTGTACACTAGCTCTCATTTTAGATTGATATATAAATTACTAACAGTACATTTTCTAGTAGGTTTTATCTATCGAAGCAAACACTGCAACGTAGCATGCCCAGGCTTTTCTATTACTTGATCTAGAAACAAAAAGCACCGCGTAGTTATCCAAACAGTTTAAACAGTTAGAAAAAGTCTATGTTATTCAAGGAATAAGGAATCATTCTTTGATTATTATGAGGTGATAATTTTGGTCGGGGCTGATCAAATCCAATAAAGCCTGAATGGCTGTATGATAGATTTGATCACGCCCCGACATAAATTATCACCTCATGATATTCAAAGAATGATTCCTTATTACTTATATTTATATAATTTTCAGCAATTGTACGATTAAATATTTAAACATTAAAAAGCAAACGCCGCTTGTGCCCCAATTATATATCATTTGAAATAACTGGTCTGTATAGTACAAAATCGATAAGTACTTAATAGTGTTATCACAGGCAAAGACACATGTTGTTAACATTGATATCTTTTTAATCTATTTTAAATTCAACGAAATTTAATCAAATTTTTAATTTGAATTAAATTTTGAGTAGGTGAATTTTGATGTATCATTTTATAACAATACAGCGCCCAATGCACAGTGTGACATTTCTTTTAATTTGCTGCTCGTTTGTCTCCAATCATTCAAGGATGTTAATTATAGGTTTAGAAAAATTTTCATTTAAAAACAAACTTAACAAACAACTAAACACCAATTAATTTTCAGTTTTATTTTTTCCAGTTTGATTTACTCTTTGCAGCTATGACTAATATACTGCAATCTGTAGAAATACAAAATGTTTATAGCCCATTATGGATATTAATCATTATACATCGAATACACACTATGAAAGATCATTATCATTGAACAGCCAGTCTACATGTAGCTTGAATACTCACGTCATTTGTATAAAAAGAAAACAACACAATTTTTGTTTGAAATGTTATTTGTTTTGTATTGCCCTAGATCCTAGGTTTGGTAAACTGAAGGTGGCGTTAAACGTACGTAACTATGTACAGCCTTAATTAACGAAGCCGAGTACAGTTCGACTTAGCGCATCTTTTTTTATATTCATGCAGCCGTAGGTGCAGAGTTATAACTTTCTTTTGTACTGTGTTTTTTAAGGAAATTAATATATGTAACTTTTATTAGTTTAGAAATAGTGATTTGATGACTTTGATAAGTTAAAATGGCGCTTACGCGTCATCGTTTCGTTTCCCGGTATTGTAAACTATGCATAAAACTGAAGAAAAAAAATATGATTCGCTAATTTTTTAGCTAAGTCTTAAGAGAAACTTATTAGCATTTTAAAAGTGTTATTTCGTCAAAAAATAATTTTTATAAGCAAATATACACCGCAACATGCCATATTTTTTGGAGGGGGGAGGGGCGATTTTGATATTATTCCTGGACCAAACCACGAGATACAATTTTTTTCTAAATTTCATTATTTGGTGACTTTTTACAATTGTTTTCATATATTTGAAAGAAAAAGGAATTCCTAGGTCATGGATACAAAAAATATGGGGGAAATTTGAAAATTTTGCTCTTTTTAAAAAAAATTCCATATGTTAAAATTTATAAATTTCGAGACAACCCCCTATGAAATCGGGGAGGTAAAGAAGTTTAAAAAAAAAAGAAAAAATAATTGATATACATGTAGGAGTAAAACTAAATTTAAAGGGGCATGGTCACGATTTTGGTTAAATTTCAATTTTCTTTATTTAGAGTATATAATGCTTTAGAAATGAAATCTAATGATCAACCAAAATTTGAGTGTCAGTCGTAGAGTTATAAGGAAGATACAGAACTCACAATTCTTTGTCATGTAAACAAGGCTGTTTTTGTTTACATTGGTTCTATATACCGGTAAACGTTCTTTTTCAAGCTAATGTCTTTCTTTTCTAATTCGTTTTAAGAATAAATCAATAATACCTAGCGTATATCACATTCATTTTGGGTCTAAAACTGGAATTGTCACTTCTACATTCAAAACGTAAAGAAAGCTTTGTTTAGATGGTAGAGAATTGTAAGCTCTGTATCTCGTTTATAACTCGACAACTGACACTCATATTTTGGTTAACTATTACAAACGCCTTTCTGAAGCATTGTAAACTTTAAAAACGGAAGAAAAAAATTTGACCAAAATCGTGACCATGCCCCTTTAAAAAAGACTATCAAAATATCTAGGGTACGGATAATTCGACTCGGCCTCGTTAATATTTATGATCTGGATTAAGTTTGCACACTTGTTTCCATACTTTATAAGTAAAAAGCTACAAAAGACAAATGAATTGCTGTTACAATACAGATACATTTACAGACATAATAACTGTGACATTAATGCGACTCCATACATTTCCGTATACAAATGTATTATTGACTAAAACTGCTTTCCAAAGATCTAAGTTTCATCAGCAACCACATGTTTGCAAAACCTTCCAAAATTACAACATTAACATTTACTTATACATCGCAAATCTGCCAAGAACTTACACTGCATGATAAAATACAGACTAATATTGTACGCTTTTACAATAAAACAATTGCATGCTATGCAAAACATGAATCTGCGCACTATGCAGAAAGTAGGTCATGTCGGCCGATAGACATTGGAGAGAAATACTCAACTATCATGAAAATGCAAGCTTATGCATACTAGAATTTCACTCAAAACTCTGAAAAGATACGTATACAATGCGATAAACATATACTTACACTATGGCACTGCACATTTCACACAAAATGAGATATTGCTCTGTAGCAAAACAGCTCGGCTCCAGCCGACATGTGAAACTCAAAATGTTTACTAAGTAAGTCGTACATAGAATGTTTCTTAAACATCACACTCCCCGCCTAATATCCCAAGGATATTACAATTATACAAAATCATAAAATCATATACACAAAAATCTAAACAGTATGTGAGCAAACTAAAGCACACTAATAAACTGAACAAGTTAGTCAATCAGTAGCACCAATTCCGTAATTGGTCGAATGTACGTTGTGTCCTTGCCGTCTTTGATCACCACCCGAACTTTTACTGTTCTCACTTTCTGATCGTTGCCACTTCTGAAAGTCTTCACAATCAAACCCATTGGCCACTGTCCACGGTGTAACTCCTTGTCACGTAATAGGACTACGTCGCCTTCCTTTACGTCAGGACGTTCCTCACACCATTTCCTTCTTACTTGGAGATTCTGTAAATATCCATCCTTCCAACGCTTCCAAAAGGTATCGGAAAGGTGTTGTACGTGCTTCCACTGAGCTTTGTAGATTTCCTTTATGTCGCCAGAAGTCTGTGGAGGAATGTCTGTAAATCCTTTCTGGGTAAGTAGCATTGACGGACTGATGACATAAGGACTGTCAGGATCACATGACAGTGAACAAATAGGACGGGAGTTCACGATTGCACACACTTCACACATGAATGTGCACAAGACTTCATGGGACAACTGTTTCGCATTTGGGTTCAACAACATGGCGTCTAGTATCTTGCGAGAGATCCCAATCATCCTCTCCCATGATCCTCCTCTGTCTGATGCATGGGGTAGATTAAAGGTCATTGTTATCCTGTTGTTGCAAAGGTAATCTCTAATTGGTCCTTTCTCTGTATAAACAGCATCCGCTTGAATCGCGTCCAGGGCGCCTAGGAAGTTGGTCCCTCGGTCCGAAGGCATCTTCTTCACTGGGCCACGTAGAGACACAAAACGTCGCAGTGCGTTTATGAACGATGAAGAGCTCATCTCTTCTATGACTTCTATGTGAATGGCCCTTGAAGTCAAACATGTAAAAAGTACCGTCCATCTTTTGTTGTGAGATAATCCTCCTCTGGTCTTGCGTGCGGCTACAGTCCACGGGCCAAACACGTCGACACCTACTGCTGAGAAAGGAGGACCAGGCGTCAGTCTGTCTGCAGGTAAGTCACTCATGCGCTGGTGTTCCAGTTTTCCTCGGAGTTTCCTGCAGGTAACGCGCTTGTGTATAACTGAGTTCACAAGTGTCTTACAGCCAGTGACCCAGAACCCACCGGACCTCACTGCACCTTCTGAGATAAGTCTTCCTTGGTGATAAACTTTGCTGTGGAAATGGGATACAAGAAGTCTTGCAACATGAGATTTTCCAGGGATGATTACTGGGTTCTTCTCATCAACAGGAAGGTTAGATTGATTGAGACGTCCGCCAACACGTACTGTGCCCCGCTTGTCCATAAACGGGTTCAGGGTCGCAATGCTCTTGAAGGGGGTACAGGTTTACCGTCTTTCAAAGATCTGATCTCTTCCTTGTAAAAGAAAGCTTGTACTTCCTGCAGGATGAAATGCTCAGCTTCTTGCATGACCTCAACAACGAATGTTGGTGAATCTGCAGCTCCTCTTTTCAATCTGCAAATCTTCTTCAGATTATAAAAGGCACGCACCAAACTTTTCCAAGTCGAGAAGTGTTCGAATCTTGCCACAAATGGTCTGCTTATTTCCGTTTTCTTTACGTTCACTTCTGGACGTACATCTTTGTCTTCTTCAGGAGAGACCAAAGGAAAGGTAAGAACTTCTTCTTTACTCTGAGGAGATCTGAGTAGAAATGGTCCTCTAAGCCAGTCACTCTCTGCTAGCTCTTCTACCGATGTCAAACATCTAGTCCCTATGTCTGCTGGATTCTGCGCTGTCGGTACAAATTTCCACTGCAGAGGCTTAGAGCGTCTGTTAATGACAGACACTCGGTTTGAGACATAGTTGTAAAATCTGCGAGCTTGGTTGTTCAGGTAACCTAGTACTATCTTACTATCTGTGTAGTACTTCGCTGCATCTGGGTCAATATCCAAGTGTTTGAACACTGTCTGAGCCAACTCTGTGCCCAAGACTGCTGCACAAAGTTCAAGACGCGGGATAGTTGTAGTCTGAAGTGGGGCTATCTTAGATTTCCCAATGACGAATCCAACGTGGACATCACCAGAGTTGCTGATTGTACGCAGATACACCACTGCTGAGATCGCTTTCTCAGAAGCGTCTGAGAATACATGTATTTCCCTCAAGTGAGTACGGCTTAAGGAAAGCTGCGTAAACATCATTGGAATGTGCAAGTCTTCCAGAGAGCTGAGGGAGTCCTTCCATCTTGTCCACTCTTCCTCTCGGTCACTAGGTAAAGGATCATCCCAACTACTGTTGCACTCACCCACTTCTCTATACAGAATTCTGCCATGTATCACTATGGGTGCAATAAAACCCAAAGGGTCGAACAAGCTGTTGACAACAGAAAGAAGTCCTCTCTTTGTGAATGGTTTTTCTAGAATGCGTGCGTTGTACGTGAAGCTGTCCGAGTTAATGTCCCATGACAGGCCTAGACTGTGCTGGACAGGCAAATCATCGGATCCAATGTCCAGTGACATTAAGTTCTTTTCCAAGTCCTCAGATGGAAAAGCTTCCATGACTTCCACATCGTTTGACACAATCTTATGGAGTCTGATTCTTGCATTTTTCAACGCAACCTGAATCTTCTTTAGCAATCTAATGGCTTCTGCACTAGAGGGCAAGGAGATAAGACCATCATCCACATAAAAGTTCTTCATCACGTAGTTCCTTACATCACTATCTTCGTTCTCTACTGTTTTCCGTAGATCATAAGTGGCCACTGCCGGTGAAGGTGTGTTCCCGAACACGTGAACCTTCATTCTGTACTCAATAATTTCTTCATCTGAGTTGTTATTCTTGTACCAGAAGAACCTCAAAAAGTTTCTGTCCTCTTGACTAACAAGGAATGAGTAAAACATCTGCTGGATGTCCGCCATGATGGCTACTTTGTCCATACGGAAACGTAACAGTACACCAAGCAAGTCATTCGTTAGATTAGGTCCTGACAGTAAGACACTATTGAGAGAGAGACCTTCATAACTCACTGATGAGTCGAAAACTCCACGTATCTTGTCTGGTTTTCGTGGATGATACACTCCAAAAAGAGGTAAAAACCAGCACTCTTTTCCTGGAGGAACAGGTGGCGCAATCTCTAAAGCGTCGCTTTCTGTGATTGATTTCATGAACGTGATCATGTGCTCCCTCTTTATAGGGTTCCGCTTTAGATCCCTGTCTAGCATCAGCGCACGCTTTAACGCTTGACTCCTGTTGTTCCTTAACTGCGGTCTACGATGCTTTAAAGGAAGTGGAGCTTTCCATCTCCCGTCTTCATCTTTCACAAACTCACTGTCCATAATTCTGAGGAAATGGCGATCTTCGACAGAGATCCCAACTTCGTCATCATCCCTGTTCCGTTCGAAAATGTGGAACCCAACATCGTTTCGACAGGATGCGATGTCCTCCTTTAGATGGAAACTGTTAGGACAGGGTTAAAAAATCGACTGACGTTCACTGGTAACTACGTTAGTCTTGAGCACATTGACAGTTGGTGGTTTATGCGACTTGTTAATACATACATCTCCAATGACAACCCAACCTAGTTTCAGCTGCAATGCAAAAGGTGAGTTCTTAGGTCCAAGTCTCTGAGACAGCACATAATGGGCCTCCAGTAGGTCACGTCCTATAAGTAGTAGAATTTCCGCTTGTGGATTCATAGGAGCTAAAGGTAGGTCTTGAAAATGTGGGTGATGTTTCACTACATCAAGGGTCGGTATTTCATGTTTCTCATTGGGGATTTCATTACATTCTGTAATAGTAGGCAGTTCCATCACAACAGAACCATCGGTCGTTGCTACCATCAGACCTGATATCCTACGACCACTCGTCTGTATGCGGCCCGCACATGAGGTAAGTGTAAAGAAATGTGTCTGTGAGTGAGGCACATTCATACAGTCAAACAGTTTTGATCTTGCGAGCGTTGTGTTGCTCTGGTCGTCAATCAGAGCATAGATGCGTAGACGTTGTGAAGGGGTTCCTTTCCGATATACATCCACAAGTACAGCCTTTGCACACGAACGTCCAGTAAACTGTTCACCACACACCGCCGTGCACTTTGAGAGGATGTTTGCTCCCTCCCCGCCATTCTGTCTCTGGCTTTCAAGTGGATGAAGGGCCGTTGGGTGCTGTGAACTTTCACATTCCTCGCATCTTATATCTGCCCGGCAGGTCTTGAACGTATGCATGTCTGATCCGCAACATCTGTAACACAAGTTATGTTCTCTGAGGAATAATTTCCGGTCACGAACGGATTTCTTCCTGAAAGCCCTGCACTCATTCAAGGTATGTTCAGCATCGTGGATAGGGCATCTCTTCCCTGTGGTCTTAAAGTCTTTTTCTGAGTCTTTAAAATCAGTTTTCTTGACATTCACTGATTTTGCAGGTTTGAAGTTCTGCTGGTTGAATCTTGGTGTCTCTTTGACAAAAGCCTGAGTCACTTGTAAGCCAGGGTCATTCATCATGGTTGACATTTCCTTCACAAATTCACAGAATACGGTAAATGGAGGGTAAGTAACTCCATGAGTCTGTTTGTACTTTGAGGCTTTAGAAGTCAACTTATTCTGCAAACCAGATGTTAACTTCTGAACTATGGGAAGCACTCCTACTGACGAGTCAAAATAACTGAATTGCTGACTGTATTTTGGATTTTCCTTTAACGCCAGTGTTTCGCTTAAAATATCTGAAAGTTCATACAAACGTCTTGGTTCATTCGCACTGAGTCGGTGGAAATTCACAAGCTTGGTCTTAATTGCTGTTTCGATCAGTTCAGGTGAGCCGTATCTTTCCTCCAGTCTAGTCCATAAGGTCTCACAGCCTTGTGTAGGATTTGCTATCGACGCTGCTCGGATGCTTTTAGCATGTTCCTTGGAGCTAGGGCCCAACCATCTGATAAGGAGATCAAGTTCTTCTGAGGGCGAAACTGATGCCTCCTATATAACTGACTTAAAACTGGTCTTCCAGGGTACAAAGTTCTCAGGTTTATCGTCAAAATGGACCAGCTTATTGATCATGAGTTCTTTCTTAAGTAGAAAGCTTGAAATATCAAAGTGTTCTTGGATGGTTCCATTCCCTTGGTAACAGGTGTAGATATTCTCGTAACTGGGTTGACTGTCTCACTGTTAAGTTTCTCTGTTGCTTTATGGGGTTCCTCGTTCAATGTCTCTGTCAGAAGTTCCTTTCAGGTTGTCTCTACTGGCTGTAGACTAATCCCTTCGACAAAGTTCCTTGCCCGTTCGATCGGGTCTTCGACTTCTACGACAGGTTCGGCCACTGATTCAGAGGAAACATATATGTAGTCAGGCTCCATGCTCTTAAGGGTACGTAGCTTTGCTTCTGCCACGGCAGCATCTCTTTCGGCGCCAAGGACTTCCAGGTCCACTTGAATTGATGCCTGCTCTTTTCGTAATTTGGCTTCCTTCCGTGAGTACTGCAGCTTAGCCTTGGTCTCCTCCGCTTCAAGAAGCTGCTGCGCCAAGGAGATGGAAGAGGCAGCAGATCGATGAGACCCAGCGCTTCTCCTTGATCGAGTAGACTTTCTGTCTTCATGTTCCGCAGGCTTTGGGGAATCCTGAGGCTCCGACTTCACCTGTATAGGCTTCGGAATCTTCACTTGGACGGGATTGGGGCTCCTCATAGTCACAGGCTTGGGACTCATCACAAAGGAAGACATTTCTGAGTCTAGCCCGCGTACAAACTCACTAACTTTGTCCATGAGTAAGTCTGTCACTACTTTCTGTAATGCTTTCTCTCTCTCACTCTCCTTTGTATTAGAGCGTTCCAGAAAGGCCAACAATTCTTCCTGAACTCCGCAATACTCTTTAGCGAGGTTGATCAGTCTATCACGTTGGAGATGGTAAGATTCCTTAGAGTCTGTAGCCATTTCTTTCATCTCTGCTTCTAACTTCCTACGCACAGTTCTCTGTCTTGTCCAAAATTTTGAAACAGACTGTTCGAAGAGAGCTCTTCCTGTCTCTGTCAAAACAATCTTCCTTCTGGGACGACCACTTGTGTCCTCTTCTAGATGTGTTGGATCCGTGGTTGCCATGTGTGCTTGTAGAGCCAGTCTTTTTAATGTTCTGGATTAAGTTTGCACACTTGTTTCCATACTTTATAAGTAAAAAGCTACGAAAGACAAATGAATTGCTGTTACAATACAGATACATTTACAGACATAATAACTGTGACATTGATGCGACTCCATACATTTCCGTATACAAATGTATTATTGACTAAAACTGCTTTCCATAGATTTAAATTTCATCAGCAACCACATGTTTGCAAAACCTTCCAAAATTACAACATTATCATTTACTTATACATCGCAAATCTGCCAAGAACTTACACTGCATGATAAAATACAGACTAATATTGTACGCTTTTACAATATACAATTGCATGCTATGCAAAACATGAATCTGCGCACTATGCAGAAAGTAGGTCATGTCGGCCGATAGACATTGTAGAGAAATACTCAACTATCATGAAAATGCAAGCTTATACATACTAGAATTTCACTCAAAACTCTGAAAAGATACGTATACAATGCGATAAACATATACTTACACTATGGCACTGCACAATTCACACAAAATTAGATATTGCTCTGTAGCAAAACAGCTCGGCTCCAGCCGACATGTGAAACTCAAAATGTTTACTAAGTAAGTCGTACATAGAAGGTTTCTTAAACATCACAATTTAAGTTTAATGAAAACTTTTCACTAGGTAAAAATGGAGTCCACCTAAGCATCGCATAAACTACACGTAAGCTTCTTCGGGTATTTTTTTTTTCCTGGACTTGCGGTAACTTCACAGCAAAGTGCCTCGCTACGACATGTTTATAGCTATAGTCAAGTTGGTTCTGCATTTATAATAATTACAGTCTTTATGTAGATTTCGGCTTTCCAACGATTGTCTGTTTGATGTTTTTGTACAATTTAAATTAATACGCCTCAGCTAGCTACAAGGAAAACTATACATGTACCTACCCTCCCCCCATCCCAAAAAAAAATTACAAGAGGCCCAGGGGCCACATCGCTCACCTGAGCAACAATAGCCTTATCTCTGATCAAATTA
>WFKH01011925.1:34520315-34538726 GCA_016163765.1 Magallana hongkongensis | reverse complement strand
TATGTGTATACATCGTATAAATGTACAAATGTATATACATGTAAGTACTGGCAAATTGTTGATTATTTAATCAATAAGCATAGATTTTAAACTTAATTTAAAAACCTATTTTAAAATTTTACATTGTTCAACTTAGCCTATATTTATCTTCACTAAATTGAAGAAGTACCACATGTATGTTTTAAAGACGAAGTCTGGGACAAATGTAATGTTTCTAAACAACATTTAAACCTATGAAACGAAATTGATTTCAAATTATTGAGAATACTCTGTCAATAAGTAGCAATGTACTCAAAACATTTACAGTTGTAATTTGTTCTTGCGTGTGGTTGTATTTTCCTTACCTATATTATGTACAATTTTACAACACGTATACATGTATTCTCATTTTTTACCATTTAGTATAGTATCATAACAAAGCCGAATGAAAGCTACATGTTATTCTTAAGGTCAAGATCTAGTAAATGAAAGGTGCCTACAGGATTATGCAATTCAAGATTTTTTTTTTAATGATGCTTCATAACAATAGTTTTGTTTGATAGGGTTTATCGGCACTTTAACTTTGGTAAACACAATGACAAATCATGTTCTAAACTGTCATTTTTTATGAAATATAAAGGAAATAAGTAACAAATCTCGGAGTTTTGCCTATTTTTGACTAAAGTAATATATCTAGAATGCCTACAGTTTCTCTAAAAACGACATTAAACAAGATATTGACATCCTCTTTTAAATTATGCCAAACTGAGTATAGATATCGGAATTATTTTTTTCAATTATTTAATAACGAATGTCCAGAAATTGTTTATTTTCTACATTATTTCTTTTTAAGTACGGGAAAAGAGATTAATCAAATCAATTATGACGTCATAATAATTCTAGCATATAATGTTTTTATTCCGAAGACTTGCATAAGACGCCGTTTTAGCATTTTTTTACCAGAGTGAGCATTATTTACAACTAGCCTGTCATACTTATTAAATAGTGTATACACAATAATATACCCCCCAGATCTTTCATTTATAAAGTTGTCTTTATGTAGTTCGTATACTTTTCACATCAATTTCAATATTAATTTCCTTATTTTTACTCAAGCCTCCCAGATCCCCTACCCCCTCCCTTTGATGTTATACCCCTTAATACCTTTACATTCATCTTTGAATCAATCAAGCATTTATATACTAGTATTAATACAGAGTAAAAGCACGTAAATTATTGATGGAACTGCCAAGTATTCTATGTATGCGAAGGTTACTGTGGTTAATAATACTACGTGTACATGTACTTGGATATCTAAGGTGCAACTCCGTGCTCTCAATATAGCTAAAGCTTCAATTAATCAAGAAAAAATCTACGTAAAATGTCAAAAAGGCCAGCTTAGAATGGCATACTTTGACAATGGTCAAGAAGAAATTGCATTTATTTCAACTGATAGGAAAACCGATCAGATTAAGTGAATAAAAAATGGTAGAGTTATAACCTATTCTTATTCTTTACATTCTGGAATAGTTTCTCCAGATCCATTTGTAATGAAGTTGAGTAAAAATAACAACAATATGGCTGCCTCGGATTTGTGTCTGATGGATTCCATTTCGTTCGAAATTATGTCATGTTTCATCAGAACCATTGCTAAATATAAAGATGATCTATTTGTGATATTACAAAAACTTCCTTTTTCATGTTGGATAGTAAACAATAAACAACCACATGCACGGATCAAAATACTTTTTCCATGTGGTCCGAAGGATATCTATGTGTCCCCCCCCCCCCCCCACCTAGGCCGATTTTCGGTTATTACAGTGTACTTTTAAGACATTTGAATTTTCCACTGGACACCCCCCCCCCTCCTTTAGATCCACGCATGAACCGAATAACTTATTAATGTCGAGGGCATATTATTATTAATATAAAAAATATTCTTACAATATAAATGTATTTAATGTGGATAAAGTAACCGATTATGATAAATATTCAGAGCCAGTTGTAATAAAAACAAGGACAATTTTTGTGTACTTCATATTACTCGCATTGAAATTGGGAGCTGCGTTCCCTTTCACCTAGTATTTACTTTTGTCCTTGTGCTCATACATTTTTACACTTGAGATGTTCACCTAAGCAAAAATAGCCATAATAAAACCCCCTTTATGGAGTCATATACAAAATACCTGGACAATGTAGTAAAATAGATACTGTATAAAAAGATTTCTTGACATTTTTCTAGAGATATTCGTATGTTAAAAATTAAGCCCCTTTCAAACAGTTATATCACATATTGAGCATTGCAGGTCTCAAGATCTTAAACAATTGGTCATCTGTATATAAACCTACATCTTACTTTGAACCTCTTGTGGGGCCAAATAAAATGCCCAGGGGCCGCAATTTAAGGATGGATTCTTCTAATCATTTTTTACCCCAAGTGGGTCTCCATATATGAACATGTTGTAAAATTCAAGCTGTTGCAATTCACAATAAAACTATATAAATAATTATGAATTTAATACATTTCACAAAATAATACCTTATTCAATGTGTTAAGACCAAGGAAAATGTAAAATTATGTCGTTTACGACATACCGTAATCGGTGCGAATAACAACAAAAACAATGGAGAGTGGGAGGATGAGGGGTCGTTTTGTGTCAAAACGACGGTAACGCAAATACGACTCCATAAAAAGGGAGATTCGACAGAGATGGGAGAACTTAAAAATAGCCGAGACACATAACTATTCTGAAATCTCTTCCACCAATGGAACAATTGAGTCGGATGACTGTCACTCCGTTGACAATGTTCCAATAGATCTCGAAGAAGTTGAGATTGTTTACACTGAAAATGTAAGTTCTAACTGCTTATATATAAACTATATTTGAGAAATATGATGTTTACGCTTTATATGTTCTCTCGTTTTATAACATACACATTGCAAACTCTAGCATCGCTCATATTTGTATATCGGACATATCGCCAAGTGCTGCACAGGCAGACGACAGAGATAGCATCATTTTTTGTTGTTATCTTAATAGGTTCCAATTTGTAACACATACCATGTTTATTTCTCTCTGTTGATTTTGTAAAATGGTAATTGATATCCTTATTATTCACCGAGAAAACGATCAGAGAATAATTTCCCCCAGTTTACACTCAATCATAAAATATGGCGACCCATACGGATAACAAATATGGCATTATGTATAAAAAAAAAAAGGCAATAAAACCATACAATACTTTATATATATTAAACGCATTAGGAGTATATTTCAAAGTCAAAGAGATACAAAAAAATTATTTACATTTTTAATGATAAGATTAGTAATATTAAAAGAATTAATTTAATTCTTTATTTATTCCTTGTTTGTAATAAATCCCACCTCTTTAAAAATATGGGGAAATATTTTATAGTCACAAAATTTTCACTAGAACAGTAGAAACTTTCTTATATAGAATTACGTTAAGTTATCAAGAGATTTGTATCTAGTAAAAATAAATTAGATGAATTTGAAATTTTTATTTTACTCTTTGTCTAAACCTTTTTTCATTTTCTTATTCAAAATTAAGTTAGGCCTCATACAATGTAGGTTTCTTTTTAAGGTATAGCAATATGGATTTTAAAAGTTTAAACCTTCACTAACACAAGTAAAGATGAATATCATAAGTCAGCATTTAAAATTAATATATATCATTATACCTATAAGTATTATTTCATTAACATTTATATATCAAAAAAAATATGCATACAATGAAGAATTTTAAAAAAAATGACAAATACAACATGGAAAACAGAATTTTAACCAAGATCAGAGTTTATGCATAAAGAAATCTAAGAACAAGAATTCTCTTCTCGTTTTTTAATTAAGGTAATAGACTCCCCTCGTCTTGAAAAGGACTGGAGATGTGGCCGTCGGTTGGTTGAGCTAGGGGTACTAGCTGATGGCTTGTCTGCCTGCAAGAAATGCAGCTTACCCTACAACTTTCACACTGCCAAGGAATTACAAACTTTTGTCTTTCAGCTATGCTCAAAATACCTTGCATGAATTCTGCTTGCAAAATGATCAACAATGTGCCATCAGGGAAAAGGCATAATAAAATCTGGGACGCTAATACAAAGTTGGCTGCAGGTCAGTATATTTAATGTACATTGGATAAATAAAAAATGACAAACATTCAAAACAGTAATGATAACAAAGTTTAAAATGATGAAAATTGTATTAAAATGAATATTATGTTAAATAATTGATGGTATGTATTTTATTATTGGATTATTTTTCTTTTCATGTTCTGACAGCTGTACAACACACTGGGATAGGTTTTGACCAAATAAGTAAAATATTGGCAGAGCTAAACATGCCACCCATCAGCAGAACACTACTCAGCAGCAGACAAGAAGAGATTTGAAAAGCTACAGAATGTATTGCTTCCTTGTCAATGCAAGAAGCTCTAGAAGAGGAAGTTTTGGCAACAAACATGTAAATGTTTCACAATTTTTTCTTTAAAAATATTACATGTGATTTAATCAAATCATTCTGAAATTCATAAGTTAATAGGAGCATAACAATAATACCAACCACATATTTATAATTTTAATGTCAACGTTAACAATAAATTATTATTATAACTTTATATAATTCATGCACTTAAAATTCAGATTATATTGGTATATCTTCATAGGTAATTTGAAACAAGTCTGAATTGCTCCCCCCCCCCCCCCCAAAAAAAAAAAAAAAAAAAAAAAAAAAAAAAAAAAAAAACAAATTACTCTTTTAAAACTGCAAGAGCATCATAAAAATTCTGAGTTTTAAACAGAGATACATTTTACAAAAACATTAAATGATATTATGGCTGTTGCATTATTAAGAAATGTTTATTTAAACAATATGTATTTCTCCCCACAGAAACAAACAGTCATCCAGCATAAGTGTCAGTGTAGATGGGGCTTGGCAAAAGCGCGGAAGTGGCAGATCATATGATAGCCTTACAGGTAATATTATACAATTATGGAGTTTTTAAGATTATCATACAATTATGAATTCCTTACGATTATCATATGGTTTGATATTCACAATAAAAAAACATTACTGGGTCAAATGTATTATTTATATCATACCGGTATTCATAATTACTGGATTAAGAGTTTTGGATGGGAAAATGTTTCATGATGGTGAAGAAGTGGATGCTGTACACTTGGTGGCTGCTGTTGATGCACTTTTGAATTTCTTCACAAAATTCCAGTCAAAAGTTGTTTTAGTTGGACATAATGTCAAGTCCTTTGACTGCCATATTTTTCTGAACTCTCTGCAGAATTGTGGTAAAACACAGGAAATTGGTAACTGTGTTGCAGGGTTTGTTGACACAAAACAGTTGTTCAAAGTTTTTGACTCAAAAGTTGGTTCATTTTCCTTAGAAAATGTGTACAAACACTATGTGTGAGAACCTTGTAAGGCTCATGATGCATTAGAGGAAGTTTTAGCGTTGCAAAAACTAGTGACCTCTGTAGGTGTGGATTTAAGTGATCCAAAGTATTTGTCTTCTTCATTCACATTTTCAAATGCAGTTGATAGCCACTCTTATAGTTTAGAAGTACGAAAGAACTTGCCCTCCTTAGAACATTTGATTTCAGAGAAGATAGTTAGTAGACACATTGCAAACAGGATTGCAGGGAGTGGACTTTGTTTTAGTTTTTTATAACTTGTTTATAACAGAGATAGCAAAGATGGAATATACCATCTCTTTTCTGAAAATGTGAAAAAAGGTCCACGTGTTACAAAGTCTTTGAAAATATGTTCATCTTTGAACAAATATTTTGCATCAAACTGTGAAAGCTAAGATTTTAGACTAGTGCGTTGAGTGTACTATTAATTTTTTCCATGAACAAGTATATATATTATCAATCCCTTTTTAGTACAACTTTTCGAATTTGCATGGTTGATAGTAGTTAGCATTTGTTTAGAGTTTTTTACACTGATGTCTGTTAACCACATCAGCCAAAATATATAGCTAGTATTCCTGTGTTGAGCAAATGGTTTTATCTGATGTGTATATATATGTATATAGTATAGATATGGATAACTGTACTTTTGTTTTTCATGATACTTAATCTGATTTCAAAGATATTGTCAAAAATATCAAACGTGATTGTAATGTTTTTGCTAAGGATTTATTTGGTAAACAATTGAGATAGAATTCTGAATTAGTTACACACGTATTTTATGCATATGTACCAACATTGAAGTTATAGTTCAAGTTTTAAACTGGTATGCACACATTCTGATTATTTGATAACATTAAAGCTTTTTTGATTAGGAAAATTGATTTTTCTTCATAGAAATAAGGGTGTTTAATACGTATATTGTAAATGTATGAGTAAATGTTTTATAGTAACTGTTATAAACATTATTGACTTGGTGTTGAACCTTTTGAAATGTGGTAGATAATATATATAAAAATTCTGAATATGACATTAACCATTGGCATGGTTGCTATGAAGGATATTAATAATTATAGCAAAGACATAACGACTCATGTACATGTAAATGTAGCAAATAATTTTATGGTTTTATTACATTGCTTTTTGCTGTAGCATTATATGTCTCTAAATCTTCATCTACAATTGTATGCATTCATAAAAAATGTTGCTATTAAAAAAAAAAGACAACATTTTTTGGCCAACTCATGTTGTTACTCTCCTTTGTGGGCGGCATGATTGGCCAGAAATGTTCATCTCTTTTTTCATTTATACTAGCTGTAACTTGACACAATGTCTTCTGTGCTAAATGTTCTGAAAGCTACATTTTGAGATATTTTTAAATTGTAGCTATATTTTATCAAAACATTTGTTTGGAAGTTCCTTTTTTTAATATTCTGATATCAAATTATTCACAATTAGGATTGAGATTATATTCTATTGTTTAAAGGACAAAAAGATATACATGTATATCATTATTAGGCCTAATTTTGTAAGAAATATATGTAATTTATTTGAAATGAATATGTAGGTGGGGTTTATGGGTAAAGATTGTTTTCATCAGTCTAAATTCAGAGCATAACGGGATTGTGCAGAACAGGATGCGATCCTCTGGCGCAGGTGAAACATACTCGTAACATCGCAAGTCACTGGCGTAGTTGAAACATACTCGTAAACTTGGCCTTCTGCAAAATCCGAGCTTGCTTTTAAAATAATTATAATATTTCATAATTCTAAAGAGGGTTGGGTTTATCATTATAACAGGTCATATCTGTCAAAAGTATAAAGTGCCATACTTAATTTGTTAAATATAGAATTGTAATACAGTGCATACCGGTAATTGTATATAATATATATAAAAACATGATTTTTTTTAAAAATTAACCAATTACAACTTTACTAAAAATTAACACAACATGTTGTACAGATGTTGTAAAATACAATCCATTGTTACAGTATTGTTAGCATGTGTAGCAGATACTGTTGAAATGAAATGTAATTGTCATAACGTTTTTTACACTGATATCTGTTGACCAATTATCAGCCAACTGGTCATTGTAAACAGGAAGATAAAATTTCATTGTACATTTTTGAGAGTTGTGATCAATATAGTTTTACTATAAATGATATCATATATTAATAGTAAATGTACATACATTTTTATAATTTCATGATACAGCTTTAATTTGTGGCTTTGTTTTGCAATGAAACATAATTAGATTCAGGAAAAAATATTACTTTTTTAAAATCAATTAATCTTACATATTTTGTATCAGAGGAAATTTGTACTGAGATTTTTACTATTTATTGACTTGAAACATTGTAATAACAGCTATAATTCATAATATCACATTTTATAATGAATATATCATCCAACTGCTTATCTGGACTTATTGATTATTGTCTCAGAAAATACATAAAAAATATTTTCATTTTTTAATGAAAATTTTTAGATGAGGAAATTCGAGCTAATCTGACAGTCTTAAAATCTGAATATATGATTATATCTCAATAATCAATCAAAAAGGGAAATTGTCGAACACCAAAATACCAATTCATAGATTGTCCAGAGGAAATTCGGAATATATATTTTGTGGGATTCAAGAACAAAAGTTTGTTTTTTTTACTTCTTAATACCATGCTTTATCATAGAATTTTAGATTTCAGTTGCTTTTTTTACATTTAATCATCTTTTTTTTTCTGAAACCATCAATTTAAGATACCACCATGAAATTTCTGTGTTTTTACATGGAAAAAATCTATTTTTAGCATTGACATTTCAAATGACCTTCAAAGAAAATTAAGCAAGATGACCTTACACTTTTTTTGTTTTATTGAAATGTGCATATCTTTAAATCTTTACATGCTTAATTTTATCATTTTCTGAATACAAGAAATATGAAAAGAATCCAGCCTTAAATAATAAAGAATTAATAACAATATGTCAAGATGCTTGCATATAAATAACGCCATATATTATAGCATTTGAGTTCTTCAGATGAATTTAAATTCTTAAATTATGTAAAACTGGACCCCCTCCCTCCAATGTGACCAAACCCTACACCTGAGGACCATGATTTGGCAAACTTGAATTTGCACTACCTGAGGATTCTTCCACACAAGTTACAGCTTTTCTGATATGATAACAGATTTTTCTTATTCATTTTTTATGTAAACATTCTACCTCCAATTGTGGCCATCACTACCCTAGGGAAAAATGATTAGAACGATTTAAATTTTCACTACCTGAGGTTTCTTTCGTACAAGTCTCAGCTTTTATGGTCAAATACTTTTTGAGTAGAAAACTTCAATGACTTAATTATGTGAGCCACTACACAAGAACCTATAATCATCAACAAGCCACACTGCTAAAGTAGCCTTATAGTTGAGTGGTTGACTTTTTGTTCCACGAATATCAATAAACAAGTTCATTCCTCTACTATCCAGCAAGAAATCAAATTTGCTGTCATAAAAATTTTTGATTTCCTTAAAACTGACATGAACTCATAAAAGCACTTGGTCGCCATATTATTTTCGATCGCTCCTAAATTGCCATTAGGGTATATATACCGGTCGATAAAGTTGCTTTGGAATAGATTTTGATCCATTGATGCTTGTTTTCTATACTTCAAAACTAATGTCAAGTGTCAAGTGAATAAAAAAACAAAAAGTTTGATAAATCATATCTCAAAGCAAATCATCAGGATTCAGGGATTTATAAACATCATGTCATAATTCAAACTTAAATCTGTTTCTGTTTGAAAATCCATCTGCATGCATGTATTTGTTACATGTAATGCATATGTACCTACAGCCTTCTGATTTTACTAACCTGTACTTGTGTCACCAAAACCAGACGAAGTATGAATTTGGTTTCAATACACTGCTAAAAATAACAAGTCTTAGGGAATTTTGCATTACAAAAAGCTGAAAGTACCCAGATGAAAACGATAAAAAAATGTGCAATGTATTCTGAGTGACTTCCGTATGCAGAAAAGATCATCTTTAAGATGTAAACATTCATCCCCATTGAAAATCTCCGTAAGAAATCTGTTTTCATTCCTGAGTATTTAAACTGGTCTGACCATAATATTCCTCCCCATTAAATGATCCTCACCTTCATAGATCACTACAGGCTCTTTTCCCTGGCAGGGGGTTAACCTGTCAGTTCCAAGGGTTGGCACGGCGGCACCAAATGCAACAGGGTGTGATAAATAATGACGGACCAGACATGATTCTAACCTTGCCCAGCTAAAGCTATTGCCAAGTGCTCTACCAACTGAGCTGTCTGAATTTGATATAGTCTGATTGTCACACATGCACATCACAAGTATTAGCGTTTTTAGTAAACTCTAGCTGTATTGAGGGAAAGTTTGATAAAAAGATAGACTTTAAATCAACAGTAGAAATGGTTACCTTCACTTGTTCAACACAAAGGATAATCTAAGTGTTAAACTATAAATTACATTAAATACATATAGTATGACGTTGGACAATAGTTTGGCTGGGGCCTTTTAAGAGTAATGACTTTATACCTTCGTCAGTCAAGAACTGCAGCATGTGCATCACCATGGCAACGTTTCCAAAAAGAAGCTCAAAAGGCCGATCTCTTGGAGCATATTCGGATTCTGTGAAAAAGTTAATAAATAAATAGCCTCTAGAAATAAGCTGTCAAATGGATACAACTCGCCAGTAACTGAACAAGCTCGAGAAAATTAAACTCAATATCATCCTGCGGCTGCAGAAAATAATTTATTTTAAAATATCGTATTAACATTCTCGACTTTGTTGTTGACCATGTTGACCGATGGTTGATTCTTTTCCCCATGGAATAGGTCTTGGTTAATTTGGCCCAGGTGGGGGAGGTCATTCTAACTATAAGAAACATTTACAGAAATGTAATCAGCACATTTTTTTGAAATATAGTTTTTGTTTTGTTTTGTTGGGGTTTTTGCTGGAGTTTTTTTTTGTTGTTGTTTTTTTTTTGTTTAAGTTTGAGTTTAGAGTAAGTAACACTGTGTAATTAAGGCGCATGTGTCGAAAAATTAAAGCATGTCTCAAATGAGAGTTCATGTTCTCGCATTATGACTGGTGTGAGATCGCTTTGTCCAGTGTGAGACAGCAGTATGAGATTTTTCTGTTTTGCACTGTGTATTACTACGCCGCTGTAAAACGTTAACAAGCATCGTCTGCTGTAAGGAAATGCAAAATGATGGAATGAGCAAATCAATTATGCAGTTGTTTTGCTTAAATGATTAGATTTTTGCATATTTTAATTTAAAAAAAAAAATGTCGTATGCTCCCTTCTTGAATTGCACTATTTGTTGCGCGCGGAATAGTAAATCGAAAGTAAACTTTTTTTTCGATTTGTATTCTATAATTTTCCATTTGTATTGTATACTTTTATCTATGTATTGTAAAATTTTCTATTTGTATTTTATTATTATACAATACAAATGCAAAATTATACAATACAAAGGGAACATTTTACGATACAAATGAAAAATTATAGAATACAAATACGAAACTATACAAATGTACAATACAAATGAAATTTATACAATGCAAATGGAAAATTATAGAAATCAAATGAAGAATTATTGAATACAAATGAAAAATTAAGCAATACAAATGAAATGTATGAAATACAAATAGAGAATTATAGAATACAAATAGAAAATAATACAATACAAATAAAATGTATACAATGCAAATAGAAAATTATAGAATGTAAACAAAATTATAGAATACATTTGAAAAAGATCGAATATTGCAACGTTTTACATGCCATAAAAAACGCCACCCTGGCACTGGCATAATTATCCGGCAGAGTGTTCAGTATATTTTGTAAATATCGTTCAGACATCCCCTCTTAATTATAAAAATTCTTTAAAGGCGTCAAAGACTTGTTTTTTAAAACAAATATCATATCAGTTTACAGTTAAATAGATATGAAAGAAAACAAATATCGTCAGTCCATACATTATTTAGGTGCTACCATTATATCAAATTCACATATTCATTGTTAACACAATACACTTTGCGCGAAAACCTTGAAACCTTGAAAATGATTCCTCTTCTGATATACTAGCTATTTTAGTTTTGTTGTCAAAAGTATTTTACAAAACAAATTCCTGTTTTGTTCACAGTTGTTCACAGTTGACCAAATGCTTTAATTAAATTTCTTTTCAAATCGTTCTAAAGAAGGGCTTAGAGATAAACAGACGTTGTTTGTGCTCTCTGTACACGATAAGCTACACCATTATATAATCTGTGTAGTTAGAAATTAAATCACTTGTGTGTACACGATATTATGAGTATCATACATGTACAAATGTATATATCAAAAGATAGCCAGGAAAAACTCTGATATAATGTGTGATAAATTGATCTGCAGTAGCAGCTTGTCGCGTAGGATGTGCAAACTTGACAGTCAATGTTCACATTGGTAAGTTTATATATCTACATGTATGCGTGAATATTTTTTTTTTCTCAAAAAGTAATTATTTTTGAAACAGTCGTCGTTAAAAATCCATGTAATTCTTTCCGGTGATATACATGCATCTACCTGTGTATGATAAGCGGTTAAACAGATGCCCTGCATGAAACTTGAAGATACATTAAGTTTAACATTAGTAGATGCATAATTATGCATTAATAGTATATTAAACACCCCCCCCCCCCAAAAAAAAAAAAATACTCGGTGGGCGTATCCAGTACGTCTATCCAACGGTCAAAGGTAAATAATTGTATGTTATAGCAGAGTAAAGTTTTCAATGATGAGTTCTTAACTTTGATTTAATTTGCGTTTTTTGAAATATTCAATGCGCAAATGTTCTTGTACCGCGCTTGTTTAATCTATTTAAACAGACAATTGGTTGATAAGTAAAGTCTTTTGATAGATAGAAGATTTTTTTCAAAGCTATACAGATTGCTAAACTTCAAATATAGGGAGGTTTAAATATAAATCTTGTTAATATAGACCATTGAATAGATAATAAAAGTGACGTCGGGAGAATACAGGTATCGGGCTGAAAATCAGTCTATGGGAGTTCTCTAATATTGAGAGTCATTCAGTATCAGTTAAGTCCATCTTCAATTGTTAGGCAATATGGTACTACATAAAGCAAGAAAGACATAAAATAAAGGGAACGAATCTGATATGCAAAGATAAAAAAATATTTCAGCTTTCGTGGTTGTCCATAAATACTATGGGCCGTTTGACTTGGCGATCCGGCCAAAATATGTTTTATTCACCACCACAAGAACATATAAAAAATATCACATTTTTTTAATGCGGAGATCTTTGGAGGAGGGGGGAGGGGGGGAGGCCCCCCTGAAAATTTCAAACTAGAGATTCAATTATAGTTTCCCTATTTTAAAGTGAATTGTAAAATATCACACAAAACAACTGAAGTGTAACATTTATTTACTCAAGAATATCCCTAAATTTAGAATCTATAAATAGTTACCTCATTAGACATTCAAAAGGATAATGTGATGTCATACAATGCTTGTTCCCGTAATGTTCCCGTAATGTTCTAAAAACTGAGCTGAAGACTCTAGAATTTCAGTAGTTCTTTAATTAGAAAACTCTTACCGGGTCCGTCGCCTACGATGAAACTCACATACATGTACTAATCTTATCATGTGCTATTACATAGGAAATTTTAATTTCGTGGGCGACGGCTACAGATACATTTTGCTCTCCAAAAAAGTATGAGAAAATGTGTTATTTTTATCATTTTCGAATACATCTTAGAAATATGACATTTATTTAAAAAAAGAATAAAAGCGTAAAACTTAATACGTTCTATTATACCTCTGTGAATATTTTCTTTGTAAAATTACAGTGAATAAACGTGTTATTCTATCTAACTGTGAAATAGTTTCCGTGCTATCTGCCCATGGCGAATAGTCATCGAAACTATTCATATTTTAACATAACCCCCCCCCCCCCCCACACACACACACACACTCGCACTTCAAACAGTAGACGAACTGTTATTAAAGGTCTGGTTAAGGATGACTATATAATTATCTCAAACATTCATAGCATTTAATTTCTATCACTGTTCAATGCACTATAAAAAGCCCGATTTTTAAAATAAATTAACGTATCTACATCGATTAACATGAAATGAATTCCCAGTAAATATTGTTGAGGATACTTGTCAAAGTCTCTTCTGAATTATAAACCAGTTCCTTTCTTAGCAATTCGGGAAATTTAGCCTGAAATTTGTGTCAGACAGCTGCTTGTTTTGATTAAATTGGGATTAAATTGGGATAAACTCAGTCTCCTGCTCGCTTCAATTTTACACTTCGGACATTCTTATAACTCCCCATTTCTAAAAAAAAAACCTCTGTTTCTTAATTTCTTTACAAGGCCTAAATCCAACAAGATATCAAGTTGTTGATTTGAAATGCTTACTTTCGCGAACAGGAAATGTCTATCAAGTCGTACATACAATTTCTATTTTGAGTGTTGTTATTAACGATATTTTAATAAATATTTAACAGAATTACTTGAAAATGAATAGGGTTTGTCCTTTAACCATGCTTATAAAGTGTACGAAGTTTGATAAAATGTCAAAATGCTCTCATCATCTCTTTCACAGAAAGTGCGTACAGGAGACTCTGCTTTTTTTGGAAAGATATTCATTTGTCGGGAAAAAAAATTATGAAGAATTTGGAACTGTAACCAATGTAGTTTTTATTTTTGTGTAGATTTAAAAGGGAGTTTCTTCTGCATAGTTATGACAATTTTCTCTCCATTTTGATATAGATGTACATGTTACTCTCTTTTTATCTAATAATAAGTTGTACATAAGTTTGCAGCTTTTACAATTATTAGTAAACAGTAGGATATGATTAGGGATAACATGTCCATATTCTTTTATAATTGCCTGTCAACACCGATCAAATCGGTCAAAGCCTAAATTTTGTTCCCAAGCGGATCAGTTACTATTCAAATGTACGTATTTTAACTTGTTAATCTTTCCTCTTTGTTCAGATTTCATATATCTGTACTCATTTCATTTAAAAATGACAACAGAGTTAACAGACATGTCCATTCTTTGTCTACATATCGATCATAAAGAAAAACATGTTTGGAATTACTAATATGCGCAGTGCGTGCATGTCTTTCAATTTGTTATCAAAAGAAGATGGATTTTTTCAACGTAAATGCATTGTCTATTTGTCTATCTTTCAAAACATTTAAAGAACAAACAAACAAAAATCTGGCATGACCTTATCACACGTCCTCTTTTTTACCCCTGTGAATGTGTTCGGAATGTTTTCTTTATCGTTGCTAAGTATGTAATAAATCCAGAGGTGCTCGAATGAAAGTTCACGAGACTTCCCCGAGATTTGCTCAGTTCCTGTGAAATTTCGAGCGGAAGTATAAGTGTTCGGATAATATTCTCAAAATACATAAGTTTTGATCGTTTTTCATATCATATCCTACTTTGATTTATGTTAAAATATGAAAATCCATTAAGATATATGTCTTATTTCATTATATAGCGGTTATGTAAACAGATAGCCATGCTATGACCTTGAATTGTTACTATTACAAATTGGTCACTATGATACTTATGTATACATAGATACTGCGTAATGAATTGTGTTAATGATAACATACAGAATGAACTATGTGACTCTCGTACCACTGCGCAGTATTCCTAAATGATGTTATGCAACCAGGTGCAGAATACGGGCACAAATATCCAAATTGGGAGTTTGTAAATAAGTTGTCATATTTGGCGATTCTGTGTCTGCAGCGGTAGCTCTGGTACCCTTATCGAGTCATGTATTGCTTATTCTATTTAACCTTTGTAACCTTAAAGCCATGTATGAATGAATGTATTATGAGTAAACGATGCATCATACCCAGGTGGGGGACTCAGAGACTCGGATTCTGAGACTCAAAACCCACATCACAATATTCTTTCTGACGGTTTTGACAGTTTTGTTACTTTATTTAGAAATAAAATTTAACTCCGGGATTTTGACACTAATTGTTCGCTCATGATCATTGTAGATGGACCGGACTGGTCAGAACCGTCAATCATAAGTAAAATGTTATATATACTCATGTAAAATGATGTTAGATAGATTCTTTGATTTGAGCTGCTCTTAATGATTGTAAAATCTACTATACGATCACGCTCATTAATAAACGCTTATTAATTAACAATTGGACTTCGTAATTACCGAGTTTGAGGCGAATCTCCAGGAGTTAAATAAGGTGAAAGGCTTACAGTTATTCAAACTAAACGATGATATTCAGAACAGAGTTATCGCTAGTGTTCAACCACTCTACACGTGGTTGAAAATATAAACATTGGCTTGCTTATTAAAATCATAGCCATGCTGGATGCTTTTGGTGTGCAATACCATGCTTTTAAAAAAAAAATGGGTGCCTGTTTTGTATGAAAACTTAGTATATCGAACCATTTTCAAGGACCATTCTTCATAAAATAGTATAGTCTGTTTCAGTATTGATGCTACTACTAGGTCAGGCGCGGATCGAAAATAAATCCTTAGGGGGATCGCTACTAAGCATGTTAATTGTTGCAAGAGCAAAAAAAAAACCTATATTTTCTATTGACACATTTATTTCTATAACTCATTTTATCCACCATTTAATGAAGATAACTTTAAAATCAATAAACGTCTAGATTTTATATTTGACTTAAAGTGCCTAGATTCTGGAAAATAGACTATAAACACGAAGCACACTTTTTACTGCAAATTGAAAGGGTCAAATTAAACCACGTGGTCTGAATTTAAATGACAATAACATTCGTAGGGGTGTTTTTGTTCGAACAAAGTTATATATTATTCAATAAAGCTTGGCATTTTGCTTCAAATGTCATTTGATTTTCACTTTGTTTTTCTTTATAAACACATTGGAAAAAATACAGGCAAATCATATCCATTGTTATACACCGAATCATAAAATATGTGCAAAACAGAAACACACCTTTTAAGCTTATAGTTTATGTTTTTACTGTGTCTAGATGAAGTAGCAAATAAAACTATTTATCAAAAAATAATGCATATAAACTTCACGACGGTTACGGCATAGATTAAAATTTCAAATAGGCAATTGGTAATTCATTTCTGATCAAAAGTATCTTTAAAAACTTGAAACTAATGCCAAAAAACTTGCATTACAGAAAATCAAATTCAGAATGCTTTGTTTCATCTTTATTGTTTCTTTCTTTTCATTGCTTTCTCATTCATAGCACATTTTTTGACATTACACCTTCCTAAAGTCATCAAATAGTATAAATTCAAACTCATATATTGCGTTTTAATTTGGGTACTTCCATGTCGTTTACAATGGAAAATCCCAGTTGACTTAATTTTTTTGATGTGTATTGCAACCAGATATGTTAATGGGGTGCTTCATAAGAGAAATCTAGGGATTTTTTTCTCTTATTGTCGAATAAATATTGTTTTAGGTCCGATATATTTTAGAAATTTGAATAATTTAGGGAAATGCGATGCGAATCGAAGATATTTTGGGACAGGTTACAGGTGGTACAGTGATAATAAGTCTTAATAGCTGTTCAAACGTAAACAAAAATAGATCTTTAATTGCAAAACAATTATTGATGAATGATATCGGTTTATTTTAACCTCATGCCACCAGTCGTTGCCTACTACATGAACTTCAATTTTTTTTAAAATTTAAATAGCAAATGAAACAGTTGTTTTTCTGATTTCTCATTCTACAGACCACTGACAATCTCATCGAAACAAACATAATTGGTGAGAGGAAAACAATAGTTTAATTGTAAATGACATTATACTCTACGGTGAAAACCATCTCTGAAACGTAAACCTGATTGTATTTCTTTGATAATGTTTGTGATGAATTAAACAACATAATTTACTCCGTCAAACTTTTGATGGTATATTTACGAAAGCCAATTGAGCTCATTTTCGTAGGTAAAAAAAAAAATATTTCTTTTTTCTCGAATAAACGCAAAACTTTCGCGAATAATTGCGTAACTTTCGCAAATAAACGCGAAACGTTCGCAAATAATCGCGCAACTTTCGCGAATAAATGCGAAACTTCCGCGACTAATCGCGTAACTTTCGCGAATAAACGCAAAACTTTCCCGGTATAACGCGTTTGTTTCGCGAATAAACGCGTAACCTTCGCGAATAAACGCGATACTTTTGAAAATAACGCGAAACTTTCGCGAGTATACTCGAAACTTCAATATAAATAGTGTCAAGTCATACAAGAACTTTTATGAAAAACAATGACTGAAAACAAATACATTTTATTTTTGAATAAATATTTATTATTATTATATCATCCGTTTTACATTGATTTATGAAAACAAAATAATTTAATCTTATATATAGATATAAATACATCTGATAAAACTTCATATAACTGTGAGATGTTACATGTTTCAAGTAAATATGGAGGTAGAGCATCATTTTTCATTTGTTCGCCGACCCTGTATTAGTACAGGCATTGTATAATTATCTTTTTTTTAAATGTAAAATTAATATAAATTCAAACGTGGGAAATCTTTGAACTCTTAGTACCGATTGTCAAACGACATATGTGATTAATATGGAGGACGAATTATGCTATCTAAATTTGAACAATAGCTTATAAAATGTATAGATTAAATATATTTCAATTCACAGCTTGACTTATTTAAAACTAGACGTTAACTTATGTCGCGGCGATATAACATATATAACGTTTTAAACAATGATATCCTTTCAATCTTACAATTGTATTTAATAAAACTTTTAATTTGGGTTAAAATTGTTATAATGCAAATATTAATGCCCCATTTTCTATAATACAGCGCTGATGAGAATATGTAAAGCGCGATGCATCATGTAGTTTGAAAATCAGCACTATGATTTTTAAGATGTCCACGTTCGAATTTATATTAACTTGTATGAAGTTT
>WFKH01011925.1:34502521-34520215 GCA_016163765.1 Magallana hongkongensis | reverse complement strand
ATAAAACTAAACTAGGTTTGTTTTCAGTCATTGTTCTTCATAAAGTTTATTGCTTAAAATGTCAATATTTATATTAAAGTTTCCCGTTTGTTCGCGAAAGGTACGCGTTTATTTGCAAAATGTACGCGTTTATTCGCGAACGTTACGCGTTATATTGCGATTATTTCGCCTTATATCGCGATAGTTTCGCGTTTATTCGCGAAGCTTTCGCGTTATATATCGAAAGTTTTGCGTTATATCGCAAAAGTAACGCGTTTGTTGGCGAAACTTTCGCAAAAAAAAATATTTTTTTTACTTACGAAAATGTGCTCAATGAGCTTTTGTAGTATAATATATATACGCTAAAAAGTTATATTTGGTTGCTTCATATTATGCACTTTATAACCGAAGAAAAAAGTAGGAAAGAAAAAGATTTTATCCCCCTCCATTCATCGGTACAAAGTAACATAATTGGACTCAACCATTGTGTTATTCATATTGATCAATGATCATCGACCAGCTCGAAACATTACCACATGTGAAAAACTAATGAAACTCGAGCTCATATTCAATATGGGAAGTTCATTCATCAATATTTATGAAGAGGCGTTATCATGATAACTTGTTTTGCTGCTTTTTAGCACCTAAGATCACTTTGCTGACAGTAGCCGATCAAGGAAGATAATTCGTACATGTTTGTTCAAATTCTAAGTGGGACACATGTAAGTTTAAAAATGGCACGTATGCTTGTAGTAAACAATGGTATGTTTTTAGGAATGGTATGAGGAATGAATGACATACATATGCCCCTCTTGTATCACCCAGTTTCAAGAGAAAACATAGGTGCAAGTGCAAATGCATGAAAAACACTCGATCTATACAAACCAATAAATGAATATCTGAGTTACTTTTCTTAATTCTATCTTCGATTTCGAAAAAAAATATAATCAAGGAATACTAATAAGTTCACAAAGCTTTCTTTCTTTAAGACTTGCAAATCCGCTCTTCTACGATATGCTATTCTTGTATCCCCGATAATAATAGTATAGAGTTTACATTAAAAATCGACCAATTTGTTGTGATATATCTCATCTTTAAATATTTTTACAATTTAGAATTATCCGCTAGCAGAGATTGAACAAAACTGATAACTCTGTCATGGCAATGCACATTATCAACAAGTCTACGTCTTTTTTTTATTTTGGTAAATTTTCGATGAACGAATTATCAAAGTAGTCCCCTCTATTAAAGCATTATAAACGTGATAAAATATTAAATAGGTTTAAAAGCCCAAATGAATCCATTATTTAAAAAAAAAAACCCTTCAAATTACATTTTACAAACCTTGTCAATAGATAAACTACATCTACAAAATCTCGACAATAAATTCAAATTGAATGCATGGTCTAATTCAGTTTTAGCTTCTTCATTTTGAAATTAAAAAACTATTTTCGTCGTGCGTACATGTAATGAAAAATTAGGAGAAAAATTCATTTAACTTAGACTGATATTTTAATGAGAATTATTTGATATTGTCTAGAGAATTAAAAACAATTATGGATTAGAAACTGAAAAACGAAAATAAGCACATTCTCTGTTCCATTCAGTTTATTTTTCATTCAAGACCATGAATTGGTGCATGAGGAACACGAACAATTAAGTATTTAAATCTTTAAAATTGTTCAATTGCATCAATGCGAATGTCCAACAGAAAGTGAATGTGGCGATGATCAACGCAAGTAGCTTAAAGCTGACATGAATTCATAAATATGCATTATTTCCTTTCATCTCCGACTACCGCCATATTAGTTGTCGATTTCTATTTTTACGCTCGTCGCTACACACACCCTATATAAGGCCAAGAACACTATGCTTGACCGCATTCAGGTATTTCATTCACCCGAACTCGTTAGATTGGACAAAAAGATTGAAGAAACGCGTTTTGAAGAAAAACAGTATGATAACCCCTGCACTGGTAAGGAATATACAATGAAAGACGAAACAAAACAGACTAAACTCTAGGCACAAATAAAAAAATATTTCAAAAACACTCGATCAATGTAGAACGTTCTCCTATGTCGTACTGTTATACTCTCGCACATGCGCAAACCACATACTGTAGCAGATCGTGGAACGACAGCATGGACTTTAGAACACAGAGTGTTTTTTAGAAACTGATAAACGCGATGTTACGTTGTTACTTTCTTCGATTTTCTATCATTTATCTACTCTGTTGGATGTAGTGCGGCCGCGGTCTACAATAAGATGCAGACGTTATGCTTTCTGTACGAACGACACACGTGTTCGATGTGCATGCTAAGTAAGGCAGCACAGCACTATCTGTAAAAGATATTACGGATACATTGGTAATTCATAGATTAGACTACGTTTAAAGACAAGATGATGTAGAACTACGACCCTATAAAAATATGATCTCACTGGTTTAAAGAAGAATGATGAACGGGGATGATTTTTCGACGTAGAAAATTAAAATGACTCCGGCATTATTGGACGTAGTAAAATGATCATTTTTCTGTGGAATAATCTTTTTAATTCAAAATTAGCACATTCTACGTAACGAAAATGTGTTAGGACCCTTAAACTTGCGATATACATTAGAGTTAACAGGGGTAGAAAATAGCCTAAACGAAAATAATAGGGGGTGGTAAAGAGTTTTCCCTCTTTAAATACTTAACAAAAATTTCAAACACTACAGCATGCAAGTGTCCATATTTATTGGATTTGATCACACCCGACCATATTAGACTCAATAATCTACAGCAATTCTGAATTGCGAAACGTGATTTTTTCCTACGCCAACATTCCGCCAAAAATATAGTCCTTGTTAGATTCTAAAATCACGTTTCGCAATTCAGAATTGCTGTAGATTATTGAGTCTATTTTAGTATTTTTAAAACAATAACATTAATGTTGGATTTTTAACTTATGTGAACTAATGGTATGATACTTGGGTTTCAGAATTTGTTTTTTAAAATAAGATTTGCCTATCAAATTACATTTTTTGAGTTTTTAAACCGCCAATTATATACATTGATTTGTGGGGAAAATCACTAAAATCATTTTTTCTCTCTCTTATTAAATGGTCAATATATTAGCTTTTCTATAAATTTATATCTTAATATAAAGTCTTCATAATACGTAAAAATCAGAAATATTCTAATATTGGAAGCATAAAAAAATAATCAAAATATCTTCAAAATTTTAGAAAATTAGTGGAAATACAGGCTAAGCCATATCAATTTTAGTTTCAATATTTATTCCAATTTAGTACTATAAGCTGTTAGACATTCTTATATTCTATCATTTCATTAAAGAATAGAATCTTCATATCTTAAACAGATGTCTACATAACTGCAAAGAACTACATTTATTTTAATCATCCGTTAGGTTGAGGAAAAAGGTAGTGACCTTGACCTGACCTTTATGCAAAAACAAGGAGGTCAAAGAACAAGGTAGGGTAAGGGCCAAATTTGGCCCCCTCTTCAAATTTGTTTATATCTATATTGTGGGTACCACGGAACTTGCTTTCCAAGAAAAAATATGTTTAAAACTTCAGCAAATTGCTTATGTTGCTAAGCAACACAAAAAACTTAGCAACCACTTTGTCCAAATTTCAGCTGTTGTAGCCATAAAAGTTACTCACCAAGTTGATTTATTGTTATATTATCACAATTTTTTAAAAGATAAAAAAATCAAATAGTAAACTTTCAATTGGCCAAATTCTTTATAATGATATAAATTTTATTGTAAAAATTACCTTAGCAACATTTGATTTCCCTAGCAACACACAACCATTTGAACTTACCAAAAACTCATAATCAGTTATGACAAATATACGCACATTATATAAATATATTTTCTTTTATGATAGAGCACTCTTTTAAACAAACAAAAAGAACTCTTACTTTTATAAACATACTGCCTAGCAACCACATATCACCATAGCAACAGTATCAAATATGTAATTTTATTATTTAAAAGTTTTACATTGCACTCAAGTAGCTAGAAATAACAGAAGGTGCCTACAATGAATTCAACGATATGTTTAAATTATAAATGTGTCAACAATTAAATTGAAGAGTTGCTAGCCGTTTTCAAAAGTAGATATGTATAGCAATGGTTTTTTGACATCTCATTTTTTTGTTTGAAGAATATATATGTTGCAGAGAGAGAGAGAGAGAGAGAGAGAGAGAGAGAGAGAGAGAGAGAGAATACATGTACATCTTTAAAACGTCAAATTAAATTCTTGTAATCGGGAAAATGCACTTTATAGACACAAAATCATCAGTTAAAATGATGGTCCTCATAAAAATATTGATATTGATCGGTTTACCAATCCTTGATTGCATTGGTTCTACTGGTTAATGTATAATTAGATTATACTTAATAGTTGAAATAAAATGTAAACATAAGTTATAAGGATCGAATAACTCTTTGACTAATGGAGAGATCATTACGGTTGATACATAATAAAACATGATAAAACATATATCATAAAAGTTTTCGTGGCTTTATTGGATTCGTGCATAATTATACCCAACCCTTATGATTTTCTCATATAATCAAAGAGTGGTTTCTAAATTTTCTCAATTACTTTTATTTAACCTCAATAATTTGAAACTGTTCCACACAAGTTCCCTATTTATTATAATATTTACTTCTGATATCTAGACACTTTATTAGCCATAATATTCTGAGATACTTAAGAAATCATATTTATCTCTCATTCCTTATTTCTGCAACGAGTCAATATCTACAAATGTAGGTTTTCACTTTCTTTCTATCGTCTGATTTAATTTGGAAAAAATATAGCAAACAGAAAAATGCAAGAAATCATCAAATCATGGATGTGTTTCAATTTTGTACATAAATGTTACTCTCTATATAATGTGTATAATTTAGTTTGTAGTCAGTTTTTTTTATTAAATCAATGCATTCATTGATTATCAGAACGTAGTTTTTCAAGTGTCTGGAACGATAATTATTTATATAGAAACCCCTTTTTTGTTAGTACCCCAGTCCCTTTCATTAAACATTCTTTCTATAAATTTTTGATGAAATATTCACTGCTTTATACAGTCAACTTTTTGAAATTCATGTATTGTTAAATTGTGAAATTCATTTGTGTTAAAAACAATCGATTACCTATGACTTAATTTTTCACTCTTACTTTCCTTATTATTTTTATATTTTTTACATACTACCCAAAAAGTGAAGGGGGGGGGGAGCAACTTCATGATTTTTCAAGTCTTGATATGTAAAATGTTTGCTGTGAGAAAGTGGTGGGGGGGGGGGGGTTCTCCCCGATGCTACGTGCCTGAATCTATATTCATTTCTGTTTACCCACAGTGTCAGAACTTGCTGTGTAAAATAGTTAAAAAAGGAAACATGTTTTGTTTCATATTATCGACAATGTGGCATACAATAATTTGTAAATAGGAGCACACGTCTGTAATGGTCTTGTAACCTTAAACAGTTAAAACAAAAGTAAACAGATTTTTTTTTGAATTTGAGATTACATGTTTAAAAAAGCCAACCCATTTCAACCTGTTATAATTTGATTAAGAAATTATAAAAATGTGTATGGCAATGATTCGTCCATGTAACGATTTTTTACATTTAAACATTAAATAGCCCGAACTTATAAGCAGGCAATATTTTTAGAAGATCGCGGTAACGTTATACATTAACATGTTGGCGTTTTTTGGCGATGATATTTTCTTTAATTCCTCATTCAAGAAGTTTCATTTATTTTATATGATATAAATGTGTCATTTAGACATCAGACCTTTCAATGAAAAACTAATGTGGCATGATTTTGTATTATTTCTCTCTTTTTTTTCTTTGTAAAGAAAGTTCGTTTGTATCCCGATCCCGATCCTAATTTCCGAGAAATACGGCGACTTTTAGATATTATTTTTTCATAAAAAATCATACAGCGCAAACTTGCCTATTTCTGATATTTGCAAAAATTGTTGAATGTCTCAAGTACTTTCTGTTTACAATTTTTTACAGATAGGCAAAGATGCGCTCATAGTTTATTTCACGCATATATATCACAAAACACAGGTAAAATGACAAAAAACATGCAAACCATAGAACATTTGTCATTCAAAATAAAATCACTCCATTTGATATTTTGAAATCTTCTATAACAAATGAGAGGTACATACTATATTGCTGAAAATAAGACTAAAAAATATATATTTTCTTTTCATTTAATTTTAATGAAATGTGGGGGCCAATTATGACCCTTATCCTATCTTGTTCTTTGATTAAACTGTTCATTTTGTTATATGATCTGTTTTATTGTGTCAAAATATCATGAATTTCTTATCATAAGAAGTATGTTTATAGCGAGAAGACTCCTTCCTTAAACTACTACTTGAATAAAATGACGTGTTTTGCAAAAATTTAAGTAATTTTTTAATTTTTTTTTTAATTTAAAATATTGTCAACTTTAAACGATGATAACCGACACAATAGTTATGTATTCATGTATGTAGTGTGCATTTATTAGTTTTGAATTGTAATGCGAGCCACCTACAAAGGTTGTTGCAATAGAACGTGTCTTTTTGAGTAATATGATATTTCTTTCTGTTTTTAACTTGACATAATCATTATATTTATTATAGTGACTGTGAGTTTTATTAGGTGATAAGGAAAAAAATGTATCATAAGGATGTTTTTAATTGTTTGCCCTCTTTCGTTAGATTAATGAAAAACAACGGGAATTCAATTACCTACACCATTGGAAATGTTGGAAGTGTTTAGAACAGCATCTGAACAGCATCAGAATCAACATAACTCTCGGTTAACTTCTATTCTGTCCAAACTTTTCAAACATGTAGATGCAAAACAAAAATGAATCTGACTTTCTTCTGTTAAAACACCAAGTGAAAAATTGCGCGTTGGATTCGGGACATCTTCAGTAATGAGTTTTAGTTGTGAAAGAATGAATAGAACTATACTTGGAATAAGAAAATCACATCAAATCGAGGATATGTGATATTTTAGGATTTCATACTGAAAGTAAGTAAACAATACTACTTTCTTTTCAAGTGTGTTGATTTGAGTGTTTTGGGGAAGGGGGTATATTGTATTTGAATATAATGTTCTATATTACTGCTTTTTGGGGCATTATGATTACCAGGACAACTATTACATTAATCGACTTTTAAACTTGTTTGTCATATAATCCTTTATATTTTCTTAAATAAAACAAAGTGTTGTTTACAATCTTAGCAAAGAAAATAATAAAAATATGTTTTACAAGCTAGAATAACATAAACAACATAAAAGTATGTAAATATGCGCAAACACGATTTTTACAGCATCTTTTGTCTGCATAAAAGGTAATGTTTAAAGATGGATTGCAATTAGGTTCTGTTATTTTAGATTTCTTAAAATAAAAAGATAAACATTAAATATATTTTATGCATCATGAAGATTTGAAAATATTATGGTCGATGAGCATTTATAAGCAAGCCACAATGCAAATAACATAAGATTATAAGACTTTTTTTAAATGATTGTAAAACATTACTCAAAATTTGTTTTTGTACGAAAAAGAAATCAACATAAATCATTTCTTCTCAAATGTATGAATAGGTAGCTAATGTGTATTGTTAGGCAATTGCATAATAACCCTTACATTATTAGTATTTTTTCTGCTAAACATCAGGGTGGACTATGAATAAACCGGGTTTATTGGATACAAAACAATGGTCCGAAATGCTTCTATCATTACACAACATCAGTGTCTTTATTGTTTGTTCAGTAAGAAAAAAGTGATTCAAGTTATTTGCAAAACGATAAGTTAATCCTTATATTTTTTCGAGTTCTATTTCTTAAAATTAATCGAACAATTCTGAATATATAACTGTAAGGTCAACGCAAATAAATAAACAGTCGGGTTTATTATTTTGATCAAAATATCACTGAAATAACTACATGTACCAAACCGTAACTTATTTGAAATATTTTAACTTGTTATCATGCCAATACACGCCTAAAGACTCTTCCATGCCTTTATTATTATCTAAATTTCATATAGTATGTTCGCCAAAAACTTATTTCTTGCATAAAACACACATATCAGAACTTTCTAATTACACTGTATTACTTTTAGTTAAATTGGAAAAATATAAACACGAACCGGATGAAATAAGAAGCACTGCCATGTCTGTTCGGTTGCACACCACTATTAAATATTACAATATATTGTGTCCAAAATTACGCAACTTTAGACACGGGTAGCGAGTTTAAGATAAACTTCTGGGAAAATCTCTTTTTACAACTTTTAAAACAATCGTTCCTAACCAATTTAGTAGCAAAAAACACACAGCCATCCACAAAGGCACGAGAGTTTGTTTACATCAAAGTTAAACATGTGCTTGAAAATCATGTTCGAGCCTTTTCACACCCCTGCCGAAACAACTGGCGTCAAAAATTCAAGTGACCTCGTATTTTTACAAAAGTGGGAAAAGCAGGCAGTTTACACGTTGTTTTTCATCTCATAAAAAACTACAGTCCCTGTCGCTGGCGGAAAACCCCTAAAAACGAAGGGCAATTCGGGAATTATTTTGCCTCAGCCATGTTTTGACGTGAACCTTCGGAAAAAGAGTGTTATGAGACCTGCAAGTAATCTATTTTTTACACCCGCAAAAATAAAATCTGCAAACACGCGGGGGTGTTAAGGAAGCATATGGGCAATTTAGCGTCTTATTTAGACTGTTATATTCAAAATCGTGAGATTAAATAACTGTTTTGAATCAGATCAAAAACTTAGTAGTATCCTTTGAAATAGATGTCAATGCAAAAAAATCGGGTAGTTCATCACTGCCATATCGGTGCATTATCACGTGACAGCTATAAATAGCTAATGTGTACTCCTTAACATAAAATGAGATAGAAACAACACTACCCTACGGTTTCCACAAAACAATAAACCTATCAAGTGAAGGCGAAACATCTCAGTTTTATCACAACCTCTGATAGAATCCTATAGTCTTCTTAAATAAATAGTTATTCATCCGGTTGTAAAAAAAATATCCCCAACTTTAATTCAGTTTGCACGGAAAACAGTATGTTGCATCAAAACAACACATAACACATGATTCTAGCAGCATAATTCAATTTAACCATTGATCAAACTATCGATACATGTAAAATTGAAAATATACACGGGGTAGTGTTGTTCTAGTCAGATTTTTATATCATAAACAACGACAGAGGAAAGCCAGGCCGAGAAATAAAAGCCAATTTACATACCTACCTTTAAGCGAATAATTGATAAAACTAACATCTCTCCCAGTATTCTTTTGTTCAATTCTCAATAAATCACACCAAAATACGTTATAAGAGTTCTTAGATAACTTCTATTTTGAATTTGTTTACAATGCTTTCCGATCAAATTTACACGACATTTAACTTTCAGTCATGACGTCATCAATGTGTAAATCTAGGTAATACAATCTAAATTGGGATAAAAATTGTCTCCAGTAATTTTTATTTGTTTTTGGTCTATGTTTCGTTGCTAAAATATTTAAATATGTACATAATAACTAAGATTTGAGATTTCACGAAACTACATGTAATTCAGATTCCATATGCTTCCTTAACACCCCCGCGCACAAAAACATTTATTGTGGAATATATGTGGAAAGTTTTACAGAATTCTGTAGCTATATCAAAAAGTTATGAGCGATTTTTAAAACCATGGTGCTCGCGGTGGCCTCTGATTTATGAAAATATGTTAAAAGTTATACTGTATGTAATTTCACGGCGTGTTAATTTTGAATGATTTTTTTGGTTTTAATTTGTGCAAATATGCAAGTCTATTCACAATACAATGCAAACTTGTTAATATCATGACGACTCGATAATATATACATGTACAAGTTTAGGGAACCCTGCCTTTTGGGGGAGGGGTTGAAAAACTGCCGTTATATCATTGAATTTCAAAGAATTGGCGTGCATTTTCATCTAAATTAGCATTGTCTGGTTCTAATAAAACTAATGCGGGTGCTGCATCATAGCTAAATTCATAATTCACTTTAATATTGCCGTTTTAGCGGCATAATTTTATAATTTCTGTATACCATACAAGCGTCTAAATAACTCATTTTACACAAAATTCGTACTACATAGAAGGTTTTTTGGTTTACGACGATAAAGCCAACTTTCTGGATAAGCTGCTGTATTTTTACGGGGCAGTTTGGACAGTCCGACACACTATAATCGGGTCGCTGTTTGATGTTCTACGAAATTTCAGAGGAAATCTGGGCTAATTTTGTATGCGCCATTGACAACAAAATAAGAGAGGTGCCGGCCAGAAAGGCCCATTGTTGGTAATTTCTAATCTACACACATCGATAGAACCCCAAAACACCCCACTTTATGACTTAAAACACTGTTAAAACCCCTAAAAACGAAGGGGAATTCGTGAATTATTTTGCCTCAGCCATGTTTTGACGTGAACCTTCGGGAAAATAGTGTTGTGAGACCTGCATATATATTGTGTTGAAACTTGGGAGTTCATGTCACAAACCGACTATTATATTCATGTATATTAATGGTGTTGAATAAAAAAAATATATTTTCTACAGCAATTGTTTTTGGACAAAAATAAAGCTCTATGCATGAAACTTACAACATTTTTTGGTGCATTCTATTATTATTATTTTAAAACTGAAAGCGAAAGTTAAAAATTTCACCTAAGAAAAATAAAACAGTATTTGCAATATGCTGAAAACAAACGATGTTTGGAAGAATCTGGTCCAACACATGACTCCTGGATTACTATTAGTATTACTGCATTTGGTTGGATCTGTAAAGGTAACTGTTGCATACCTTTATATCATGATTGATATTTGAGTTAAAAAAATACAATCGAGATCCATTAGGGGAAAAGGTCAATAAAAGTTTATATTTCTTCAAGTCATTAGTATTGAAGGCACCGCCATTCCCAGAGCAATAAAAATACAACTTAAATTGTTCTTTGCAAATGTAACTGTCTGATATTTTTTTGTAATTTGTTCATATTATTTTCAGTTTTTTGGATATATCCAACAAATGTCATAACTGTCTAATACAATCCGTACTATAACATTTACGTATATACGGACCAGGAAAATTTGTATTAAGATATTTTTACCAGAACAGTTTGCAATTACTGTATCAAAACATCTGTATAAATTCTAGCTTTAACTAGTTCGAACTGAAATTAAAGTTTAACAGAAATATTTAGGAAAAAGAGGCCCATGGGACACATCGCTCACCTGAGCAAAAATTGCTAACTATTTTGACTTTAAACACTTTAAATAATTAAAAATAGAGAAATTTAATATTTAGCATAGTTAAGTACCATAAATTTCTTATGTAAGATTAAATATTTTTATAGAGGGGTGGTGATGAAAATAAATTGTGTCACTGGTATGTTAATTCGTACAGTTTTTTTGCATACATTTGAAGAGTAATGGTTCTTTATAGATAAAATTTTTCATGTATTTGCTAAAATGTATATTAGTTTCAAATTTAGCACTTAATGTGGGCCAACCTTTTCATCTGTAGTCATAATTTGAACAAGTTCAATCTACACAATTAGAGGATGCCAATATTCTAGTTCATTGATTTTCATATCAGAGGTCATGCAATACAGATCCAGTTTTATATATAAAAAAGTGGTTAACCATTTAAACTTACTAGACCCTTAATTTAAGGGTCCAGACCCTTCATGACGTCATATGATAGTACGTGTTGTTTCACGCAACCTTTCTTTATTTCCAAGATTAACTTATAACAAGAAGTACGCACAAAATCATATTAGGTAATTTGTTATTTAAATTGTGTCTGTTAAAATCTAGCTTCATTTATACGCCGACTCGATATATCCCAGAATTTGAAATGTGCAGTGAAGCTTTCATATGCGTTTTGGCTAAATTGGCTTGAAAAATTGGCAACATTCTCTTTGATGTGAACCCTTAAAAATAAAAACCTGTTGAAATATGTTTCAATTATAATGTATCAACATGAGACATATTTCTTTAGAAACAAACATTAATGGTAATATAAAAAGAACCTCGTGAATGATTTTTATGCATACACATTCAAAAAGTATATACTGGTAATACATAAATTTTAACAAATTTTACAAATTTACTTTAAATGTAAACATGTAGTTTCTCAGTGTCTTATAGTTATGCATATTGTACATTAAATTAAATGATTATAATGATGATAAAACACAATAAATCATATTTTATAACCAGATATATACATGGATACATAATTACGTAAGTCATATATATACACAAAGTTTAAAGAAATTAATTTACAAGTTTCACTGTTTTTTCATAACCTTTCTCCAAAAAAGCGAAAATAGGTTATGAACAGTATTGATTGAAGACATAATTAAATGAAAAATATTTGTTTATATTTTTGTTAAATATTTGTTGATAGAAATTTATACACAAACTAGTAACATAATTATTCTTGTGTCATTTACTTAACTGTAATAAAACAGAAAATGAATTTGATCAGGCATGATTTGAAAATACGAGTTTTTTGATAATTTTGTAATTTAAGGGTGATTGTTTGAACAATTGCAAAAATAATGCACTTTGTACTTTAAAATTAACATCATCAAAAACAATTAACTTTATGACACATTTATGATGTTTAATTTAACCATACAAGATGAAGACATCCTTTCTGTGCTATATGATACAAAATAATGTTTCGATCATAATATATATTTGCATATAAATGCATGCACAACCATATTAAATAATACTATATTATTTTTTTTTTTTACAAAAGAGTATTTAAGCAATAAGTGTGTGAATGATTTTGAAATATTGAATAAAACCTAAGTGAACATTTGTTTGAAAATAAATTTACTGAAATTCAATGCAATGTATTTCTCATTTCTCAATTTCTTTAAATGAGATTCTCTATGAAGTCTACATTAAGAGTACGCTGTCTCAAATAAGCAATCATTATGCAATATTTCTTTTTCTTTTTTTTATACATGTATGCCATATTGTTTATATAATAACTATGAACTCTGTCCATAGATATGAATTTATAAGAAAAGGCAGGTTTACAGCCCTCTACAGGATGGCCAGTGACCTCCTTTCTTTATACTTACCTTTTATTTTTGAACGATTGGAGCTACGTGTCCTTAAATACTGGTGCCTTTTGTATTCATAAGAGAAATACATGCATTCAAATAAATTAATAACATTGCATTAGTAAAATATATATAATTTTCATTAACAATCATATTGCCAGGGTAGTTATGTAGTTAACATAAAAATGATTTGGTCTGAAGTAATATAAAAATCCATAAAGGACAAGTTCAAATCAAAAACGAGAAGGAACATTGCTGAAAAGATGTCTTCCTTTATCGCTCCAATATTTTCCACTAACATTGTACATGTATTAACATGATATAATTTACATCTACTATGCACTCACATGAAGGATTCGTACATATTGTGTGTGCATTGTCAGTATAAATAAATATTAAAGAATTTTAAAAAATGAAGACAGATTCACATACATTTATTGTATTGTAAGACACCAACCCTTGCTTGGTATAACACAATATTATTGAATGAAATCATTGATAACAGCTATAAAGATAATAATTAAATAATATTAAATTTAAAAGACATATTTGAAAAATAGTCTTCTAGAATATAGGATGTAATTACTTATATGATATACAAACAATTTTGATGTGACATATATAGACTAGTATACACTGTATATATTTATGAGTACAATTTAACTTCTATCAAGTTATTGTGACACATGGAAATATAACAAAAAAGATATAAATAAAGCATCAATATACAATTCTTTATAAAACAAATAAGTGCAGGTGCATAATTAATCAGAGTTTTTTTTAATTCACTATCTTCTCTTCTTCAGATATTGCCACATTCTGTTTCGCTTAAATTTAAAGGAAAAGTTATTGAAATTGTTTACATGACCTGTCCACAACTGTAATTCACAACTAGAAACGAGCTCGTTGCAAAGCAACGAAGAGGTCTTCCGTTGCAGCTTCCTGTCGGAAAAGGATTGTCAATCAGTCTGATTAAAAGCACCCTCTTCTCCTTACAGGGTCTGACAGGTATTGATAGGGGGTCATCTTCACCCGACCTAAAATTCTGACCAATCAGGGCTTTAGAAAATGTATTGGAATTTTTAAAATGGAGACAGGCAAATTATTTTAATCCTGCTTTCTATGTAACCCCCAGACTGAGTATTGAAGAGTTGCACCTCTCATTAACAGATAAAGTCATGTATTTGGTAAATGAGATATATATTTAGGTTGTGTACAAATATAGAGGTTAAGTGAAGATGAATTGTTATCGATACCTATCAGACCCTGATAGGTGTAGGCAGAAGGGTGGTGATTTTAATCAGACAGGATTGTTAATATGATAAAAGTAAGTTCAGAATATCAAAAATAAATGATGACGGCTTCTCCAACCTGAGGGTGCGCTGTACGAGAGGTGCTCAGTGGGAGGGACAACTCTCCGTATAATGTTTGGCCAAGCAAGCATCGTTTTTCCTTCGGGGAACAAATTCATCCGAAATGTATTAACAAGCCAATAAAAGAAAAAATTAATCTTCAAAATCTAATCCGTGGTAGTGGTAAGGGGGGGGGGGGGGGAGTTGTGAGGCAGCTATAACTTATTTTGTTTAATATAATTTGTTTTCAATTTGCCATAAAAATTTATATTGCCTTCTACTAAAATGTGGGTTGGGGGAGGGGGGAACAATGCCCCAAAATTCAATTTCCTTTAAGTTAATTTAAGGTGAATTTTGGTTGCGAGAAAGGGGGAGAGTGCTCTCAGTGGACTAACTGGCGGTTCTGTGAGCAACCTCACAAATAATTCCCCCCCCCCTCCCCACTAAGAAAAACAAAATCATAACTAAAGTATTTATCTACAGACACAACTTATGAAATTTCCTTCAATGACCTTGAACTTCACAAAATAACCTTGAAACAAAATCATAACACACACTTAGGTCATAGGCAATCTTTGTGTAAAGTAAGATCTTTCAATGTTTGGAGGGCGCCTTGTTTAGAAAGCTACATTACAGAAATAATTTGTTCACTTAAGGTCTACGCCGCGCCCTGCCGCCGGAAATCGGTGTCACTAGTGCTTAATTTGGCGCCGGAATCCTTAAGGGATTACCCGTCCCCCGAGAAATCCGGGCTCACCTAATGAGCACAAGTCAACACTTAGGTCATAAGCAATCATTGTGTGAAGTAAGAACTTTCAATATTTGGAGGACGTCTTGTTTAGAACGCTACATTTCAGAAATAATTTGTTCACTTAAGGTCTACTCTGCGCCATAGCGCCGGAAATCGGTGTCATTATTGACTAATTTGACGCCGGAATCCTCAAGGGATTACCCGTCCACCGAGGAATCCGGGTTCATCTAATGAGCACAAGTCCTAGTTTGGGCGCAGGGCGCCATGTTTAGAAAGCTACATTACAGAAATAATTTGTTCACTTAAGGTCTACGCCGCGCCCTGCCGCCGGAAATCGGTGTCACTAGTGCCTAATTTGGCGCCGGAATCCTCAAGGGATTACCCGTCCCCCGAGGAATCCGGGCTCACCTAATGAGCAGAAGTCCTTGTTTGGGGACAGGGCGCCTTGTTTAGAACGCTACATTACAGAAATAATTTGTTTTCTTAAGGTCTACTCCGCGCCCTGGCGCCGGAAATCGTTGTCACTAGTGCCTAATTTGGCGCCGGAATCCTCGAGGGTACACCCGTTCTCGAGGAATCCGGGCTCACCTTATAAGCACAAGACCTAGTGTTGGTGCAAGGCGGCCTAATAATTTCAGTTGTTTAACATCGGGATCGGAAAACGCTTGAAAAATAGTGACCTTCTAATTCAAGAATGCACATTTTGTCTCACGCGTAAGAATTTCGATCGAAAGATTCATTCAGTAATGCAGTTGACCTCGATGAACTGACCTCAATCATAAGAAGATGCTCCATGAACTGACCTCGATCTATTGATGTTGCATAATAGTAGCTAGGAAGACGGCTTGATTTATAATAATGCGACCTCAATAGCAAGTTATGATGGCATTCAATGTTTTTCAGTCGCATTAAATTATTTTAATACAACTCTTTCTTTGTATACGTGTTAATGCTCTTTGAAGAGCCCTACTCAGTATTCTGAAGAAGAAGAAGAAGATACATTAACATTTATTAATTACGTTAAAAATATAAAATTAGACAAAGAGTTAACGAACGGCTTTTCCCAAATTTATTTAAAAATTAAATTTGTTGACGGTTTATAATAATGAAATTATGGTGTACAGATTCAAAATATTCTATATTTTGTAAAAATATTCTATATTTTGTAAAAATACAGTACTTATTTTATTATTTTACATCAAACTGATCATGTTGATTGCTTCTAGCTATCAATATATCATTATTGCCGATCATTCCTTTAAAAGGAATACTTGTTTTTTGTTAGTGCGTTGGAGTTAGTGCTGGCTAGCTTTACTCTGGTAGTGAGCTATCATGGTACACGTATTTCAAAGAAACAAGAAATCTGTCGACACTTGCAGTACTTTGATGATTTCTATGGCGACCGACTGCGTTGCATAATGTAGTCGTATTTCATAACTTCTTAATCCGAGAACAATTTTCCTTTGACTTAAAACTTTTAAGTATAATATATTATTCCGTTCATATCTGTAGAAGTTTAATAATAAATAATATCAATAATATTCGATAACCTTCGATACATTGTTACTCAATTACATAACAATTGATGATCTGCAGCCATATAAACATAACCCGACTGGGGCTATAGATGTTCTCAGCTGTGTGCGCTGAAGCGACACAAGATTTTCGGTCGCACGCTGCGATTGAATTAACACAGACTGACCGAATAAACAAACGGGTGGGAAAGTGAAAATGTTACACATAAGAAGAAGTCGCCAAAAAATGATTTTCGTCAAATCTGATTATCTTTTTGCCAATTAAAAAAAATCCGAATGCCTCAATTCAGGACACCTTTTATCGTGCCAGCACCTACCGCAAACATGAAACATGGAACTTTGATTATAATAAACTACCTTGTGCGCAATCGTATTAATCATTGCTAAATCAACTGTACATGTAAAATAAATTTATCTTTTCATCTTAAACCAATATCATAGTTGAAATCATAAAAGAAAATAGTTGTGTTCGTACAAAAGTCTGAAACATGCACTCGCGCGGGATCTCCTCGGCCATGTGCGAGGGATGATCATCATTTAAAAGTTTTAATATTTGTGGGTTGTTTGTTGATTTAAAACAATATTTGTACAGATTTATAAACATTTTAGACCTACAAACCAACCATTAATTTAAGACTGACGAAGTTTCCGATTTGTAGTAATATCGCCTTTATAAATTTTCAGAACATCTTCTTACACTCTAATGTTTAATTAAATAAAAACAAGATGGACAAACTCTTATAACATGAAGAAATTAAAACAGATCTTGTATTTTATTTACGGGTATGTAAACTAAAACAATTCTAGAGTGCGCGGCTAAATAAACTCATATATGAGAGACGCATTTCTCGTGTATTAGATAACCGCTGACCGCTAGTTAGCCCCGTCGCGACCATGGTGACCGATTTTCTAGGCCGCGGG
>WFKH01011925.1:34479688-34502421 GCA_016163765.1 Magallana hongkongensis | reverse complement strand
CCGATTTTCTAGACCGCGGGTGAGGGATAGCTTACGTAACGGTACACACACAGCTCTTATTCAAGGTAGATTTTAAATGCATGCAGTATGAAAACTCAATTGTAATACATAGATTTATTTTAAATCCGTAGTTTGTGTTTTACTACAAAGGAAGAAGAATGTTTTGTTTTCCGATTCTCGTTTTAGGGATTGTGCACTATAAGAACTTAACAAAACTGACATAAACTCCAAAAAAAAAATCTATTCTAAAAAAAAAATTCCTGTATAAACCAGCATACTTTCTATGGTAACTTTATGCCAGTTAACTTGCCAAATTAAACGAGGTACATGTTAACATGTACAGCTTTTTACACTCATACAACACAAATCACCAACAAAATAACATTGTAACAACCTTTATGAGATCCCAACAAACAACTTTTCCAGCGACAGCCATATCGAAATCCTAACCGTTTTTGAGTTATTAAGCAAAAACTTTCAAGCGCTATTGGCCCTTAATTTTAGGGGCCAGCCCTTTTTTATTGGTGTCAAATGAAAGCCCTTAACATTCTGCACAACTTTTATTCTACATGTCTTAACAAAATATTTTTCGTTTAAAAGATACAAAGCAAAATATGTCTAAATTTTCGCACTTTTTGGAATCCTATTTTTTGACCCCCTACCTTTTTCTAAATAACAAACGTAATCGAAAAACAAAAATCGATGTGCACAACTTCAATGTCTCTGTTATTCAAATTCGCTGGATTCCCATTCCCTGCTATCATAGTCTCGGAGCCTTTGTCTGGAAACCAAAGGCCCTAAAAATTTTTAAAAGGGGAATAACTCGTTAACGGAAGAGGAATTTTAAAGTTTATGAAATGTTTTAGATAGTGTTTTGTAATGTCTATAAGCCCTGAAAATTTGAGCAAAAACCGTTCAGAAATGAGCAAGATATGAAGCCTCAAAGTTCGCGTCTAGGAAGAAAAAAAAAAAAAAGAAAAATAAGAATAATCTTACAAGCACAATAATAGTAAGGTCTTCCGTTGGAAACGGAAGACCTTAATTAACTCATCTGTAGTTCATTTATAGAGCACATGGCTCAGTGGTCATGAGCGTTAGGCCAGTAACCCAAAGGTCGCTGGTTAAAATCCGCTGTGGTCATTTAATATTGTGTTGTCCCTTACACAAGGTACTTTATCAATCTTTGTCTCAGTCCACACAGCTGAATTTGGGTACGAGCAGTAAGCTGGGAGTTAAACTGCGATGGACTGGTGTCCCATCCATAGGGAGTCAGTGACTCTCATCTGCTTAGCACCTTAAAACCGGGTATAAGCACCGGCCTTATGCGCCTTCATGGCTTGGAGAAGGATTAAATTTAGCTATTTTCAGTTAGTGTCTTTCCTCTTATTGATGCAAGTCTGAAGATTATTATCTTAGAATATTGAAGAAATATACACAAATTTGCACATGTTCACTATAGCTTTGAATATACTACTTAAATGTTTTTGGTTCAATATATGTATATATAGACATTATAATACAATATAGTATAAAGAAGATGGCCAAGTAATACAAAAGACAAAATGTAATAAGTAAATGAACACCAATCTAGTAAATTAAAAAATACTAGTACATATAATTAGTAATTAAATATATATTTAATGTATAAATTCAAAAATATTGGCATAGTCATGTTTTAGGTGGGGGGAGGAGGAGAATTGATGAAAACAACATCAGTGAAGTGGATGATATCTGTGTAAATTTGGCCTATTAAAGGCTAAAAATTAAACATTGAGAACAGAATTAACAACCTTCTCTTCATTCAGAAAACAGTGGAATAGTTACAAATCAAATACTTAATCAATAATTTAATCCCCTTCCCCTTTGAACTACTGAATCTATTCTGAACCAAAAGCAAATAGTTGGTGTCTTACAATATTTATATTAACAGACCATTTGTCACCTTTATAAGAGTGACAAATTGGATGAGTGAGGGGGCATTATTTTTACAGCTCCCTCTGATGAGTTTTTACTTCGGTGCCCCATTCTCTTTAAAACACAATTATTTCATTCAAAAGCACAGTATATCATTTTATGATCAGACCAGTATGCTTCAATCACATCTGTTGCACATTGGGCTATGTTTGTAATTATCAGGTCCAGCTGAGAACCGGTATTATGTGTAGCCTTTGTTACAATTTGTTTACATTTAAAGCATTTTTCAAAAAATGTTAAAAATTCAATATGCCCAGCAAGCAAATCAAAATTGAAATCCCCTAAGTCCCCAAGTCCTTCTGGTGTTCAGTCAAAGGCTTAAGATGTGTGTTTACATGTTGCTTGAAATTTTCCAAAGAACATGATGGGTATTTATAAAGTACGATGACTTGTACATCTCTAGTTTGGCTTAAATGTACATTTGCAGTGATGAACTCCAAGAAGTCATTGTTAAACTTTGAGATACATGTTATCTTGTAGTCATTTTTCACATACAGTGCTGTTCCATGATGTGGACGTCTATTCAAGTGACTTGTAACCTCATGATTAAATATTGCTGTGTAGCCGTGTAGTTGAAAATTGTCTTCATCTGCACTACATAGTCTTGTCTCCGAGAAACCTACTACATCTGATGCAAGGATATTTGGCTCACTTTTTACTTGTGAAAAGTGTTTATGAAGTGATCTACAATTGTTGAAAGCAACTTTAAAACAATTAGAATTGATCTGATACATTGGAACATAACAAAGTTGCAATGGCGCCTCAGTTTTCATTCTTTCCAATTTTCCTCATGCACTTTTTCATCCATAGCCAATGCCTGCTCATTGAAGTTAAGGATATGTAGATTATCTACTGACCGTACTCGACTTAGAGCAACATAGTGAATGTGTGGAGTTTTCCTAATTTTAGTTTGCGACAAGTCAATTACAATTTCACCAACAGTGCACCCTTGAGCTTTATGAACTGTCTTTCCTGCAGCTGGTCGCAATGGAAATTGAATTCTCTGAAAAGTATTATGATTCAATACAAAAGACCGCTGAACTTCAAAAATAGGTGTCCAGTTATCATCTATTCCCTCATGAAACAAATGCTTGTATTTTTTGCGAGTCGACTTTCCAACAGCAGAATCAAACAAATTTACCCAAACTATGTTTGGTCTTGATATGCCTTCCGTTTTGCTTTCAATCAGTTGAACTTTACATGATGACCCATTAGTAAGCCCATCAGAGACATCAACATTGACCGAGATATCGTATATCATTCCAACAGCAAGAATCAACATTTGCATTAAATTGGCAGTTTTGCCAACATCATCTTCATTTACTAAAGACCTGAGAAGCTTTTGTTTCACTTCCTTTGAGTAATCTTTGATAACAGTATAACTGATTTCACTGTGACCTTTTCTCCTTCAAGTCTTTCAATCAACTGATTGTTGTATGCATCTACTTTAGAGTTCTGAGTAAAGAAATGTGGAGCATGGTGTGGATAATTTTCATTTGTTTCTGTTATCATGCATCTTTGAATTACGTTCTTGTCTTCTGGTGTTAGTTCATTATAACGAAGGCGATTAAGCAGTTTAGCAAACTCGATATCATCTTTTTGTATCATTATTTCATCCAATTCAAATACACAAAAGTGTTACTTCCAAAGATTGCTTGCAAGAGCTTGGGCATTACATTTTAAATACTGAAAGATCCAGCTGTCCATTACAGGTTTGAGTTGAAAAAAAATCACCAACTGGTAAGATACTAATACCACCAAATGGCTTTTTGATACCTGTAAGAAGTTGCAAACGACTGTCAATTAGAACCAGTGACCTATTGTCTACCATTGATATTTCAACAATTATGATTAATTTCAGGTTGCAGTATTTGGTACGAAAAGTATTCAATTTATTACAGTGTAAACTTTGTTGGCTTTGATTAATTTGTTGATGAAAAGCGGACGCTATCGTTGACCCTCCAATGTTATAAGCTGCTTTTCCTGTGCATGCACAAAGACGTATTCTAACATCATCTGGGTTTTCACCTTCAGTGGAACATAGATATCGGTGCAAAGCTTGATAAAGTGCTCTTATCAAAACAGAATTGCCAACACCAGCACCTCCAGATAAAAAAGAATAAATCGACTCTTTTTCAGTTATGACCTATTGCAAGACATGATTGAAAAATTCCCTTTGCTTCACATTTAAACTTTCCACCGATTTCAAATATTCATTCTCTGGCAGTCTCACAGAACTTTCTTCTGTAATTTATCTTGATGGGATGCCAACATCTGCTCCAATATCATATATCCTTTGTTCAACTGGTCTTTCAGGATTAAACTGAACAAAGTTTTCTGATTCAAATGATCCTTCAGCTTCGTCTTCTGCCTCTGTTTGCTGAGCATTAGGTGCTAATTCATCAAAAGCATCTGTTGAATCATCATTTGCTATCTGTAATGCTGCATCTAGCAGTTCAGTATTAAACTCATATTGCTTAATTTTATGAGCCAAAAAAGACTTTCTAAGACTAAATGAATTTTCAAAAGTGTCAGTTTCAGACAACAGTTCAACTGATTCATCTCTCCAGGGCATAAACAACATTAACTTTTCTCTATAGTAATTTTCGGGGTCTGTTTTTAGACTGAACCGGACATATATAATCACTCTAGGTACTTTGCAACGTCTGATGATAATGCCATTTTTTAGAGTAACAAGTGTATCACTATCATTAAAGTCAACATCTGACTCATCATTTTCATCATCATTTATCTCTGTTTGATCGAATGTGTTTTCACTTTCTTTTGGAAACACTACATCAAGTTGGGATACATAGTCAGCTAAACACCAGTTTTCAAGTTGTTTTGGTCGTTTTGTGTATCTTTTAATGACATTTCCGCATTCAACATCTGTAGAATTTGGTGTCAACTTTTCCAATTCAGAATCTGTTTTGATGAGAATTACTCTATCATCAGAGGCACTTGTGTTGATAAAAACAACATCTCTTGATGCTTTTGTTAGAGGCATTTGCAACACCAAATATGCAGCTTCTTGTGCTCCGACTTCCACGCTATTGAAGAAATGGTTTCCAAAATGACGCACTTGTCTTTTTATGTCAAGATTTCCTTCTCTAGCTTCTTTCGCAGCTCTGTTCAGTAAATCAATCATTTGTCTTTGAGATTTTCTTATACATGAAACAATGTACATTGCACAGGCATATGGATCCAAGATAAATTGCATATCAATGTTTGCTTTCCAAGCATTTAGAACAACATTGCTGTAAGAATTTACTCTCATATCGCTTGGCTTTCTTTTTTTAAAAACCTTTAAACCTCAAAATGAACTCTTAATGCATTTGATGTAATCTTCCTCTGATATTTCTAAGACTGAATCTAGGAGTTCCTTGTATGATAAATCACAGCCATTTTTCGACATATCATTTAACTTTTTCTGAATTTTATCATACATTTTCCTGTACTTGTCAACATCAGCATCTAAAGGTTCTAGAATCATAGACTTTTCAAAAGGAGGTAGTGGAAAACCAAATCTGCATACATCTTTTCCTCCCTTTGTGCATGTTTGAGAATGTTTATGCTCTTGTAATTCTGTCAAGTCATCATCTTCATTCTTTTCACATTTCAAGTAATAATCTACAAAATCCAAAATCTCTTTTTCATCATTTTCTTGATATTTTGGGGCATTTTCAATCCAGACAACCATGTGAACATGGGGTGATCGTCTCTGTTGAAATTCAATTCTATAAAAATGGTATTTCACTTTGCCGATTGGATGATGGTCACTTTTCAAAACAGAATTCAGAAATACTCGAAACCTATGGTCAAAATATCTGGTGCATGTAATTGGATCTTTCTGTACCATTTTTGATTTTTGAAACCATGACATATTGTCAATTTCTTCATCTGTATATTCCTTTGCATTGTTTAAAACGCCAAGTGCTCTGATGAGATCAATCCATCTTGTATCGGCAGCAGACAGAGACATGAACCATGTTGGTAAACCTAACTGTCTAATCATAGCAAATACATCTTTTTTTCCGAGTTTCAAGATATGCAGGTGAATTTCTTAACTGTCTAAAGATAAAATAACCCTCATTGTGTCTTACAAGACTATTGACATGTTCAGGATTTTGCACATCGTTTGCTGTAAATGTTTTTCCCTTAGTTTTACATTTCCTCAAAGCCAAATTGCATTTGTCAGTAACTTGCTTCATTTGTATTTTTATCAACTTAAAAAAGCAAGTTTGGAACACGCTGTGCTGCAAAACTCCCACTTAGCTATGTCTGCATATGAAACACGAAGTTCTCTTTCTTCATCATTTAATCTTTTCCTTCCACAAAAGAGTGTAGGAAATGAGAAATATTCAGCAGCCTGATCTTGATATAAACTTATTGGACGTTGTCCTTCACCAGGGGCAAACGTGTAAACCTGATTCATATCTCGTGATGCATCATCTAGCAAAGTGTCACAATTTCCATCTCAACCAATTCCATCTACTTTACAAAATTCATCATTATCGGACTCCAGAAAATCAGTATTTTGGTCCCTTCTTGACTGTGTCTGAACTAATTCTTGAACAATTTCGTTTGCCGAAGTTGTGATTTCTTGAAACCAGTTGTCATCAACATTGAACGTTCTTGTAGAATTCACTGTTGTTCATAAGTCAATGCAGTGCTATCAGTACTTTTGCTGGTCGTACATTTTCATGATAATCGCATTTTTGATAAGATAACTTTTTCTTCAATTTTACGGGAATTGTAACATTTTCATCCAATTTTCTAGGTAAGCTATTTATTGTAGGCTGAATATCAACTGGGACATTCACAACATTTCCTCTGGCAGAATATTGTCCACCTCTTGGTAACTCTCTGATTTGCATAAAAGGAATTCTCAAAGGCACAAGCCTTTCCTCTAAAGGAAACAAATCTAATTCCATTGGTTTTTGTGGCCATGTCATACCATTAAAAACAGACAACTTTGGAGTTTTGTTTTCTTTTAACGATGAATAGCAAGTATTGCAAATCCACTCCTTATCTTGAACAGAAAGAGTACTAGTCAAGTATTTGTTTTTAATTCTTTCATCCAGTTTTGTGTTCTCCACTTTTAATACACTTTCTTTAAACCACGTTTGCTGACATCAAGAACATACAAAAATGGGATTATGTCTAATCTGTTCATGAAAACTTTTGATACAATCATCTATATCTGCTCCAAACCTAAGCTGTCTTTGTCGTTCATTTACTTTGTTACAATATTCATATCTGTCCTCTTCTCTTGTTTATGTTCCCTATTATGATTTTTTTTTTCATTTTCATGATATGAAATGATACATCGTTTAGCTTGCTTTTTCAATCTTTCTTGTTCAAGGACAATTGGGTTCTTTCTCTTCAATTTTCTGGCTTTTGTCTCTCGTTCATTCTCTTTATTTCTTACATTAATGTTTTGTCGTTTATTCTTTCTAGCAATTTTATCCATCTCTCTTTCTTTTTTTGAATTTAAATGCTTTGCCTTTTAATCTTTCTTCCAGATGTATTTTGTGTTCTTTCCTTCTCTAACACTTCAGGATTTTGTCTTTTCAGTTTCCTTGCAGTTTTTTTTTCATTTCTCTTTTCTTCTCTTAAACATTAATACATTGTCGTTTAAACTTTCTTCCTAATAGATGGAGGTTCATCCATTTTGTTGAATTTTTTTCTGCAATGGGTCTCTCTCTGGAAAACAGTGATGCAAAGTACTAATTGAGATTGGTAAAATTTCAAACTGCATAGAAAAATCAATATGCATGCTGTTGTACATGTTGTACAAATATGTCACCAATTCATCAAGACCCTTGTTCATTACCAACACAGATTTGCCCTCACATTCAGACATGCCATCATGGTCATGTGAATGAGAATCGAAGAAATAATATTCAGTGTTTGACATTTTGTATACACCCGAAAAAATTGCTCCTATCATAATTAGCAAATATCTAGAAATCTGGAATGCCTCATCTAATGCTTGATGCAATGATTTCACAGGGCTGTTTTGTTCTCCCGAGAAAACTTATCCCCAAATGGTATTAAATTTGTGAATGACATGATGATTTTCTCCCAAAGTTAATTTACTTGGTAATTCATCAAAGTTGAGGAGTTTGTTATGAAAGATTTGTTTTTGCATCAAACTTTTGACCACTGTTGTATACACCTGGTCTCCTGCTATTAAAGTGTTATCTAAAAAAATCAGTTGTGAATGAGAATCCTTCATAACATTTGATCAACATAGTAAGTGCATTGCAAGTACATTGACTGCCCCTTGAAAATGATGAAAACCTTGAATCTCCTTGATGAAATGACCCAATAACTAACTTCCTTTGATAAACCAGGTTATCTTCATGAGGTTGCAAATGATTTTGCATAGTTTTAGTCACAGAGTCATTGTTTGTAAGATTTTTTTCACATTGTTTTGCAAATTCATTTCAGCAGAGTTTTGACACAAATTTGTTTCACAAAGTTTATTGAGCAAATTCATTTCGAGTTCATTGTGCAAATTCATATCCAGTTCAGTGTCCAAATTCATTTGACAAATTTTTTGCTTTTCCTGTTTGTTTGGTAACCTGAGGCCAGGCTCCTCAGGGTCAACATTGGTTTTACTGTTTTTCACGAGGCCAGTCTCCTCACTCATTTTAATGTCAGAAATTGTTTTACTGTGTTTAACGAGGCCAGTCTCCTCAGTCAAGTCCAGGTCAGAAATTGTTTTACTGTTTTTCATGAGGCCAGTCTCCTCAGTCATATCAGTCTGTAACTCTTTCCTGTTCATCCTCCAATACTTCCGCCGTGGCATCTACAAAAAAAATTCCCTTGTATATAAAGATCATAAAATGCCATGCAAAGACCATGTGTTTTAGGGGGTTTGGACTGTGAAAATAAAATGAACAAGATGTTATTATAATTGGGGCGATTATAAAGTCTCCCAAACGAACGAGGCCATCATCGGGGTAGGTGGACCAACATGGGTCAAACTTTACAGACAAAAAGTGTTAAGACTTCAATATTTCTATTTGTGAAATTTTATGAGGTTCCCGAGGGGTCATTTACTGTGCATTTACATGACCTACATACCATTTGATGCCCCTTAACACAAGGATCAAGAATATATATGGTTTAGGGGTGGGGATCTCAACCGTTTTCAAGATATTTTGGCACTTCCTGTTCGAGGGGGGTCAGGACTACCCCCGGGGCCCATGTCCTCATACCATTTGATGCCTCTTGAATATATATGGTTTAGGGGTGGGGACCTCAACCGTTTTCAAGATATTTGGTCATTTCTTATTTCTGGGGGGTGGGATGACCCCAGGGTTAAGATCTAATAAACATCATGAATTGCCAATAATTCAAATGGTCTCCACCATTATAAACGATTGTTATTTACCTTCTGTGACTTGTTGTAACCTTCCTCACTTGATCGATGAATACACTTGAGTGGGAAAAGTGTTGTCACGTGATATGTTAAAGAGCTATTTAATGTATTGACAGGCATATTAGTAATTACTCTAGTTTACTTAGGACCACCCATTATTTTCATCTTTAATAAAAAAACAAAACCCCAAAACAAATGGCTACAAACCAAGATGATTTTCCATTTCAATATTTTCTTACGAACAACGATACTTTAGATATCATAATTAAAATGTGTCCGAACTATAGAAAGTGTTTAAAAGACATCGTTTTTATTTACTCTTGCAAATTACTATCAAAATTGTTGTAGATTTCAGATAATTCTTTGGGCAAGAAGGAGCCCCAGAAAGTAGTTATCTGTAACACATCATCCTAGTAATTTTTTTGTACATTACAAGTATTTAATGTTTGGTAAGACATTTCTAATGATCAACCAAAATTTCAGCATCAGTCTTTGAATCGTGAGAGAAATACAGAGCCCACAATTCTGCTAGCTTTGGGTCACAGGCACCTGACGTTATATTTTTCTCATAACAAAAAAAATACCGTATATCTAATAATACACAAGGTACCCATCGCCTTTATTTTGGATTTAAGTCAAACTGTCACATCAGATGAAAGTTCTGCATAAAACTCATCGGTGAAATTATTTTGCGACCCTTTCCGTCTCAAAAGGCTAAACGGTGGACGGAAGTTGACATAATTGCGGCATACTTTGGGTAATCCCTTCCAGATAAAGCACTGATACGAATATTCAAAAGACGTCAATTTTGAATTCGTTCAACATACAAGTTATATTCTGAAATATTGGAACAAACACACAGTGTAGGGAAATCTCATTTACATATAGTCGTCAACTTCCATCCACCCTTTAGACATTTATCGCATATCCAAGGCAGTAGATGAAGATTGAGGGGTGATTTTTATTAATGACAGTTGTAATGCACCGTTTTGGTTGAATTGGTTGTAAGCTAAAATGTTAAATGACCGATCTGGAGACTTAGAGGGTCACAAAATAATTTTACCAATGACTTTCAAGCAGAACTTCCAGCTGATGTGACATTTTGAAATAAATCCGTGTTTATTATTAGATTTAAGATATTCATTTTTATTATGAGAAAAATATACAACGTCAGGTGCCTATGGTTTGTATCTTGCTCATAACTTGAAGCTTGACATTCAAATATGGTTAGTAAATAGAAAATGTTAAACAATAAAAACAGAAAAAATTGCACCATAACAACGACAGAGCACAATTTATTTAATCATGCATATACCTATATATATATATACACATGTATATCTCCATCAGCGAAAACAATGTCTGTTTAGACTGAAAAGACTCGAGAAAATGCTAAGCATATTCACATAACACATTGCATAAATCAACCATTGCGCAAGATTATACAGTTGTCTTACCGGTAAAGAATCAGTATGCGGTTTCGTCGTGCATGCGACTATTATTGTCGGAATTCCAAATGTTTTTATATTTTGTTTTTATCATGATTCTTTGTCCTTCTAAACTGTGGTATCAAACTTCCGAAAATATGATGGATGAATTATGGAGGTAGTATTTTCAACACCCCCTCCAGTTCCTGGTTTCGAATTCGTTTTCCAGTATCGAATCAAGGTAAACAATCAGCTGCCTGATTTACCGAAGTTTATGTTTGATTTAATACGTAAAAATTCCAAAATATAGGCGATAGGCCCAAGTTAAAATCCACAATGAAAATGAAACAAACTAAAAACACCGTCACAACGCGTTGAAATATTTAATCTCAATTTACTTCACATAATAATCGGCACCAATATATCTTGCAAGTTTCAAACATTACCTTTGCGCGAGAACTGTTCCACAACAAACAAATTAATCTTTTGTCACAATGCGTCGAAAATGGCCGCTTCGAAGAAATAATCTCGTTTCCGAGATGGAATGACGTCAAGAATGAATCTGGAATAACGAACCCGAACTTATAAACCGATTAAACCCCCTTTATTATTTTTCGTTATAACTCAAATTTGGAACCTAATTATCCCTTAGTTTTTGCAATTTATTTTTTCCTTCCCATAAGGATGATTTAGGCTAAATTACGTTGAATTCATCTCAGTAGTTTTTAAGAAGAATTTTTAAAATGCACCCCCCTTTTTCTACAGTTTCGAGGGTTTCTCCGCTTTGAATAAAGATCAGTCTTCCATTTCTGCAATTTATATTTGCCTTCCAATAAGGATGTATTGTGCCAAATTTGGTTGAAAATGGCCAAGCGGTTTTAGAGAAGTTCAAAATGTAAAAAGTTTACAGACGGACAGACGGACGGACGGCAAACGGACGGACAGACGGACGACGGACAAAATGTGATCAGAATAGCTCACTTGAGCTTTCAGCTCAGGTGAGCTAAAAAGGGGGGGGGTAGGAAAAAAACACCTTTTTTAAACATCAAAGCTACATTGTCTGATTATAGCATGCTGGCAAATGTATTTTTATGTTGTTTAGTTTCCTATTTGTTAAAATGCGATCCCTCAACCATTTCTTTGGTCCAAATGAGATTCAAAGTTCAACATAAAAATAAATTAGTAAAAATGTGCCAAAAGGACAAATAATTGTGTCGCAAGAGAAAGCAAAGATCTAAAACAGATAAATAAAGTGAAACTGTTTTTAAATTTTATTGAACTATATTGCAACGACTTGTGATACATGTATTAGTAAGCACAGATTTTAATATAGTGTATATTCCAAATTGTTCAACGTTTAATGTGACCTTCGCGACAATAACAGAGCCCCAGGAAGAGTTTAAAGTTAAAAAATCATAGCAATATATTGGAAAATATAAAGATCTTGTCCTTAAGCAATCCTATCATTTGTAATATTTGCTTGCAATCATCTTCATATGAAATGGTAGTGTGTAAGCACTCTTGTACTTTGTTGATTCCAGGTTAATTAAATATTGACCTCCAGACCAATATATGGAAGAAACTGTTTAAGAATCTTCCAAACCTAATATGTTATAAATTGTGATATTGATTTGCAAGTATTCTCATATTGTGAAGATGATAAATTATTTTAACCGTGACCCCAGGCCAATGCTTTGGTCCAAAGAGGGAATCGAATTTCAACATTAAAATATATGGAGAAAAAGGAAACAAGAAAATTTTTTTTTTTAAGAACAACAATACTAGAAAGGCTTTTATAAATGGTTTTTCACTCATTCTCAGATAGCGTAAATTTCTGTTGTTTTTGTCGTGATACCAAGGGGTAGGATGGGTCCACAATGGCGGGTGTTGGGTTGCATTATTACATAGGAATATATACTATTATTCCTCTACTTATATGAAAGAATCCTTTTATATATATATATATTTTTTTTTTTTTTGAGTTGTTCAAACTGTGACACCTTGACAATTCTTGGACCTGAGAAGGGACTCAAAATATACTGTTAATATCAAAATAAAAAATTGCTTGAATTCACACAAATACCATACTTCAACATTTAATACAGCATGAACAGAGCAAGAAACCTTTCAGTGAAAACCAATGACGTCAACAATTAATATTAGTTTTTGGTTTTTTTTTCATTAAAGGTGCTTGGTCCGATTTTATATTAAAGTTTGTACACGCTTTTAAACGATGGTTATGCTAAGTATATATATAATAGACATTGCAGTACAGTAGTTTTCCCAGTCAATTAAGCCAAATTTCAATGAAAAAAAATATATCCAAAATGTTTTACAAAACAAACGATATATAAGGGCATCAGGTTAAAATTCACCCCTGACGTCGAGACGGGTATGGTTGTATTACGACTTTGACTTCGCTATAAATAAAGGTCGTAATGTTCAGGCAAATTACAAATAAACATGTGTCCGTTTTGTTCGCTAATATTTCTGGTTTGCTTTGTTTACTATCTTTGCATAACATGCGGGTTGAATAACCCCAATCATTCGGGGGACGAAACAAAACGGTTCCCTTTTATAAACATTCCCATGATGCATTTTCGTTTGTTTTGTTTTTTCGTTTTCCCAAAAAGAAATTATTTTTATTTACTTTGAATATTTCTTTGAAAGGAGACCGATTGTGCTGGTATAAAAAGGAGAAAGTCCATAACTTTCTTAGATAAATGGTTCGTATGGAAAATTAGTTGATACTGTAATAACAAACAAATCGGACCAAACAGCTTTAACATGTACTTAATGTGAATGCTCATTTTTTCTACAAAAATCATAAAACATCGAATGCTTTCTCAATGCGTCAACCGTACTGCCATTCATTCAATTGAAATGTGACTGAAGGATCTGGAAAGGTGACTAAATGGCATAGATATGTCATTATGCCATTCACTCATCTCTCATTTACCTTTTAATCTCAACTCAGTTCACTGAATGACATAGAGTCATCTTTTGAGATGACTCAGTTTCATCAATATTCAGATTCGTCTTTTATAAAATTATGTCACCGATTTTTTTTCTCGATATCTATTTAACACAGACATTTGTTTACAAATTCGGGGTGCAGGTACATGTATGGATCGTTTCTTGATTATGCATTACACTAAATTCTCTTTAAAATACTTTTTTTGGAAGTAGTGCACTTTCTTCTAGTTATGTGCAAGCTAAATATATGTACACATAAAAACAATATTTGGTCTCGTATCATTAACAAAAGATTTTATTCAAACGTTCATGTTTAGTATATATGATTTTCGTACGTAACATGGCCAATAATTGTCAGATAGCGTGACCACCCCTTTACATTTGATGTATGAACTACACATAACTTTAGTTCTTTTCACACTGAAAAGAAAGTATATATTTAGAAATAATTCTTAAACTGGGGACCTATAATCTGTTTAAATGATACACTCATGTACTTTCAATTTGTTGTATTATTATATTTTTGTTCAGGTATCAACAAATTTAAGTGAATCCTGTCAAATATCTCCCTCAACTGTGGAGATAGTTGATGACTGTCCTGACACTGATGATAAATGGAGGGAGGCTGCAGCAAGGAAGAACTGTACAGCTTATGCAATTCAATGTGATGAACCCAAGAAACTTGTGTACCATTGTGTTATCAATACATTTGTCAATCAGACACTAGAAGTATGCGCTTATAACAGGACCATAGTGTTAGGTATGGTTTTAATAATTGGCTCATTTCAAGACATAATATTGTAATCTCCTCTGAGTGAGGAGAAATAGAAGGAGACTGCAGCGAGAAAGAAATGTGCAGGAATATAGAGTGGCTTTTTACATTTATTCAACAGTTAAGTATTTAACACATGGGCTTACATAGCATTCAACAAATAAAGAAACACAAGAGGCACTAAATACAAAGATATAAGCATGTAAATATACTCTACATTAACTGATCTTGAAAACAGGAAACTCCTTTTCCATCTGATCACGTGATCATTATGTAGTATACTCTTTTCTCATTATATCCCGGGTTCCGTTGTATCGCGGTATGTTCCGGTGTCCTTTTTGTTTATGAAAAACAATTGTTGGATTCTAACGAAGAGAAACGGAATCGTCTAAAGGCGTATGCATTACGACGGCGTGTAATTGTCATTTTAAATTGGTAGCAAAAAAAATAATAATTTTTTGAACGATTTTTTATATCGTTTGAACGTTATGGAAAACACTGTGATGAACCTGATAGGCTTGTGTATCAATGTGTTATCAACCAGATATGAATAAAGTGCACATTTACCTGTAGCAGGATTATATTGCCATGTAAGATATGATAATCTGAATCATTATCAAAAGAATTGTTTTATATCAAATGAATTTGTTAATACTATAACAAATAAAAAAATCCGCGAAAATAATAACCATACAAATGAAAAGATTCAAGAATAAATAAATAAAAATATGCGTGCTTAAGATTAAGATAGGAGCCATCTTAAACATAAAAACCTTCTACAAAACAATCAAAAAGTGTTTTAATTCCTCTTTAATTGATCAGGAAGATATGGATTTGTGATTCTTTATTATGAAAAATTGAAAAGCAGTAAAAAAAAAAAAAGATACTAGATTGTTCATAATTTTTTTTTTTGGGGGGGGGGGGTGGGGGGGGGGTGTCTTTGTTAATACGCTGTTTACAATTAAATTTAATCTTTGTGAATAAATAACATATCTTTATTACGTTAAAGTATTTTTATTTTTTTTTTATATATTGTAAGCTATAACATTTAATATCAATGAATGGTAAATCATATATAAATGTAACATATATTTACAACAAACAGGTACCTGCGCTGAGTATAGTGAAAGTGGAAACAGGATACAACAGAGTACAATTAACTGCACTCACTTTGAGCCTACTCCATGTCCAAGCGGATATAAGTCAACACATGCATACAAATGTAAGTGTTTGTTTCGGGGAAGCATTTTTCACTATAAGATAACAAATACATACAATAATCTGTAACCAAAGATATTTTTGATTATTTGTAATAATAATTAAATCGATTATAGTGAAATGTGTGGCTGTAAATAATGTGTCTTCCGTGTCAATGGTAGGCATTACTGTTATTGCTTTGTTTCTTTTCCTCTATTGTTATTACTAAGGTCTTCCGTTTTCAAAGGAATACCTTATTGCTATTTCCCTATTATTAAGGTCTTCCGTTTCAAAAACATGCTTGTGATTGGTTTGTTTCTTTTTCCCTGTTATTATAATTTTTGTCACGTTTTCTCAAAAACGTTTAGCCAGATTTCAATGAAACTTTTCCATCTAACTTAAGATATAATTTGTAAAAAAAAATTACACATCATTTATTTGGTCATCATCCGGTCCCGAAATATTAAAGATTTCGCGTTTTTGCTTGTTCACAATTTTTCTCATAAAAGATAAAACTTTCAAATTCCCAGAGGTGGTAGACAGTCTTAAACCGCAGTGCGCTTTGCATGTCTACCGTTGCAACGTCTACCGTTACTTCCGGTCGTCACCGGAAGAACTAGAAAAAAAACTTTTTTTTCAACTTTTTTCATTTTTTATATTATATTGTCATTTTTCGATAGAGACGCTTTAATAAATATAGAATGTGAAAATTGCTTTAAAATCGATCAACACATTCTCGAGATTTTGGCTCCAAAGTCCTTAATCGAGAGTTTCCGTGGCGTATTTGATAGAGTGGTAGACTTCTGCTAGGCGACCAGGGTTCGATCTCCGAGTGCGGAATATCTTCTTTTCCTTAATTGTTTTTCGGTTTATGACTTTATCTCTTAAATGATCGATTTTTATTATTACTAATTTAATTTCATGAGAAATTACAATAAAAGCGCTTTTTTCCAGTGTAAATTAATGTCTATTGAGATCCTTAGAAACGGTTAAATGGAATTTGAAGAAGTATCAAGAAATGATAGAATAGAGCAACTACCCCAATAGCCTTTTTTAAGGTGCATTCAAACGGAAGACCTTTCGTTGCTCTCAACAAGATCGCGTCTAGTTATTATTTTTAGTTTTATTCTCTCTCATATTTTCTGAAAAACGTTTCAGCCTATTTCGGTAAAGATATAAAAAAAATATTTATTTTTAAATTTTTTTGATTTTAAATATTTTTCAGGGTTTTTTTTTTCGATAGAGATGCTTAATACATACATAATATTAAATTTGTTTTAAAATCGATTCCAACATTCTCAAGATATAGGGTTCCAGAGTTCTGAAGAGAGAGTTTTCGTGGCATATTCGTTAGAGTAGTGGAAATATGCCCAGGCAACCCGGGTTTAGTCCCCAAGTGTCGAATGTTTTGGGGGTTTTTTTTCTTAATTGTGCTTCGATTTTCGATTTAATCTTTAAAATAATGAATTTTAATATTTCTAATTTTAATTTTATGAAAAATCGAAATCATAGCAACTTATTTCCCAGTATAAATATGTCTATTGAAATTCTTAGACGGGGTTTAATGAAATTTAAAGGAGTGTTAAAAAATGGTAGAAAAGAACAACTATCCCGGTAGCCTTTTTTCAAGGTGCATTCAAACGGAAAACCTCTTGTTGCTCACAACGAGATCGCGTCTAGTCATGTTGTGTAACAAGAACTTATTGAGTGCAGTTTTTCATTACATCGGAGAGGATACAAAACTGAAACATAAACAAACACTATTTTAAAACATGTACACAGTTATCACATGAAACTCCAAGAATGGCACACTATTATTTGTCTAAATATCAGATTACATATAGATCAAACAATTTGTTTGAATAACACTGTAATAAACATTGATAATTGAAAACATGGGCTTCTGTAGACATATACAAATATGACAGTTATGGTTTTCCTTATAAATTTCATAAAAATAGACTGTGAGTAAACAAATGCATGTATTCAATGACTAGATTCACAACATAAACGAAAATTGGTCTATAACTGCACGAAAGATATCAACACCTAAGAAAGGTACATGTTTACATTCATTTCATGAATATCGTTTACAATTTTATGCTATGATATTGTATGAGATTTTAATCACATGCTTTGCGATTTCAGTGCAATGCTATGAGATTTGTATGTAATGAGAAATTGAAATGAAGAGCTTAATGATATGGTATGCTATGCTATGGTATGCTATGAGATTTGAACATAAACGCCTCCATACTCAGAAGAGTTCCAAATATTTTGAAGTAAAATAATAGTTAAGAAGCCAAAGTTTACCCCTAATCTGCAATGTGAACATTTATTCTTTTAAATAAAAGCATTTAAAACCGAGTTAAAATCATGTTGTACGCTATTCTATCGCATGCTATGGTATGATATGACGAATGAGAATCTATGAAATTGTATGCTATGGTATGAGATTCAAATGCTATGCTATGAGATTACAATGCTCTGCTATGCTATGGTGTATGTTGTAAAAGATATACTTGAACTGACTGAAAACAGATGCGCCAGATACAAATACAAACACAGTGTTTCAGTCAATTTTCAAGCAGAGACAGTTTAACATATAGATTAACTGAGTTAAGAAAAAAAAAAACAACTTAATCTTTGGTTTAAGAGCTTCGAATGGACGAGGTATTCATTAAAATGTGCACGGAGCAGAAGCAAATTTGACACTTTCCAAAATGGCAGGGAGTTGATTTTATCGATTATTATTTATTTTAGAATCAACGATATGTTATTTAGCATGACAAGTAATTTCTTATCTCTATTTAAATTACGCACATTTTTATAATATGAATTCTCGGACATTTCCGACAAGAATTTCGAGAAAACCCCATATGAATCATGTTGTGTAATATTTAAAGTTATAATTAATTCCATCAAACTATGTATCAGTAATCGAAATATTTCTAAAAATTGTACACATGTCTGGATTCAAGCAATATTGAACTCTAGTATCGTTCAACCAGACGCTCGGCTGTCTCCGTTAATCTCCGACTACCAAGAGAGACTCTCTGCTTGTCGGAGATTTACGGCGACAGCCGAGCGTCTGGTTGAACGCTCTGGCATAAGAATACATACGACTACAAAAAATATCTAAATTGTTCGTGCTATTTAAAATCTGACTATTTTCAAGGTATTTATAAACACGTTTTCTTGAAAAACAATGGTTCAGAATACATTACACCGCATTTATCTATTATTTCAAGAACTAACTCTTGTCAGCGGTGATGATTTGTGCTTAGGTCCAAACACTGTTTCACTTTCGGTTTGCCAGAGTAACTGCATAGGAGAGTTGATTAAAATCAACTCCCAAAAACCAACCGGACCCAACCTGAATCCGTAATACACTGATTTTTAAAGAATCACTATTAATTATTTGACATGAGTGATGTATGTTGGTCCTTGTTTGGATCTTGTTTTAAACTCAAGTCGAAAGATTTGGCTCGTTTGAGCGCTGTTGTTGGCAAAAGGAAAGAGCAAAGGGGCTGTCCACCCTCCGCTGTCGTTTGTGGCAAAGTTCGATTCCATTACTTCAATGAATCTCTTGTCTTCAATGGAAAGTCCTGGGGTTTTATCCGAGCTGGTTTTCCCAAGCAGTGGCTCTGATTTCGTGTTCACGCTAAGGAGAACTTCACAAGGTTCAAAGTGTGTTGAGTGTCCATTGTCGAGGATAAATGTCTTACTGAGACAAACACTGGTGGGCGGCTGTAGTTTCCTAAGACAGGTTTCTCCTATAATTACCCATCCAAGCGGAAAATTATATGCATATGGAAGCCCATTTACTCCAATACGGTGATCACGAGATGAGCATCAATGAGGTCTCTTTCGATCAGGATTTCGATGTCCGCGTTTGGTTGGGGTTCTGGGATTTTATAGGCAATGTTTTGGAGGGGCTGGAACTGTTTTGCAACCTGTGGTGACAGATTTTCATTTCGGTTGTTTGGGATACTGTCACATTTCATGAGTTCCGGAAGAGTTAGGCGGTACGACCTGATGCTCTGAACTCTCCTGAACATGAGGAGAGAAAATAGTCCAATGCTTGACTATGATCCATAAACTTTTAAACTTTGGAATACAAAGTTCTTGCACAATGTGGATGGTCTATAAGTTACACGTTTACAAGGACAATCTTAGCACATGGTTTGCTAGTGTGTGGCGTAGTCCTTCATACTTGAAAACAAGCGGATTTTACACTGCTGTTTATTCCCCCCCCCTCCCCCCTCTTTGAGCTTCCATCGCTTTCGACCGAGATTCACGGTTGTCTTCATGTAGAACCGATGGTTGTTTTTCGCCTTTGCACAATACGCATTTCATAGTCTCATGACAGTGTCTTCATAGATGTCTTGAGGGCCACAGCAACGAAAACACAATCAGTTATTCTTAAAGAAATCTGTTCGTTCAGGTTTGGTTCGGAAGGAGAGACACTTGTTCAAAGAGTGATTTGTACCATGGACTGGGCAAGAAGTGTCTATGTCGGTCGTCCTGCTGTTCGATGTGTGTCTAGGGGGGGGGGGGGGGGGCTTCATCTCCGTCTACCTGACTGATACTTGTCCTGGTCGATTTCCGCAATTATATCAGCTAAGTCAAACAGTTGTTGTTGTCGTTATCTGATAATTTATGAAACAATGCTATTTTCCTCTTTAATGTTTCTTCCACTATCTCTGAACACCCGAAGCGATCTTCCAGACGAGTCCTTATTTTCTGTAGGCACTGTGAGGGATCTTCAGTGTTTGACGCCCTGATTCGTAGTGCTTAGTTTAATAAGTTAGGACCGAGTCATTCCACTAGCAGATAGACCTCATCTGCTGGTGATATGCCGAGTTCAGATGTCACGTTCTTGAAGCTCGAATTCCATGCTACGTACATATCTGCTTTGTGCCATACTTGGTCAGACGAAAAAGCAAGAGGTCTTTCTTTATTATGGATTTGGTGCACTCATTGCACATAGCCGTGGTCCAAGTTTTTTTCTATGTACGTTTACTATTGGTGGTACAAACATTGTGACATCTACGTTCATAATGATATGACTGTACTCGTTTGTTTGATTGGCTTGGTGACTAGCGACGTGTTGGATCTCCTTGGCCTGTTTAGTGAAATGTGGGCTAAGATTAACTTGTTCTTAATGATCACAAGAGTCTCTCACAAACTGTTCAATGCGTTGTCTAATAACTTATTTACTAACTGACGATACTTCAGATCGTCTTCTTCCTCATCCAGTAGCTATAGGACTTGTTTTCACTCTTGTTTTAGCTTCTGCACGTCTTTCTGATTGTTCAACAGCTAAGGCAACCCTTTTAACAAAATTTCGGATTCTTGTTTGACATATTTGTGTCTCACTTTGGCTGCTTCCAGGTCTGCATGTTGCTTGATGCGAATAACACTAGCACTTGATAGACGCGATCCTGAAGACTTGCTTGACCTGGACTTCTTCGATCTTGCGGATTTGGGCATCTGATCAATGGAAGCCTTCACGTTTTCCACTGCAGCTTTTATTTGATGGTTCTTTGAGGGTTCTTTACGTCTTCCATATTTGATACTGAAGATCTAATATGCTGATTTTCATGAAGAAACTCTGCAATTACTATTCGTGAATAAATTGCATTGAAGCTTTCAAATGCTTTCATTCCCTGTAGAAAAGAGTCTAGCTGATTCCATGTATCCTGATATAAAGCTGCTTTGTAGTCAGTATCTGTCTTATAATTTTCTAAAAAACCTGGTCTTTTGGATGTTCATTATATACTTTACGCAGAAGCTTTTCAATGTCTTTACCAAAGATCACCAGCTTCGTAGAATATTTTTTCTAAGGTTTTCATACCGTTCCTGTGCCCTTTAAGTGAGTGTTCTAATGCGAGCTGATTTGCGCGCCCCAGGGTTTGAGGGTAAGATCGTAACCAAGCTCTTGATGATCGCATATTTTGTACTGCTGTGTATTAAAAACTCAGTGAGTGCAGTTCTTCATTACATATACATACCTTCCGGAGAAAGTACAAAACTAAAAAATAAACAAACACGATCTTAAAACAGGCACACGGTAATCAAATGAAACTACAGGACTGGCACACCATAACTTGTCTGAACATCAGATTATCTGTACTAATCCAACATATAGATCAAATAAATTCTTCGAATAACAATGTAATGAATTTTGGTAATTGAATACATGGGCTTCTGTGGACATATACAAACATGGTAGTAATGGTTTTCCAAAGAAATTTCATAGAAATAGACTTGAATAAACATAAATGACAATTGGTCTATCACTGCATCAAAAATATCAATAAGAAATAAAAAATCGACCAACATAGCATAATAACTGAACACATAATAACTCTGTTTATATTTGTATTAGACTCACTTGTTTTCTAGGCCCTAACCAGGTCCAGCAAAATCTCTTATTTAGCTATAAAGCTTTTTCAAGCTATATAGTTAAATAAAGAAATTGTGCTGGACCTGCTTACGGCCTAGAAAACAAGCGAGCCGAATACAAATATAAACAGAGTCTTTCAATCAATTTACAAGTTAAAATAGTTTAACATATAGATTAACCGAGTCTCGAAAAACAAATAAAAACTTACTCTTTGTTTTAAGAGCGCCGAATGGATGAGGTATTTAATCAAAATTTGCACTGAGCAAAAGCAAAATTAACACTTTCCAAACAAGGTAGGGAAAAATGATATACTAAAAAAACAAACCGGACCCAGCTTGAATCCGTAATACACTACATGTTATAATTTTATAACTTTTCCGATTACATTCAATTCAATATAATTTATTGTCATTTTATACAATGAGAAATACTACTACAGTACAAAGTACACCAAAAATAAGATAGCAAGAACAAACCTTTTTTTTTTCAGACAAACATATGACTACTAAAAAAAGTGTATAACACGGTCCAAAAAATACCCAGTGTAAAACCATAAAAATGGAGATGGGATTATATATATAT
>WFKH01011925.1:34469508-34479588 GCA_016163765.1 Magallana hongkongensis | reverse complement strand
ATATATATATATATATATATATATATATATATATATCTTTCCTTCCTTTGTTGTTTATAATATTTTTTAAGGGACGCTATCTTTCAATCAATTATGTCTACTGTCCTGATGTAACCAGAGAAAAATCAACCTTAGATAGTCCCAAAAGGTATAACAATGAAAAAAAATGTCAATAACTTACCGTCAACCATCTCAAAAATCCATAAAACGAAATACAAATTCAAAGGAGAGCAACAGGGACCTCCAAGATAGAGGTAGGATCAGGTGCAATGGAGGAGTGAGCATTCTCTGCTGACCGGTCACACCCGCCGTGTGCTCTATGCCGTAATCGGGAAAATAAAAACCGCGAAAGTCCGTAGACATTTAGGTAATTAATTATGTTCTAACAATTAGTATGAAACCATTTTAACAAGTATGAAAGTATTCAGTATTAAACCATTGAAACAAATCATTTTACCAACAATATCTGACAATCAAACAAATATCATTCAATCCAAAACCAAATGTAAGTTTAAATCAGTCTTCAGCATATTATCATTTGATATTATAGAAATCATATAAGAAATTCAATTAGATTTGATTATGTAAAGTATAAAGTTATCAAAGATGCAATAGTTTTTATTTTTAAATAGTAAAGGATACAAAGTTGACTTTTTGAAGATTTGGAGGTTAAAAATAACTATCAATTGAAATTTAATTTATCAATTGGACGAAATCAACATATTTTGTAATCTCTCTTGCAAATAGTAAGAAAAAAACTAATACAGATTTTTTTATGTGGATTACTTAAAATCCATAAACAAATCCAACAAAAGAGTTTTAATTATCAATAAACACTTTTTTTCAAATCAGTTTGGTATTGTGTCATTAGCTATTCAAATACACATTGAATAGAGCATAATCTTCACAAAAAAGGCATCCATTAACTATGGTAGCATTGCATGAGACTCTTTGAAAGTTTGTGGCGTTTTTATTTGAACAAACGTTAAAGGGTACCAGAAGCCCAGCCGATGTGAAACTTATGTCAACAAAATTTATTTACCAGAATTTAATGCAAAAAAACTGCCTCGAAATTGATGCAAAAATAACGGAGTTACGCCGCTTCAAAGTGGCTATTTTTACCTGTTTTGAGAAATCTAATCAAGAGAAAATAGAATTAGGCGATAACGAGGCTTCAGCGGAAGTGACGTCACGAGGTCAACAGGAGGGAATTTCCTTACAAAGCTATACAAAATTCCATTTTACAGCCAAAACAATTGATATAGGTCTGATGTTTTGACTATCTAGTTATTTTTAAAATTGTTAATTTAGAAATTTGTATCCGTAATTATTTTGATACAGTCAGATTTCTTTTTAAAGGATTTTAAAATTTGCTCTTCTCGTTGCCTTTTTATCAATGATTACGATATTCAAAACGCTTGCATGGGCAGATTTATGTTCATTATTCATTTTTTGTTTACATTATATCCCTACACACACGAATGCTCCGAGGCAGTGACACACGTAAACTAACGAAGCTACTGTTCCATACACGTGTGTATCTGGGGTATGTATACACATAGTACACGGTGAACAAAGGGGGGTTTCACACCTCTAGACTGATAAATTGACTTGTATATAATTAGCTACGCAATTGTTATCAGAAAAAAAGAAAAATAAGTTAGACTGTGTAAAATCAAGCATTCATAAGCTAAGTCATGTGTATATATAGTCCGTCAATCAGTGGTTAAAGAATCGCGCTTGAGACTATCCAAAAGTAGCTTATGTTCAAAATAAATGCCTTAATCTAATCACTTACATAATGAAAAAAAAATTACAATTCAGCATTTGAAACCTTTTATTATAAATGTAATCAAGTAATTATTTCGGAAGTACATGTAATTACGTTGGTCTAAATTAATTTCTTTCGAGCGGTATGGTCAGCAATTTAACTCTTTAACTCCAAATAGCTTAAATTGTTACACTGACATCGAATCATTATGAAATCTGAATAAATTTGAACATTTTGACAAAGGATATATATACGTGTTAAATGACATTCCATTATCGTATTTTTAAAGAATACGAGACAGACTTTGTCACGAAGCCATCTTGGACTTTCGCCTTGATCCGTTTATCACCCCGTATTTGTTAAAATATGCATGCTATTTTGATTGTTATTAGTCCGAAATCATTATTAATGAATAATCGGGCGACATAGTTGTAATTTTATGTCTCATACGAGGAATAGACCCCGTGTTACCTTTTAGAAAATATGTATTTTCAAAAGTATTAATAATACCATGAAAAATTCATCCGAAAGAATGACAATATAAACAAAATATGTTTCTTATAACAATAATGTTTTGATTGATTGTCATTTTGCTATATAGGCTGTGCATTTATATGCAAAATGTGTTACACATTTGACTAAATTCATGAAGCAAACAATCTTCCAAATTCGGTATTTTTTTTCTATAAAATACGGGTTTAAACTCAAACAACAGAATATACAGTCATCCAGGGTTAATAAGGAAATAAAACAACAGAACAAAATGTTCATATATCGATAGTACAATACAAGAAAACGAACAGTTTTCATACGACATTCTTGTTTCTCATATAGCGGTGTTGACCCCGTGATGTCAAAGTTCATCTCGCGCCAAATCGGCTTGATTAAAAAATCGTTCAGGTGTGAAATCGGGTTTTCCCCAAATATCTCGGAAACTACATATGCGATTGCAGTAAAATTTTCAGGATGATGTTTTTATACATAGGTCTCCATAATATCAAAACTTAACCGGCACTGCAGGTACCCTTTAAAAAAATGTTGATTCTGCAATTCGAACATTTTACACTTTTTTCTGATACAGATCCTGGTTGCTATAAGTTGGCAAAAGCAAACAGAAGAGGAGAGGAAGAACAAACAACAGCAAAGATTGATATTCTTTCAACAAAAAAGTCCACTCAAAATGGGTATGAATCTAAGTTATTTTGCTTCCTGTCCTTTTCTATTGCAAGTTAAGGTTAGTAAAAAGAGTTGCATATTGCAATCCTACTATAGTGGTGCTATTTTGCACTTTCAAATAATAAAGTCAATGATCTACGTTTGATGCTAGTGACATCTAAACGTTTATTGAAATATCCATCAAAATCGTCTTCCCTTACCAAGGTTTTCTCTTTCTTTTTTTTTTTAATAATTACAACTATTAACACAATTGAAGGGCGGGAAACTACAAGTCCCCAATTATAGACCCCATGTACTTTTTCCTTTTTTTCATTAGATTATCCTTCAATGGCATACTTCTGATTTACATGTAATGTATACCTTCATTGAGAAACATAACCTTAAGGTATCTGACCCATAATAGCCCCAGATTCAATGAATCTGGATGCATAACAGATATGCTTGGGCTTGTTACTCAGTATACTTGGACATAATTTTCATATGTAAGTATCATAATGTGAGAGTGGAATGTGTCCTAATTAATGACCTTTTACTTTTCTTGAAGAGTTGCCTCCTTTTGATTTTAATCTACAAAAATTAATTATGAAAAAATTTATACGGCAAAAAATTTATTTTCAATAGTTTTTGTATTCCTAATGATAAAAATAAATATAACTTTCCAATAAAGCATTTATTGATATTCCTATTATTATTTGTTTTATTTTAGAAAATGTGCTTGTCATGTAGACCATAATGCAATATCGATCAATTATTTACTCTTTAGTTCATAATTTTTTTGAAAATTTATCTCGGTTAATCTTTTTCTACTCTAAAATGCTTTAAATTAAAGTATTAAATACATGATGGATATTCAAGGTTGGAAAAAATAGGTCCTAATATGGATCGGATACCTTAAACAAACATTTTATAAAAATCATACAACACCGTCCCTTTCCTGCTTTAATCGATATGAAAAGTGGTAGATAAATTCAAGGAATAAAATTTTAATGAAAGAAACGGTTACATCGTTAATTCATAAGGGTGATGCACAAGTATGTACATGAAAGAGGTAAGTGGTGAAAGCGTGGCAGATGAGCTGTTTAAAAGATTCAAAATATTAATTATGGCGACCGTGACGAACCTTGTTCTTTTTATAGTACAGGTGATTTTATTATTTAAAAAAAAAATTAACGTCATGCGCCTGTGCATATTTAATATGTAAAGTAAAATTAATGTGCATCATATATGTTTTAAAATTATGCTGAAGTAAGCAATGTGCCACAGGGTCCCCTGTGCTATTGTTCAACCATTTAAAGACTAACATTTTTTTTTCTTTTTCTAGAAAATCAGGAGGTAAAAACACGTCAACAGACAGTTGTGTGGCAATAATTTGTACATATATAGCAGCTCTTGTTATTGTGATTGTGATAGCGATCCTACTGTATAAATGGTTCTGTAAAAGAAAAGGTAACAATCATACTGAGATAAGTAATTATTCGCCACCGGAGGGTGGTCGATTATATACATAACAGTTTAAACAACTATGAGGTTCTGTTAAATAATTATGCGAAAGTTGACAAATAAATTTCTCAAATATTTTATACTTCAAATTAAAAATCTTTTAACTAACGACAATAAGACGGTATTTACTTTACATAGCGATTGTGGGATAATCATTTTTATTTTATATTAGGATGCATCCAAGATAAAGAATGTCAGTTGATTTAAAAACACAAACACTTCGTATTGCATGTACTTACATGAGAATATAAACTTAAATCCTTTAACAATAATGATATAAACAATCATTTCATGTAAGTTTTTGCAAAATTGTTTACAGTTTAGCAAATTAAAATACTCACTGTTTACAATAATCTTTTTTTTTTCTTTTTACCCTTCTTGCCATAGAGGATAAACCATTTACATGTATGAATACTGTGATTAATGCAATGCTATATTTATGGCTAGCTCAGTATCTGTTCAATTAACGCTTAAAGTTGTATGTATTAACGAGCATACATGTAATCTCAATGTGCTTTCAAATCGCACAATATAAAAAATGGCTGGCCTTATAAGAAAAGTCTATCTAATTCAGGGGTTGTGATACATTCTTAAATAGAATTCGAACATTTTATAAGGCAATGATTCATATAGAACTCCTTCTATCTCCTATCTTGAGAACATAAAATGCAATCTCATGACGTGTCAATATAGTTTGGCCTAATCAAATTGCTTGTATTTCTGTCGAAGAGTGTTTCATTTTATTCAATAATTAACGTTGTTTTAATGTTTCATTATGCCTTAGGTTTAAACTGTGGTCCTTTTAAACCAAAGTACGTAAGATGATTTCAATATAAAATTAATCAAACCTTTTTCCTATCAATCTAATGGCACCTGCAGCAATCTGCGGTTTTCTTGTTCATTCTTGTCTGTAATCATTGCAGCCATTATGATTAGGCTTAATATTTTTATTAGTTCTACAATTGTATACTTTCAAATATATGAAAGCTGATCGCATTTATAGTGAGAAATTATGATAACTGTTTATCGCAAATACAATTAGGCAATCTACTCCTGATATGATGCGTGTGTAGCTATAAGTTTAATAGACATCGATTACTCACAAGGTGGACGTCGGAGATGTATGGAGAAAAAAATGGTACTTTACATCAATTTACATGTATGTCAGTTTTCGCCAATTTGACTACTTAATATTACAAATTATCGAATTTGTAAATAGATCGTAGTATATTAAATGTACTGTTTATATTAAACTAGTATATATTTTTGCCACAGATATATTTCATTAAAAGAATAAAGCACTCTTTTTAAATCCAATAAACAAGTTCACTTTTCCAGAGCAACAAATAAACATCCTTATTATAAATTTGAAAAGATCAATAAGCCAAATAACTTTGAATTTACCACAACATGTTAAGATATGTCAAATTGTGTAATTCTTTTTATTTCCATTTTAACTGAACCGAATATCAAGGGAGCTTTTTTGATTGTCAGGGTCGTTTGTCTACCAATCTGTCTGACCGTCCGTATGTCTGTAAACTTTTCAAATTATTGTCTTCTTTAAAACAATCGGGCCGACCTTGACAAAAATTGGTACTAAACATCCTTTTTAAAACGGAATTATTATCAATTATTAAAATAAAGAGCCATCAACATCGATCTCAATCTCAGTCAACATTTGTATAATATTACAGTGTTCAAGTAGGTAGGTCAAACCATACATTTTGTTTTTCGAATTTTTGAGGGTTTAACAATATTTTACAAAAGCGTGTAATATTTTAAATCCTCAAAAGTTCTTAATGGGAGCGATGAGGCTTTGTATACTTGCACACTAAGTATCTTTTCATTTTTATAATAACCCCTGATATTACAAAAAAGTGTTTAAGAGTTGCAGAAAGTAGTTTTGCTGAACACATGAAAAAAAAATACACATGTTGTACAGTTTCGTCGAAGAAAAAAAAATAGTTGAGACCATTTAAGGGGCTTATTATCATCAAAATCTATTAAAAATAATTAAAGGAGAAAATTATTACTTTCATCAAAACAAACTCTGAGTTGGGTCGACGTGTCCTCGAACGTGTACGTGTAGCACGGAAAATCAGTTTTTGTAATGACGAATTTCTACACGTATGTACACAAATGAACATACGTGTAGATTGCAAACTACATTTAGGGTCAACCTGTAGCTTATATTTACTCGTTGGTTATTATATGAACAAATGAGTTTATTTTCCTAAAGCCTTAATATTTAAATGGCTCTACTGATATAAAGAAACACACATTTTCACTTAACTGTGCTGTGATGTAAAGGTTTTCAATACAATGATCGGTTCTTGCAAAACATACAATGCCTCTTAATCATCGGTAATTAAAATCATATACATATATGAATATTACTTCCAGTTTTCGAATGTATTTATCAATACCCAAATTAAAAGGAGATAATATACAACAATTTAATATATAACAATTTAAAAGATTTACAAGTTTAAGTGAACGTTATAACTGTTAAACAGAAAAAAGTTATGTGAACTGGTACGTGTATTTCCAACTTGAAAACTACACGTACAAATGCGCGTACCCGTTGGTTTTCTAAACCTCTCTATTCAAACTAAAAGGTTCATGCATATAATATATAGAATTCATTCAGAACTCGGCCTGACCAAAGATGTAGGTCATTTATATGCTGCAGGGATTGTTTATGAAATATAAGTAGATGGACATTCAATGTTTTCTAAATCAGAAGAAAATTAATGGTTGAAGATTTTTGACCAAAAAAAAAACCCCCCGCCAATCTTTCATAAATTATAAAGAGATGCTTCAAGACAAAAAAAAATTCAAAAAGTATGCCACCTATATCTTTTTCTTTTCTGATTAGATTAAGATGCATTTTGAAATTACGTACCTTTACTAATATGCTAGAATATTATAAATTTGATTTAAGTATATGTTCCCTTTGTTTAATATTGATAGATTTTCAACAGAATGATGATCATCACAGAGAAGGGTATCGTGCGCCAAGAGGGGACGTAGAGGAAAATATCTGAAGTATTTTTTACTCGGTAACACGACTTTGGTGATTGAAATGATGTAAAGAATCTATGATTTAAATATTCATTAAGTCGTAACGTTATAATGTTTAGGGAACACCCAAACTGCCGTTTATTTTGCATTAAAATATTGATCACCAAACCATGAATATATATCCAGAGCCATTTTTACGTTCAACGAGGGACCCATTGGTCATTTTGTTGCAAATTTTAAGATTTTGAAAGTCACCAAAGTATTTTAGTAGAATGATTCAAAGTTGTGTATAAAAAAAGGAAATCGCAAATTTATTTTTGTCAATTTCATTTTTGCTGCATATGTACATGTTGTAACTTAGAATGTTTACAAAAACTAAGACTAATAACACAATATGTATGGATCCCCAAAAACATAGTTGCATGTATCAAATTATCAAAAGGTATAAAAAGATGGTAAAGACTGTTTATATTAAAAGGTCTTTGAGGTTTTTTAAATCTTAATGTTTGTCAATATTTTGACATTTTGTAAGGAAGCTATCATACGTATGCTTGTTGTATATGTAGCCTATTTTGTTTGCAAATGTCGTTATTTGAATACTTTGCTTGTTTTATTGACAATTCATAACAACCACTCATTGAAATACGTGATCCTGAAGAATGTTTGCCAAACGTCACATGAGAGTGTATAATTTACTAAATGTTGAATTAAGATCGGATATTATGTTTCAGGGGGTTTTTTTCCGGGCTTTTTTTTTTCTTTTTTTTTTTTGTTGGTTTTTTTTTTGTGTGTTTTTGGCTCCTTGTATTTTTCATTATATACATGGCCACAGAAGTGTATAAAACAAGGATAAGTGCAAATAGTTATACAACCAATGTGTTCTGTTCTTGTCACATTATATGTTGGACAAGTGGGCTTTAAAATCAGAATGCAATAATGGTACTAAGAATTACAATTAGTTAGAAGATATCATTTTTAGACAATTACTGTGGAATTATCGCTAATGGTGGTAGTTCAAATTATTTTTTATATTGGTTTTGTGTATTGGGTACTCTTTGACCAACGAATCTTTATTTCAAACGGAGTATTAAAGAAATATATATAACTTGTTTTACGAGATAATATCAATGCTATAAAGTCCCAACGAGCCTTGTAAATAGCTGGCAATCCACCAATTCCAGTAATTCCAAATTCACTGTTTTGTACAATGTTATAAATATAATTATATTAAAATGTGGTGCTTTGTTCAAATATTTTTTTAAATTTAGTTTAAGGTGCTCATTCGATTCCACGATTTTTGAGACATTGTGCAATGTACATCTTTTTAGGTTTTTATGCATAACTTGTTTTCTTTTAAACTTTCTGCAATCTGATCATTCTAAAATTGCTTTAAATTTGTTTTCATTATACATGGTAATTTGTAGAAAATAATTTAGGGCATTTTTTTCACATTTGATATTAAATATAATTATAGCTAGCGCAGCTCGCCGGCGCGCAGCGCCGGTGCGAAGCGAGCTCTACCGGCAAGGCGTGTGTGAATAGAAAATTCGGACTAGTTGCACATTCATTCAACGGATTTTTTTTGGCGTCAGTAAATCGGACCAGTAATGCATTGTTTTAATCGTCCCAGTAGTTCCCTGTAATCATGGTAATTTTCATCACTTCACACTCTCACGAGAATCAGCAAGACAATCAAAACACTAACGATGTATACGACATACGGTCAATGTTACTAAAATTCACCTCAGTACACTCTCAATTATAAATAATCGAGTGACGTCACAAAGGTTTGCACATTGATCCGATAGATTTTTTCGGTGTCAGTAAATTTTGGCCCACAATTCATAGTACCAATGGTTTCCAACCTCACGTTCTCGCGAGAATCAAAGTAAAACTTTTGAGAAGCATATAAGATGTGTAATTTTAAGAACATCATGCTTTTTAAGTAAATAAAACAGTATACCTCGCTTACTTTTATTTCTCAAGGGAGTTTTAAAGAGTCAGACGTCACTTATCAAAAGTGAACTTTGACGTCACAATAAGGGAAAATTACTCTAACTGAAGTTATTGTAAATCTGCTGAAATTACCAAAATCCTCTCAACATCTTGCGAAGCTAAATAATGAGGACATTTCTTCGGATAGGAAACACTCATTTGGATGAATGTTCACATTTATTTTATTCAATATAATTTCGGCAATTTCCAGGAACGTACACGTAGCATCGTTGTTTTTTTTAAAGGGGGGTGTGGATGGCAGCCTCATCCAAAAAATCTTTACAAGCAAAAAGAAAAAAAGGATAATTCTCAAAATCCTTAAAATTCTAATTCTTTAGCTCTTAAGCAGTTCAATGGGTTCTTATATTTACTTCCATATATCACAAGACATGCTCCCAATCCCAAGGGAAGGGGGTGGGGGGGGGGCACCTCCATGTTCCTTTAATATGATAAGCAAATATTGCAAAATCTTGCAAAGCTAAAAAATGAGGACATTTCTTCAGATATAGGAAACAGCAGTAACTTGCACTCATTTGGATGAATGTTCACATTTATTTTATTCACTAATTACGGTAATTTCCAGGAACGTACACGTTGCATCGTTTTTTAAAGGG
>WFKH01011925.1:34458475-34469408 GCA_016163765.1 Magallana hongkongensis | reverse complement strand
GAAACTCCATGCTTAATGTTCCTTTAATATGCTAAACAAATATGTTTAAGCGTAAATTAAAAAAAAGAAATAGAAATTAATAAGAAAAAAATGTCGACTGCAAAAAAAAAAGGGGATGAACTGACATTCCAATCACTTTAAAAGAGGATATACAGTGCAATGAACATTCATATTAAAATCGTTATTATTCAGCAACATTGTATCTGAGATTAAACTATTGTTCTACTTATAAATAAATAAATAACAAATCGTATAACATATGAACTCTTATGTACTATATAGATAATTGAAATGTACTGAAAAATAGGTTGTTTTTTTTTATTTTGCAATCAAATTTATTTACGTTGTTAATTTTATTTTTATTGATTTATCATAATTCATTGTTTGATCACATGCTGCACTCGCCCCAACGGTCGCACAGTAAAACATATTAATATAAAAATTAATGTTTAAGGTCTGCTACCAATCTGTCGTGGTATAAAATATATTACTCTGAACACCGCATTGTCTCGCATTATTAAAGTCAGGTTTTAAGTCTAGGGTGCTTATTACGGCCCTTGCGCGGGGTATCATTTAGTGAAACTAAAAATAAATCTTGAAAAGCTCCATGACTATCCGAAAAAGTTAAATGATTTAAAACAAAACTTCAATTAGATACTCAGCCTAAATCAATCAACACACGTTTGTATACATATTTCTGGCGCACAATGTCGTTTATTAAAAATGAAAGTAGGTTTTGATTAATTTTACAATAATTACTAGTCAGGTAAAAACAATCTAGTTTACGGACATCATATCACACGTGTTGACATACCAAAGATGTAAGCAGCTTATTACTCTCTTGCAGGCATGTGTTAGTTTATTGGCAAAATGGCTTAATTTATAAGTATATATTTATTTCTGTGTATTTTTTTATCATTCCATGTATATTTTCTTTTTTTCATTCTTTTATTATCGTTTATTTTTAGTTCTTATAGTAATTGTTTTATGTTTATAAAACAAAAAGAATAATTTTTTACAGAAAATATATGTTCTATGTGTGACAATACCGTTTTTATGTGAAACAATAAATTATTTAACATTAATTTTGCTCTCATATATTCCAATGTGAAAATTTGACCACCCCCCCCCCCCCCCCCTGGCCCCCCCCTACACCAAAGGATCATGATTTTATCAAACTTGAATCTACCCTAACCGAGGATGCTTTCACACAAATTTCAGCTTTTCTGGTTGCTCTGTTTCTAAGAAGAAGATTTTAAAAGATTTTTCTCTATATATTCCTATGTAAAAATTTGCCCCCCCCCCCCCCATTGGGGCCCCATCCTACCACTAGGGATCATGATTTGAACAAACTTTAATCTACCCTATCTGAAGATAATTCCACACAAGTTATAGCTTTTCTGGCTGATTGGTATCTGAGGAGAAGATTTGTTAAAGGTTTTTCTCCATATATTCCTATGTAAAAATTCGACCCCCCATTGTGGCCCCATCCTACCCTTGGGGATCATGATTTGAACAAGCTTGGATCTACACTACCTCTGGCTGATCAGTTTCAGAGAAGAAGATTTTTAAAGATTTACTCTATATATTCCTGTGTAAAAATTCGACCCCCCTCCCCCCATTGTGGACCCATCCTACCCCCAGGGATCATGATTTGAACAAACTTGGGTCTACACTACCTGAGGATGCTTCCACACAAGTTACAGCTTTTCTGGCTGATCAGTTTCAGAGAAGAAGATTTACTCTATATATTCCTGTGTAAAAATTCGACCCTCCCCAATTGTGGCCCCACCCTACCCCCAGGGATCCTGATTTGAACAAACTTTAATTTATACTACCTGAGGATGCTTGAACACAAGTTACAGCTTCTCTGGCTGATCAAATTCAGAGAAGAAGATTTTAAAAGATATACTCAATATATTCCTATGTAAAACTTTGACCCCCCATTGTGGTCCCATCCTACCCCCTGGTATCATGATTTGAACAAAATTGAATCTACACTACCTGAGGATACTTCCACATAAGTTTCAGCTTTTCTGGACAAATGGTTTTTGAGGAGAAGATTTTTGAAAATTACCAGCATATTTTTTACGTTTTTGAATTATCTCCTCTTGAAGGAGGGCGTGGCCCTTCATTTTAACAAACTTGAATCCCCTGCACCTAAGGATGCATTGTACCAAGTTTGGTTAAATCGGCCCAGTGGTTCTGGAGAAGAAGTCGAAAATGTAAAAAGTTTACGGACAGACAGACGGACGCCGGACAAAAAGTGATCAGAAAAGCTCACTTGAGCTTTCAGCTCAGGTGAGCTAAAAAGGATAGGTGTGCCGTATTACCGAAGGGTCAGCAGTATGCAATTCCAGAGAAATAAAAGGCAATTAATTGATGCATGATTCCGAATTTATTGAACGACCCCCCCCCCCCATTGTGGCCCCACCATACCCCAGGGATCATGATTTGAACAAACTTGAATCTACTATACATGAGTATGCTTCCACCCAAGTTTAAGCTTTTCTGGCCAAATGGATTTTAAGAAGAAGATTTATAAAGTTTTTCTGTAAATACTCTTATGTAAAACTTGATTCTCCCAATGTGGCCCCATCCTACCCCCAGGGACCTTAATTTTAACAAACTTAAATATACTCTAAATGAGGACGCTTCCACACAAATTTGAGCTTTTCTGACGTAATAGTTTTTTAGAAGAAGGTTTTTAAAGATTTTCTTTATATCTTCCTATGTGAAAATTCATTCCCCATTGTGACCCTACCCTTCCCCCGGGGACCATGATTTGAACAAATCTGAATCTACACTACCTAAGGATGCCCTCATACAAATTCTAGCTTTTCATGCCTAAAAGTTTTTAAGACGATTTTTGAATGATTTTCTCAATATATTCCTATGTAAAAATTCATCCCCCAATTGTGGCTCCAGCCAATCGCGGTGGACCATAATTTGAACATATCTGAATCTACTCTACATAAGGATTCTTCCACACAAATTTTGGCTTTTCAGGCCAAATATTTTTTTAGAAGAAGATTTTAAAACTTTTTCTCTAAATATTCTTATGTAAAATCGATCCCCCATTGTGGCTCAACCCTACCCCCAGGTACCATAATTTGAATATACTTAAATCTACATTACCTGAGTATGTTTCCACACAAATATGAACTTTTCAGGCCAAATATTTTTAAAAAGATTTTTAAAAGATTTTCTCAATATATTCCTAAGCAAAAATTCATTCCTCAATTGGGGCCCCGGCCCACCCTATTCCTGGGAACCATGATTTGAAAAAATTTGAATATACACTACCTGAGGAAGCTTCAACAAAAGTTCCAGCTTTTTTGGCCATATAATTTTTTTCGAGAAGATTTTTCAAAAATACCATTAATCTGAGATTAAACTATTGATCTACTAAATAACAAATCTTATAACATATGAAATCTTATTAACTTTGTATAATGGAAATTTACTGAACAAATAGGTATGTTTTATTTTATTTTGCAATCAAATTTATTTGCGTTGTTAATTTTATTTTTATTGATTTATCATAGTTCATTGTTTGATCACATGCTGCGCTCGCCCCAACGGTCGCACCGTAAAACATATTAGCGAGCGCAGCTCGCCGGCGCGAAGCGAGCCCTACCGGTAAGGCGTGTGTGAATAGAAAATTCGGACTAGTTGCACATTCATTCAACGGATTTTTTTGGCGTCAGTAAATCGGACCAGTAATGCATTGTTTTAATCGTCCCAGTAGTTCCCTGTCATCATAACAATTTTTATCACTTCACACTCTCACGAGAATCAGCAAGACAATCAAAACAATAACGATGTATACGACATACAGTCAATGTTACCTCTAAAGTTCGCCTCAGAACACTCTCTTTAAAAAATAATCGAGTGACGTCACAAAGGTTTGCACATTGATCCGATAGATTTTTAAGGCGTCAGTAAATTTTGACCCACAATTCATACTACCAATGGTTTCCAGCCTCACGTTCTCGCGAGAATCAAAGTAAAACTTTTGAGAAGCATATGAGATGTGTAATTTTAAGAACATCATGCTTTTTAAGTAAATAAAACAGTATACTTCGCTTACTTTTATTTTTCAAGGGAGTTTTAAAGAGTCAGACGACACTAAACCAACGTGAACTTTGACGTCACAATAAGGGGAAATTACTCTAACTGAAGTTATTGTAAATCTGCTGAAATTGCCAAAATCCTCTCAAAATCTTGCAAAGCTAAAAAATGAGGACATTTCTTCAGATATAGGAAAAACTCATTTGGATGAATGTTCACATTTATTTTATTCACTATTATTTCGGTAATTTCCAGGAACGTACATGTAGCATCGTTTTTTTTTAAAAGGGGGGTGTGGATGGCAGCCTCATCCAAAAAATCTTTACAAGCAAAAAGAAAAAAAAAGATAATTCTCAAAATCCTTAAAATTCTAATCCTTTAGCTCTTTAGCAGTTCAATGGTTTCTTATATTTACTTCCATATATTACAAGACATGCTCCCAATCCCAAGGGAAAGGGGGGGGGGGGGGGGGGGCAACCCCATGTTCCTTTAATATGATAAGCAAATATTTCTAAGCGTAAATTAAAAACAAATTAAAAATTAATAAGAAAAAATGTCGACTGCAAAAAAGGGGATAAACTGACGTTCCAATCACTTTAAAAGAGGAAATACAGTGCAATGAACATTCATATTAAAACGTTATTATTCAGCAACATTGTATCTGAGATTAAACTATTTTTCTACTTATAAATAAATAAATAACAAATCTTATAACATATGAAATCTTATAAACTATATAGATAATTAAAATTTGCTGAAAAAATAGGTATTTTTTATTTTATTTTGCAATCAAATTTATTTACGTTGTTAATTTTATTTTCATTGATTTATCATTATTCATTGTTTGATCACATGCTGCGCTCGCCCCAACGGTCGCACCGTGAAACATATTAATATAAAAATTAATGTTTAAGGTCTGCTACCAATCTGTCGTGGTATAAAATATATTACTCTGAACACCGCATTGTCTCGCATTATTAAACTCAGGTTTTAAGTCTAGGGTGCTTATTACGGCCCTTGCGCGGGGTATCATTTAGTGAAACTAAAAATAAATCTTGAAAAGCTCCATGACCATCCGAAAAAGTTAAATGATTTAAAACAAAACTTCAATTAGATACTCAGCCTAAATCAATCAACACACGTTTGTATACATATTTCTGGAGCACAATGTCGTTTATTAAAAATGAAAGTAGGTTTTGATTAATTTTACAATAATTACTAGTCAGGTAAAAACAATCTAGTTTACGGACATCATATTACACGTGTTGACATACCAAAGATGTAAGCAGCTTATTACTCTCTAGCAGGCATGTGTTAGTTTATTGGCAAAATGGCTTAATTTATAAGTATATATTTACTTCTGTGTAGTTTTATCATTCCATGTATACTTTCTTCTTTTTCATTCTTTTATTATCGTTTATTTTTAGTTCTTATAGTAATTGCTTTATGTTTATAAAACAAAATGAATAATTCAATTTTTACAGAAAATATATGTTCTATGTGTGACAATACCGTTTTCATGTGAAACAATAAATTATTTAACATTAATTTTGCTCTCATTAGTTGTATTTAGTACGTGGTTGTCCCTAGCCTGTGCCACTCAAAATAAAGATGCACACATTTTACCCATAATGACATTTTGCTAACTTTCAAACGAAAACTGTACAACTGTTCTTTAAGTCAAGACCACCGAACCAAAAAATATCTTTTGAATCAAAATATAGGTGGTATCACTATTAGAATAGATAATATATCATTTATTTGATTTTGTGAAATATTAATCATTCAAATGAAATATTTCACTAAGTTATTACATATTGAATTATGGAGATATTATATATTTGAAAAGATAATCATGTATAAGCAACTCAAATATAGTTGGTTTTCCCCCCAGTTTAATTAGGTAAAGTGTTTGTTTTATATGTAAATATGAAATAAATTCAAACGCAACACATTCTAGTTGAATGGCATCATAAGAACTTATGGCTATAAATCTTGATATTGTGGAAAACGTATGCCATGCATGACATAAAATTCAATCCTCTAAATTGTAGATGTAGAACTTACAGAGAACTCCGCAGAAGCTTTTAATATGCGTTAACACCAGCAAAGTTTCAACGTAATATTTTGTCCAATCATTTCGAACATATTGTAACCACATAAATTTGTACGGTGCAAAGGAATTCCTCTAGAACTGCATCCGTCGTGTGCAGTATGGTAGGGGTGAGGGAATGTTGGAGTAAAGAGTACAAGGTATAAGGTTGAGGCGCGCTGTGGGCCGCTAGGTAAAAAAAACAAGAAGCCCATGGGCCACATCGCTCACCTGAGCAACAATAGACACAATAAAATCATGCAGCTTTATGGAGTCATATACAAAATATTTGAACTATGTCGTATAATAGATCCTTTATAAAAAAAAATTACCCTGCATATTCATATGTTTATCATTGACCACTTTGTATAAACAGGATGATTTTACAGTCATATTACATATTAAGCAACGCAGTTCTCGAGAATCAGACTAAAACAACTATTTATATATAGATCATAAACCTACATCAAACTTTGAACCCCTTGTGAGGCCCAAGAATTGTCCCAGGGGCCAACGTCTAAACAATTTTAAAGAATTAACAAAATACTTGCATATAAGTAAAACCATTTATATAATAACATTAAAGTTTTTGTGGATAATTTAAATGTTTTCCTTTGTAAAATCGGACCCCCCCCCCCCTCCATGTGGCCCAACCCTACTCCTGAAGATTATGATTTTGACAAATTTTAATCTATTCTATCTAAACTGACTAAAATTACAGCTTTTCTAGGCAAATTGTGATTTAAAAGATGATTTTTAAAGATTTTTCCCTATATATTCCTATGTAAAAGTTGGAACACCACCTCCCTTGTGGCCCCACCCTACCTCCTGGAGATCATGATTTGAACAAACTTGAATCTTCTGTACCCGAGGATGCTTCCACACAAGTGGAAGCATCGTGGCCCCATTCTACCCCCTGGTATCATGATTTGAACAAAATTGAATCTACACTACCTGAGGATACTTCCACATACGTTTCAGCTTTTCTGGACAAATGGTTTTTGAGGAGAAGATTTTTGAAAATTACCAACAAATTTTCAACGTTTTCGAATTATCTCCTCTTGAAGGAGGGCGTGGCCCTTCATTTTAACAAACTTGAATTCCCTGCACCTACGGATGCTTTGTGCCAAGCTTGGTTAAAATCGGCCCAGTGGTTCTGGAGAAGAAGTCGAAATGTAAAAAGTTTACGGACACACAGACGGACAGACAGACGGACGCCGGACAAAAGGTGATCAGAAAAGCTTACTTGAGCTTTCAGCTCAGGTGAGCTAAAAAGGATAGGTGTGCCGTATTACCGAAGGGTCACCAATATGCAATTCCAGAGAAATAAAAGGCAATGTAACAACCGTTAATGATACAACGCCGCTTAATGCTATAAATTCTTGCATTAACAGTTGACATCTTTAACTGTTAATGATATATCGCCGCTTAATGATAGAATTGTATCATTAAGCGTCACAAATGCACAGCAGCCTTAACGCTTAATGAAACAAGTAAATATCGACCCCTTAACCGCTAATGATACAAACTTTATATCATTAAGCGTTGCAGTCGCACCCTTTAATGATACACAATTGTAAAAATGAATGAAATAACACTGTTGTTAATAAAGCAATAAGATGTATATCTTGAGCAAATAAAGAATAGTAATAAATGACTTAGTTTAGTATCTATACTGTATTCATACTAGATAAGAAAATTATGCATGTTGACATAGTATAATATAATCATTTTACGTAATGCGTTTAAACAAGAATGATCTAATTTAAAAAAAACAAAAAAACTGTTCTTCATTTTACATGAAAAAGTAAATTATGATGTTAACTGAAATACTAGTACCCCTATTAATTAATCCATATTTTAAACATTTTTTAACAAACTGTTTGATAATATTGATTCCCTGAACATTGAACAAACTTTTGAATAAAAAGAGCAGATAGTGCTGTGATCAAACAACAGAAGCTAATGCAGACACACTTTCACATGATTGTCTTTATACACAAGTAAAAAAGCGCATAAAAACCTTGAATATGTAGATTTTTGAAACAACTGCGTGATTTTTGAGGGATTGCCTATCGGAGACCGACTGATCAAAGGAAGCGGAATGAAAAGTTCTACATTTCCTGGTCATGTAACTCACAGACGTACAATGTATCAGTATAATATCATCTATAAACTAAAGAACTAGTTTTATGGATCATGTGTTATCAAGAAGGAGTACTTAATGTTATCTTTTAGTCTTTGTTTATTAAGGTCTTCCGTTTCCAACGGAATAACTTATAGAGATTGTACTGTTTATTAAGGTATTCCGTTTCCAACGGAAGACATTATAGTGATTGTAATGTTTTTAAGGTCTTCCGTTCCCAACAGAAGACCTTATAGAGATTGTAGTGTTTTTCTTTCTTTCTTTTTAAGGTTGTCCGTTTCCAACGGAAGACCTTATAGTGATTGTAATGTTTTTTCGTTCTTTCTTATTTTCCCCTTTTTTGTCGACAGAATTTCTCAGAGATGACTGAGTAGATTTTCCTGAAATTTCCAAGAGGGGTAAAAAATGATAATACCTCGAGGCGTTTTTCCATTTGTCCGTTTCCTGTCTCGCGACAAAAAAACCTTGTCTCCACGAGATCTAAGAAACTATATAAAAAAACTTGAACATCTTAACTTTGTGGTATGATAGACCTATGTCTGTAGATGTGTTAAACTATTTTGTTTTCTTCGTTGTAACTTCCGGTCGTCACCGGCAACACTTCAAAATATTTCTTTTTCGTATTTAATTTATTTTGCATAAAATGAAAACATTAGTATAAACCTTTATATATGTCATCTATGTGATGTTAAATAAACAAAGAATTCTACTTCCGGTGAGAAATCTCAATTATCTCAGGTAGCTGTTTTAAAACAAATTTTGTACCCGAGAGATCCCAGAAACTGTAAGTGATCGATATACGAATCTTACATTAACAATAGACATTTGATTGAAGATGTGTTTGACGTTTTTCATTTAGTCGAAGGCTTGATACAAATGAAGTTGTCAATGAGTTTAACTGTTTTTTCTTTGATAGTTTTATTTAGTCTGATAAACAATAATGTGTGATAGGCAAATGTTCAAGAAACACTAACTTTTATTTTCAACGAACACTTCCGTTTGTCCAGTTCTTGTCCCGAGACAAAAAAAACCTTGTCTCCACAAAATCTCAAAAACGGTAAACACTAATACAACTAAACTCTGTGGGATAATAGACCTATGTATGTACATGTGTTTACACTATTTTGTTTCATTCGGCGTAACTTCCGGTTGTCACAGGAAGAACTCCGAAATTTGATTTATTTTAATTGTTGATTAGAATTGAATTGACATTTAAGTAATTATAATACGCTTGGTCATCTCCACATGGTGAAATGATCAAAGAAATTGTACTCCCGGTGAGACATCTAAAATATCTCAGGTAGCTTTCTTTCATACAATTTTTGTACACGCAATATCTCAAAAACTGTAAAATTTCAAAACAAGAAGCTTATAGGAAAAATTGACATTTGATAGATTTGTTTAATGGGTTTCATTTTTTTCTTCCGTCACTTCCGGTTCTCTCTGGAAGTCTTCAAGCAATTAAAGGTTTTAATTAGTTAAAACTTTTCCTTTGAAAATTTCATTCAGTCTGATGAACAGTAATGTACTGTAGGTAAGTGTACTAAAAATACTTACTTTTAATTTTCTTGACGACTTCCGTTTGTCCGTTTCTGGTTCCGAGACAATAAAAGCTTTTCTCAACGAGATCTCAAAATGACAAAAACTTGAACAACCAATCTTTGAGGAGAGACAGAACAATGTATGAAGATATGTTAACCATGTTCTGTTTGATCCGGTGTAACTTCCGGTCGTCACAGGAGGTACTCAAAATCACTTTTTTGTCGTTTTATTTTGTTTTACATAGAAATAATTACTTGAAAAATCCTTCACAGTATATATTATATCCATTTTCTTTTTACAAGAGAAATACAATTCTTTTTACAAATTAATGCATGAAGAACGGAAGCTCTTTTGTTGCTATTATAGCAACAAGAGTCTAATTTATTTATCTTTTTATTTATTTATTTTTTTTGGGGGGGGGGGGGGGGGGGCACATCCACGAAGGCAATTAGATTAGGCGAATGTAAGTGTTTACTGTTGTGCGAGATCTATGTCTGGTTTTTAGCCACAGTCGGTTTGTTGGCGGGAGGGGGTATGGTTATACCCGTTATGCTACGCGGACTTATAATTATGAATTTCTTTATCATTAAAAAAACCCATATATTTTTGTTTCATAATTTTAAATTACTAAATTGAGTTTAAATTGAAAATTTACAATATATCAACTGGATAAAAATTTAATTCAAACAAAGAGTAAGGAAATTTGTTGGGGGGGGGGGGGGGGCTACGTGGCTTTTTGTGAAGTGTGAAATGTCCGTTTTACTATTTGTTTCAAGTAAAACAATTTAAGTCTGTTGAGAGTTCTGTCTTGTTTTACTTTAACCCGGTAAGTTAAAAACATTACAATATAATTGTTCGATGCATGAATAAAAATTATGATTGAAGATAGGTATTGTATATGACGATGATAAATTGTATTGTACATATACCCATGCGTGCGATGTAGACAATGTTTGGAAATTTCGTAAGAATAGTTCTGTGCACATGCCGTCAACAGTAAAAAAATACCAAAATCCCCCTTTAAGATTTCATTTGGATTTCTGTCGTGCATATTAAACATTATACGAATGAACAGCATA
>WFKH01011925.1:34435460-34447029 GCA_016163765.1 Magallana hongkongensis | reverse complement strand
AAAAAACTAAACCTCATCCAGCATCCGAAACCTATGGCTCAGATTCAGCATTCATGCCTGTCAGGTGCATCAGTATCGTAAGACGCACCATCCTTGCAAGTTTGGTGAAGTTAGGACCAGAAATAACTAAGATATATTTTTTAGCATCCTCGATAATGGAGATCAGGCTCTGCATCTGAAGCTACCTCTGCCACTCATTTATATTATAGTTAGATCATATATGCAAGTTTGAAATAGTGCTATTACCTACATGTATTAAACATGTGACCTGTTCCAAAAAAACTAAACCTCATCCAGCATCCGAAACCTATGGCTCAGATTCAGCATTCAAGCCTGTCAGGTGCATCAGTATCATATGACACACCATCTATGCAAGTTTGGTGAAGTTGGGACCAGTAGTAACTTAGAAATGGCTATCAAAGGGCACCTGCAACAAAAACTTTAACCAGCTCTAAAAACCTTAACCTCATCCAGCATCCGAAACCTATGGCTCAGATTCAGCATTCAAGCCTGTCAGGTGCATCAGTATCATAAGACACACCATCTATGCAAGTTTGGTGAAGTTTGGACCAGTAGTAACTTAGAAATGGCTATCAAAGGGCACCTGCAACAAAAACTTTAACCTGCTCCAAACACCTTAACCTCCTCCAGCATCTGAAATTCATGGCCCAGATTCAGCATCCAAGTCTCTCAAGTCCATTTGTAGGTCCAGATGCATCATTCATGCAAGTTTGGTGAAGATAGGACAAGTAATAAGTTAGATACAGGACCTGCAACAAAAACTTTAACCAGGTTCGGACGCCGACGCCGACGCCGAGGGTATAGCATAAGCTCCCCCCGACTTCGTCTCGGTGAGCTAAAAAAATCTAATTTTGATTTAAAAAAAATATTGCAATACATATTGCAATACATTTTAAAATATCGCAATACATCGCAATACAAAATTTCCCCCCAATACCCAGCCCTAGTAAAAAGTAAATGATGACAACAAACAGACATATTTTGATAAGAAAAGTTCACTCGATACTTTAGAAACAAGTTTTAAATGATGATAAATCTTGAATCTTCTTGTCCTAATACATTGACATGACCAATGATTACTATTACAATCATTCATCAACCATGGATAATTAAGATATCCTATGATTTGCGTTGGAATAGATTTTGATCCACCAAGTTGCTTGTTTTTTATACTCCAAGCCTAATGTCAAATGAATAAAAAACAAACAGAAAGTTGGATAAATCATATCTCAAAGCAAATCATCAGGATTCAGGGATTGATTAACATCATGTCATAATTCAAACTTAAATCTGTTTCTATTTGAATATCCATCTGCATCTGTGCATGCATGTATTTGTTACATGTACTTCATATGTACCTACAGCCTTCTGATTTTACTCACCTATATTTGTGTCACCCAAACCAAATGAAGCATGATCAGGCTTACAGGATCCACGCTGACAGAGTTATGGCACTTTGTATTTTTCAGACTGGTCAATCGTGTATGTATCGGACTATGACAGCTTACAAAACAAATGCTCTGCTAGGACAACCATTGACTTGGTCTTAGAGACATCTACTCTTTGAACTCTCCTTAAGGCAGTATGGCATTCTACAATAGGCCAATAAATGTTATGCATCTATTCATTAATTCAATAATAAAATACATGTACTAAAATGAAAGGATGGTATGTACATGATGTATATATGGTTTTGCTTTATCGGACCTCGAGTGAAAGCAGAGTGGATCTAAAGTAAACACAAATTTCATAAGAGCGGACCCCACCAGACCCCTGACCAGACGTCAGGACTGGATTGAAAATTAAGGTAAGGTTTGCGGCTTGCATTTTTTAGAAGATGTACCAAAGTTACATACCATTTTGTTCACTACAATTAAGTCTTTTTTCTCATTAAATTTAAATGATTTTGCCCGTCCCGTTTAATAACTACAAAAGATCAAAGTTCATGATTTCCAATTTTCATGTTAATGAAATGTTAACAATTTCGTGAAAGTATGTACATTTTATATGTGACTATTATGGGGGTTATTTATGCTTAAAATATTCGAAAATGATGTCACTATTTATATTATGAATCATTTTTATAAATTTCTAATGAACTATCTAAAAATAGAATAAAATGCAACAAAAGTCTTAATTTTGGACTACTATTATGTAAACGAAAACATCTCATTTGAAACCTTTCCAAGTCCACCGATTTCAGAAAAAACATATCTTAGAGAATATGTGTAATCTGATGTTTCTTAAACACTATTCGAAACCATATGATGCGGACTTCTTTTTCATGGGAATTGATAAAATGCTTGTGTCCTGTTATTTTTTCACTGAAACTAAAAAACCCCGCGAAATAAAAAAACCCTGAAATTAATTATGACGTCATATAAATTTTGACATCATAGCTGAAATAAAGGGTAGTTGGTGTTACGTCACAATGAAAATCTGTGAGTTATCTCCCTGTAACCGCAAACCTTACCTTAATACGAGAAAGAACAGTTAAATTACTTCCAAAATTAATAATCAGAATTTACTTGAATTCCAGGATTTATAATCATTCTAAGTTCAAATAATTCTCTGTTTATTCAATCAATACTACACTTAATACAAGTATTTATTTAAGAATTAAGCAATATAAGAAATAATTCTTTGATCACTTTAAGGTGATCAAATACAGTCTTGGGTGATCAAATCCATAAGGCCCAACGGGATTAATGATACATATTTGATCACCTCATATTAATATTCAAAGATTTGATTCCTTATTCATGTTATTACTTATATTTATATCATTTTCACCAATTGTTCAATTAAATATTAAATCATCGACATCTTTATACAACATTTTCATTTCGTACACATTTGATTTATAATAATAGTGTAACGATGGTATCACAGACGAAAACATGAAAATGTAAAAATGTAAATATAAAATGTATAATGGGATGGAAGAATTAATGACGGACTAGACAGGAATTGGAACCTGGGCCCCCCGAATCTCTATCGTCTGTCCTAAGATACTTTTGCCGCATATTTTCTTAAAATTTGTTCTACATTTATAAATACCTCTAGGTTCTAATCAGACGATGTTCATTCAATAGTATGAAAAAATCCCACGATTTCCCCTTTGGCCAGCCCCCTCTAGCTTGGCAGGTTATAATACACAGCTAAAAATAAAGTTTTTGGGAATTTTGCATTACAAAGTACCCGAATGATAATGTTGAAAAATTGTGCGAGGTATTCCGAGTGACTTCCAAATGCAGAAAATATGTAAACATTCCCCATTATAAATCTCCGTAAGAAATCTGTTTTCATTCCTGTGTATTCAAACTGGTCTGACCATCATATTCCTCCCCCTTACATGTAAATGATCTTTAACTGCTAAGATCACTACAGGCTCTTTTCCCTGGCAGGGGGTTAACCAGTCAGTTCCAGGGGTTGGCATGGCACCAAATGCAACAGGATGGGAGAAATAATGACGGACCAGACCATGATTTTAACCCTGTACCCCTAAAGCTATTGCCAAGTGCTCTATCAACTGAGCTGTCGGATTTGAAATAGTCTGACATTCACACATGTACATCTCAAGTATTAGCCTTTTAACTTATCTGTAGCTGTATTGAGCATGTTGTGGGAAAGTTTGATGAAAAGATAAAACTTAAATAACAGTAAAAATGGTTACCTTCACTTGTTCAACACAAAGGGTAGGAAGAATAATCTTACTGTGACCAGGCTAAGCTCAGGTCACAGTAAGAATTCGTCCCATATACTTGCAGTGTAGCAGCAGCGAAGCGGATCTGCTTCACGTCGATTTTAAGTCTGTTGAAAAAAATCTGTAGCCCTTTTCACAAAAAATCTTAAGGTTTTGCGTAAGATTTCAACTTAAGAATCTCTTACGAGAAATCTTAAGTGCTTTTCACGAACACATTCGTAACAGGTTTTTCTTAAGAATTTACTTACGAGTTATCCTTTCCCTAGCAACGACTAAAATTCACTTAATAATTCTTATAAAACAGAAACAAGAGGCCCATGGGGCCACATCGCTCACCTGAGCAACAATGGGTTTATATTGGTGTTCAAAGGATATTGTGCCATATGGTCCATCGGTAGAATAACAAAGGGAATACTGTGAAGTATCCAACTTTTTCACTTATTTTTGCATACACTTAATCTTTGACATTGTATCTTTATGAAATACTATTTTTACTGAAAACAAGATCCTATGCAAGACCCCCCCTCCTTTTTTTTGGCAAAGTTAGACATAGCCGTACTCAAAATCCTTTTTCTTTTTTTTCTTTTTTTTTTTTGCTTGTCAAGATTTCCTATATATAAGGTCTAGTCTCCCCCACCCATTTTCAATTTGCGTCCGACACAACTGCAATGTATTGACTGGAATATCACTCTATTTTACTAAGGTTCACCCATTATTTTCATCTTTATTCAAAAACAACAAATGGTTACAAACCAATATGATTTTCCGCTGTAATATTTTTTTAAGAGCGATAAAACATTTATCCCCGTAACACTATGGAAACTGTTTTAAAGAGATCGTTTATATTTAGTTTTGTCTGATAAACCATCAAAGTTGGTGTAAATTTCATATACTAGTAATTCATCGTATAAGGCAAGGGGCCCAAAAAGTAGTTACACCATCTCTTCCTTTAATTTTTCTGTACAAGCATTTAACATTTAGCGAGAAATTTTTAGTGATCAATTAAAATTTCAGCTTCAATCGTAGAGTTATAAGCATGATACAGAGCTTACAATTCTGCTAGGTTTGAGTCAATTTTTTTTGTACACGAGTTTATTACATTCAACTTAAGATTTTTGACTTGGTATTTCCTTTTCAGCATTTAAAATGTAAAAGCATAAAAGCATAGCCTCAGCTCTGTGTACAAACAGAAAATTGTGAGCAAAGCTCTGTATCTTGCTTATAATTTGAAGCTTGACACTCAAATACGGTAAGTAAATAGAAAATTGTAAACAATTAAAACAGAAGAAACGTGCACGAAAACAAAGATCACAATTTATTTTTCAACATATATATAGCAGCGAAAACAATCTCCGCTTAGACTGAAAATGTTGAGCATCTTAACAAAACACGTTCCATTAATTAACCATTACGTAGGTATCGTACCGAGTTACCAATAAAATGTATAGTATTTTATAATATGCTGTAAGTGCATCAGATTTTGCTCATTTTGCGCAGGTAAATACTCAGCTCTCTGACTTACCGAAGTCTACATTTGATTTGATACGTAAAAATTCCAAAATACAGGCGATAGATCCCCTCAAGTAACGAAAATGAAACGAGAATCAAAACAAGCTAAAACAACCGTAACACGTTAAAATGTCAAAGCATTGAAATATTTAACCTCAATTTACTTCACAAAATCGGCACAAATATATTTTGCATGTTTCAAATATTCCCTTCGCACGTAAAGTGTTGCACAACAAGCAAATTCATCTTTGTCAGTTTAACTCGTTTATCATCCGTTCAACATGGCTGCTTCACACAGAACTTTCGTTTTCGAGATATGGAATACTGAACCCGAAGTTATAAACTGATTTACCGCTATTATCTCTTTATTATTAGTTACGTAAATTACTCAAATTTGAAACAGAATTAGCCCATAATTTTTGCAATTTATATTTTCCTTTCCATAAGGATTATTTTAGCTAAATTACGTTGAATTTTACTCAGTAGTTCTTGAGAAGAAGATTTTTTAAAATGCACCCCCCCCTTTTTGTACAGTTTCAAGGTTTTCTCTGCTTTAAATAAAAATCGGTCTTTCATTTCTGCAATTTATATTCACCATACCATAAGGATACTTTGTGCCAAATTTGGTTGAAATTGGCTCAGTAGTTCTTGAGAAGAAGATTTTTTAAAATGCACCCCCCTTTTTTTTTACATTTTCGAGGTTTTCTCCGCTTTTAATAAAGATCTGTCTTTCATTTCTGCAATTTATATTCACCTGCTTATAACGATGCTTTGTGCCAAATTTGGTTGAATTTGGCCAAGTGGTTTTAGAGAAGAAGTTCAAAATGTAAAAAGTTTACAGACGGACAGACGGACGACGGACAACGGGTGATCAGAAAAGCTCACTTGAGCTTTCAGCTCAGGTGAGCTAAAAACATATAAATTAATAAACCAACATTCTCATAAAAAGGATGCAAAACTGAAATTATATACCCCATACACCGACTGAAATCAATGTGATGTAGTAGAAATCAAAATATGACGTCACAATCACAATGTGTGTTAAGTGTGACGTAGGAAAATCTTACGAGAAAAATTTGCCGTAAAAATTTTTGGAGAATTTATTTGTATATTTTTTCAACAATAACTGCTATATATTGCGAAATAACGGTATAACGTGGCTCAAAACATTAAATGTAGCTGTTTTCCTTGTACATTTTACCAGAGACATATATAACAGAGATTGGCAACTCCGCCATTAGCGTGATTTGTTGTTGAAAAATGGTACGGGACCAACCTTACTTTGAGAACTACTTTTTAGTAAACTGAGATAATGATCTTAAACCAAAAGTAAACTGTTTTAATGAAAAGTGTGCATAGGTTTTAGACATTTTTGAAACAAAAAATTGAAAAATAAGATTAATAAATAGAAAATATATTGGCCAGCTATAAAACATCGGCGAAATCTCGGACGACGGGTAGCCAACTGCCTCCTAAAACTCCTCTTTTAATATTGTTTATATGACATAAACTCAAGAAAATATAATATTTTGAATGTTTTGGTGATAGGTTTTAGCTGTTTATATTTCGATATAATTGTTTATTAGAAAGATATACTGATTTAAACTGGGAACACTTTACAATAGGGACCGCGAGATTTCGCGAGATTTCGATCAGTTGCCAATTTACTTAAAATGATTATTATTTACAGTTTTGAAATACTTACGAGAGGGTATGTGCTATCGTAAAGTTACGACAAATTTTACACGTAAGAATCTTATAAGATGTTTTGTGAAAATGAACAAAAACTTAAGTTTTTACTTACGATAAAAATTAATCGTAAGATCTTTTGTGAAAAGGGCCACTGCTGGGGAGAAACACATTTTTATACATTACAAACCTTTTTGAACATGCATATGTAGTTTAATCCACAAAATATGCATTAAATGGGTTGTACCAAGGCATTTAGTTACTATACACATTTGAATTTGCCGGCCATTTTGTCGGAAATCGCACTAGGAATGTCTCGGTTTTTATCATTAACATGGCGACCGTAAACAACGAATTTTCAAACATGATCTTAAAAGTGGCAGTGATTTTGTTGCAAAAACAGTTAATGTGGTAAAATGGGATTATAAAAGAGCATATTGTAGGTAGTTGAGACTAATCATATGAAAATCTAAGCGAGATACAGCTCGATATATTTTTTTTATTGCTACGAAGCGAGTATATGGGACGAATTCTATCATTAAACCGGGTCCGTAGGACATCTGTCATTTCAACGATAGAACATTCTATCTACACAAAGGGTAGTCTCAGTATAAAACTATAAATTACATAAAATATATATAGTATGGCATTGGACCCTTGGCTGGGGTCTTTAAAAGCTCATGGCTTTATAATTATACCTTCATCAATCAAGAACTGCAACATGTGCAGCAACATGACAACTTTTCCAAAAGATGCTTCAAAGGTCGATCACATGGAGCATATTCGGGTTCTGTGAAAAAGTCATTGAATAAACGAATAGCGTCTAACGTTAGAAATAAACTGCCAAATAGATAAATCTCACTAGTCACTGGACAGGTCTCACAAGAACAGACGAAGCTCGAGAAAATTTAACTCCATTTGGCCTATGCAGTTATGGAGTCCATATCATCCTCCAGCTGCATTGCCTGACGTATTTTGTTGCACTATTACTAATAGTGCAACAGTATTAGCGGATTTCGTCTCTCAAAACATAAGGAGTTCTTGCATTGTTTCACTTTTTCTAAATCTTTACATTCTGTGGTGAATGTCTCAATTTTCTTTCTTTTCTATGGCCATGGCATGGTTTATCAATTTCATCCATTTTGTTTTTCTGCTCACGAACGACAACTTTTTTCCGTTTGCACTAAAACGGGGACAGTGAGCTTGAGAACACGAAAAGGCTGGCCTTTTACAAATTGAACTCATACCGAGTAAAGAAAAATCAAAATATCATGCCTACTGCCCCTCACATGTTTTTAATTAAAAAAATCTAAAAATCACCTAAAATAAAATATGAAATACACAACAAAGAAAAATATTATAATATTATAATTATGTTGATAATAAAACGAAAAAAAGTTTTTAAAAAAAATATCAAGATAAAAAATATAATAATTGTAGTAGAGTGTGATTTTTTAAATATTTTTCCACACTAATTGCACATTGCAATTATTAAGTGAAAGAACAGAATTACAATGTAAATATATTTTTTATTTTTGAATTATAATAATTAATATAAGTCATTTGATTAATTATCCTATATGATATTCATTTCAGTGCTTATAATAAATTGAAGTATTTTATAATTAATATTTTCATTCCTTGTAATACACTACAAGTGTGTTGTGTTATTTCTATGCTCTATTGATTTAATGAATTGTGTTGTGTAGCAGAGGTCTCTTTTTAGCCTAAATCATTTTCACCTGTATGGTCATTTTAAGACATGTGATTTAAGTCAGGCGTTCATGTAAACCAATAGATTTTCTAATATAGCCGGTTTTCCCTCTTTTTCTACCCTTTGTCTTTGTTCATATCTAAGAAGTCTTCAGAGGAGTAAAGAAGTATATTTATTTGTCAGCCAGTTTTTTGAAGTATCTATCATTTGTATTAGACAATCCGTCTTATTGTAAGTACATTATTTATTTCAAACACCTGTCTTGTTTATTATGTTAATACTATTTTTGGAAAGTTTCTAATTAGCATTTTCTATTAAATTGTGAAGTACGTAAGAAAGATATTACCCGATAGAAGTGAATTATACTAATTTGACGTGTTACAGTACAAAGTCTATAATAATTAGTTCCTTTATATTAAACCAATTATACTATTCATATTTTTATAAATCAAATCTGAGTGAAAAGCTTTGGTAAATATTAATTTTAGTATCAAGTCAGATTCAGTGAGTAGGTAGACCTTGTGTATTAAAGGAACCTTGTTCCACAAACAGGCGATTGAATCATATGTTTATATTTTTTAAAAAGTTTAACTCAATTACAATGAAAAGTTATGATATAACTTTATTTGGATATTGTAAATATATTTTTATGCAGAATATTCATTATAAACTTATATTTTTAAAACTGATCTGTCAAGGGGCATAACTTATAGTTTGCTTACTAGTATCTATGAAATATGAAACAAAGAGTTATTTTTCTTGGATTGAAATTATTTATTATATAAACTATATTATGGTATGATATGACATGTCATGATAATTGAGTAGATGATAATTTATTTAATAACTTATTTGATTAATATATATGTATTTTATGCTTATATATGTTATCCATATTACAGGGTTTGAACTTTAATAGTTCTCTTGTTATTTGTCATGAATAAACATGGTCGAACCCTTAGCCAGAGTTGTTAACTTCAATGAAAAACAAGGCTACCACATAATAACGATGCATGTAAAAAAAAAAATTCCTGTTTATCATTCTTATTTTTTAGTATATATGAGCCAGAATTAGTCTGGACAAAGATTAAGCAAAATAATTTCAATTAATTCCTTAAGAGTCAATTTTATTGGAATGTGTTAAAAAATTCTTTAAAATAGAATATGCACCTCCATTTATGTAGTATTCGTATTCAAACAAGTGTAAATACACTAAAGAGCATCAGTACATGTAATTAATTAAGATTTGTTTTAAATATTCTGACTATATACAGTGTACAATATATGTGTATCGTAACATCAGAGGTACAAAGAACGAATACATGTAAGTTACCGTCATTATAGATCATTTCAAATCGTTCTAAATTAAACTACTTATTAAGGTGGTAGGGAACACCCGTCAATATTAAAAGTACATTATAATCAAAATAATTTCACCGGTTAAGAATTTTCAAATTTTACAATATTTGACCCCCAAAAAATAAAAGGTAAAAATTATAAAAGCCCCAGCGGGATTCGAACTGATGAATTACAGATTCGTAATTAACGCTCTAACCCATTGCGCTACGCTGTTAAGTAACAATATTGGGAAAGAAAATATTCATAAACAGTATACTTGTTTCATTGTTTATTATACCCTCCGCAAACGAAGTTTGGAGGGTATATAGGAACCACCTTATCCTTCCGTCCGTCCGCCCGTTCGTCCGTCTGTCTGTGCAAAATTCGTGTCCGGTCCATATCTTCCTTATGGAGAAACATTGAAACTTCTTACTTCACACAAAGATTGCTTATGTCCTGAGGGTGTGTGATGAACTTGACCCAAGGTCATTCAGGCAAGGTCAAGGTCACTGGCAGAAAAATGCAAAATTCGTGTCTGGTCCATTTCTTTCTTATGGAGAGACATTGCAAGTTCTTACTTCACACAAAAATTGCTTATGACCTGAGGGTGTGTCAAGACCTTGAACCAAGGTCATTTGGGCAAGGTCAAGGTCACTGGCAGAAAAAGTGCAAAATTCATGTCCGATCCATATCTTTCTTATGGTGAGACATTGCAAGTTCTTACTTCACATTAAGGATGGCCTATGATCTGAAGGTATGTCATGACCTTGACCCAAGGTCATTTGAGCAAGTTCAACGTCAATTTTTTAAAATGCTTAATTCTAATATTTGTCAAGTCTTGTATGAATGGAAATGATAGGAAGGTAACATTTTACACAAAGCTTGCTTGTGTAAGGCGAAATTAAATTAATTGTAAGATTCTCATCGCTGTCCGCCCCTCTGAAAATGGCCCGCCTCGATATATTTTATATTTTTTCGAAAAAAGATTGTGTGGAAAATTTTTTCGGTAAACACATCGGGCTCGGTTTCCCATAAATTATAAACATTTAATGGCTGCTTGACATGTGGATTATCGTTTGATTCCAGTCATGTTTGTTATCATCATGCGCGGATCCAGAAAATTTTTCCAGGGGGGGTCCGAAGGATAATTGTGTTTGCCAAGGGGGGGGGGGGGGGGGGGCGGGGGAGTTTTGGGGTAGTTTTTTTTATTTTGTATATCTAAAAAATTTTTTCGCTCGGGGGGGGGGGGGTCGGGACCCCCTAGACCCCCCCTCTAGATCCGCGCATGATCATACATGTTGGGATACAAATGTCTTCATGTATTTAAGTTGAAATAGAATAGAAATTGGTTTGTGTACTCATATTAGGAATAGAAATTGGTATGTGTACTCATATTAGCATAAGCAATTTCAAAAAATAGAGCAGTTGTTTTATAATAGAAAATGGACTGTTAAATAGATAGCATCCATCATTTTCTATAATAGCAAAATGCTTGAGTTATGATTTTTTTCTTAGCGGGGGGTGGGTTATCAATTGTGAGCTTGCTCACAGTACCTCTAGTTTCGATAGGAAGTACACACAATATGGAGGTG